>CM053622.1:263434937-263471766 GCA_028646595.1 Phalanger gymnotis | reverse complement strand
TATATATATATACATATACACATATATATGCACACATACATATATACATATGCACATTGATATTCACATCTATATAATGCCTATATATATGGATATAACTAATTCTCTTTAATTTTGTCCCCCTCTATCTGTATTGCTCTATGTATTATGAAAGTATAGTGAGATCACTAGACATACGGAGAGACTACTTTTTATGTATGCATGGAAACTTGTTCTCTCCTTAAAACACGCTACCAGCATAAAGATGTCTTTGAGGGAGGTGGCTTGTGCTTACTATAGTTCTATCTTGCTTTAAATGCACTATCAGCTCTGCTGAAGAGAATAAAAGCATTGTTCTAAGCTATAGAAGGAGTTCTACCCAAATACCATATTAATCAGTTGAAGTACAGGGATGATATCTAGTAATATGCCTTCTCTGAAAAACACATTAAACAGCTTATTCAACTCATAGAAACTTTCTCCAGCGATATTAAGATATCATCTGGATTTGAAAAAAAAATGTCAATAAAAAATAGACAGCAAAAATTTTGAGCTTAAAAATTAAAGTCAAATTGAAACTATAATAATAATGAAAAGCTAACCACAGAAATGCCTTGGTTTCCTATTTTTAGTATACATTGAACATACTGCTTGCAAGGATAATAACATGGCACTATCTGTCCAGAGACATATTTGTATTATAAAATCAAAGCTAAATAGGAAGAATATGATTAAAGCATTTACCCTCCAGGGAGTGAAGTGGGGGGGGGCAGTCTTAATGTTAACTTTTGAATAACAAATGAATTATTAGAGATTTATTAAACATCTTAGTAGAAAGTCAATATTAATATTAATAAATATTAATATTTAACTATCAATATTAATAAATGTTAATAATTCTAAAATAAATAATAATAAATATTAATAAAAAAGGTCCCATCACCTCAAGGAAGATATAAAAATATTTATTCCTATAAAATGATGAAGATTAGTGACAGATATTCTCAGAGCACATGATAAAATGGTCAAAATCCCATCAGAGATACTTTTGTGACAACAAACATCACAACATATAAACATAACAAAAGAAAGCTGACAAAAGGTATACTACTGGATTTGTAAAATATAATAAAAAGTGCTCCACCTTAAGATGAAGCTTATGTAAGCACTAAGATACAAGAATGGGATCAAAAGGCCCTCCATGAGTGACATCCACCTAAAACAATCTGAAATGTTGACAATGAAGTTTCAAACAAATATCTGAAATGTATGAATTTGTTTACTGAAAATGAGGAGTTTAGAACAAAAATTCTGGACCAGGTCATGGCCATCAGAAATGACCAAAACATTATCCTTAAGGAGACCAACTGAATTGATTGCTGCAGATTATACAAGGAAAGGTATGTGGGTTGCAAAAACAGCACTTACATGAGCAGGTGGCCAGAATTGGACAGCAAAATCTAATCATCTTTAATAAACTAAGAAAAGACAAATTCGTATACTACAGATACAGATACAACTACCAAACTAGTATTGATAGTTTAACAAATTATACTGGAACCAAAGCATTATCACAGTCAAACATGTTGTCCACAATTGCCTGAACTTCACAGTGATCCATAAAAAATCATGGATAGTATTTTAAATAGATGTGGCCATATTGAGCACTCATAAACTCCAAACTATGCCAAATGAAAAGCTTTTGAATTTTAGAAAGCTAGAGGAAGATTTTATTGTAATGGTAATGGGATACATATAAAACTCATAATACAGTGCTACAGGAAGTATCCTGAAGTACATACCTTCAGTGGGCCTAAAGAAGTGAAACGTGTTTTTAAAAATGTTTTAAAAATATTTTTATCCAATTACTTTAGCAACCCTTGTAAAAGTCAATAAAATAGTAAACAAATAATAGTAGTATAACAACATGTCATTGGAATTTTTGAAAAGTATGAATAGAATAAATAATAATAATCTACTATACGGCTGAGCATACAGGGAGGCTGAGACTGCTTTATCTTTCTAGTTCAAGAGTTCTGAGTTGCAGAGGGCTATGCCTACTCAGTATCAACACTAATTAAGGCATCACTGTGGTAGTTCCTTGGGCAGAGGTCCACTGAGCTGCCTGCTGGGGGCTGAGGTCAAAATCTCAGCTGATCAATGTTCCCATGTTGAACAGTAGTAGAATCAGGACTGTGAACAAACCCAGTACTTCCCACCTGCATAAGTTGGGGAGAAATAAACTTTAAAACAATAAAAATCTATAAAACTATTAATTAACTAAGAAGAGAAGTTATTTTGTACATGTCATAATGATCCATAGAACATTAATGCTAGCTCCCCAAGAGTAGAGACTTTTTTTTTTCATTCATTGTGTTTTCATCCCCAGGGCTAATGCACTATCTAGAACATTATAGGCACTTAATAAATGTTTGCTAATTAATTGCAAAGAACAATATTAGGCTAATTATGTGAGAAGGGATAGTTCTCTCTAAATTCTAAAGAAAAAAGTTAGGAAATAGTAATACCTATGATAATGATGCCAATAATGATAACTATCACAAGTGCTATGGTTATAAAATTGTAAGACTTACAAAGTTCCTTATCTATTCATTATAGAATTCAGTTGTGTCTGAATCTTTAGGACCCCATGCACCATACTATCTATTGGATTTTCTTGGCAAAGATACTGGAGTGATTTGCAATTTTCTTCTTTAGTGGATTAAGGCAATCAGAAGTTAAATGACTTGCCCAGGTTCACACAGCTAGTAAGTGTCTGAGAACGGATCTGAATTCAGGTCTTCCTGATTCCAGGCCTAGAGCTATATCCACATAGCCTCCCTTATGATACATGTATTATATTACATGTAATCTATCTTGATTTTAGAGGAGATAGACCAAAATAAAAGATAAAGAGCAAAATAAAGGTAAAGGACTGTAGGCATTCATATTTTCTCCTGTATATACAATGCTGTCCCTTTCATTTACTTGGTTAAGTTATTTCTTAGTATATCTGGATTTTTTTTTTGCTCCTTTCCAGTCCTTCAGTTATCATCAAATGAGAAGATCCTACTTACTTCCAGATTTTGGAATAAGGGAAGAGATTTTGGTGACTCTAGCATTTTCTTATCAAAGAATCTCTCTGCAAACCTCTGAAAACCTAATTGATTTGGAGTTCACAAAGGCCTAAGTACTACAGATGACCATAGAACACAAAAGGATTTCAATAAATTTAACACTTTAAAATATGTCCTTATAATTAAAAAAAATCGTTCAAAAAGAAATTGTCTCAATATTATATTTTTGCTATTTTGTGTGTGGAAATGATTATAAATATTTAAATATATAAATAACATCATAAGATTATTTGTTTTATTCATCTTCATATTTTTAATTAAACATAACTTTGAGAAAGAAAGGTGTTTGTCAAATTCACACACCCTGGAAAAAGTTGGAAAATATAGGCCACTTTTCAAGACAATGGGCAAATATTCAGGAACATGGGATTGGGAAGATCTGAGGTTTCTGATTACCATTAAAAAAATGACATGAGGATACAAACATTTCTATGTGTATATGTGTATATATATCTCTATGCATATATGTGTACCTATATTCATATACATATATAACTATATATGTGTGTATTGCATACATGCACATATGGTCTTTTATCCCACATACACATATGCATGCATATGTGTGTATTTAATAAGTGTGTATGCATGTGCCTATGTGTGTGTATAGTGCTTTAGGCAAATTTTAAATTATATTCTATATGAGCATGTACATCAATGTTGCCTGTATTCTAAATGAAAAGTATAGCATGGACCCTAACTTACAATTTCTAAAATTAATTTCTTCAAACAATAGAAGAGAATCAATATTTATATCACATAGTTATTGTCTGCTTCACCAATATTATCATACAAATTCATGGGTAATGTTAACAAATTGAAAAATATTTTTGTGGAGTAATTCAGTTTAAAGGTTCACATAAAAATGATTTGTCACAGCACTTATCACACAACGTCTTTCAATATACATTCTAACTACATTCATTTTCCTTGAACTAAAGGGTCTTATCCCTGAGGGAAGAAGAAAATTTGAGTCAGCCTAAATTGTTGTTGACTCAATCTGAACATGTCTATTTCTTTTTTCTTTCATTGTTAACCCCATTTCCATTTCTAAAAATGTTCATGATATGGAAGTACTTTTACTGTGGCATGCCCCCAACACTTTCTCAACAGATATGGAGTTGGAACAATTGGTTCTCCATGACTGAATAGTTAAATAATAATAAGAATCATTTTGTCAATCTCCTTAGACTAGTTTAGATCAAATATATTTGTTTTTCAAGTATGTTCTTTGTTATATTCACATAGAGAAGGAGAAATATAGATACCTATACAATGTATGCATGTAGACATGCACATGTGTGTATGTACTTTCAAACGTATCACAGTTATCCCTTACCCATCGCAGAGATTAGGGGCATGGTGCCACCATAATCTAGAAAACCCACATAATTTTTTTGGCTTTCGTTTCATAACAGAGAAGATGTGTGACTTTTTTTTTATTTTATGAAGTATTTACAGCACCTTATTGTAAAATTTAGTTTGATATTATATAATGCTATACATATATTTTGTGCATTTTTGAGTTTCTAAAAGTTTCTTTTTCTGTGTCATATGCTGGCCTTCATGTGTCATCTGCAGCTTCTACAAAACTCTCAAGAAATTCCCATTTAATTTCTTATACTGACCCTCAATATAGTGAAACTGAGATGGGAAAAGTCACGATATTGGAGAGATACTATATACATACACACAAATATATTCCAACTCTTAAGACTTTTCTTCCTAGGTCTCTAAGACTTTTCCAAACTAGTAGTCTACTTTTATTTTAAATCTCTGGTATTTTTCCATATTCCTTTCAGTAAATCAATGCCGAGCTTTTGGTCACCAACTGAGATTTATATGACTTCTCAAACAATGGACTTCAAACCTACGTAACAATTCACAGAGAAACCTGTTATTTAATTAAACTATTAACAAAATAGAAATGTCTCGGAATGCTTATTGTAGGCATGATTCTAATATGACCATAGTGTTCAAAACCCAAAGGACAAAGCTTTCATATTAGTTTTTCTTCCCAAAAATTTGTTTACAAGGATAATAGTCAAATGCCTCTATTCTAAAAATATGTGATAGTTCTTATAGTAAGAAGCTAAGACTTTTTTTCTCTTTTGAGCTTATTCATAATTATCACATTATATTTTTGACTTCTGTGTTCCATTCAGCTAGCACCTCTTTTCAGCCATTGAGAGTGTGTCAAGCATATCCTGTACAGTGGCTAGCATGTTTTTGTTCTTCTGTTAAATTTCCTATATTGTTGAGGTTGGTGAATACTTTATCCTGCTTTCTGGCTTCTATCTAATTCTTTGTCTCATTCAATCACTCATTTTATTTATTTGTTTATTCATATATTTTTCAACTCCCGTGTGCAATTCATTGTATTAGAGGAATCATTTTTCAATAAGATAAAGTCCCTTCTCTTAAGAAGTTTATGATTTGAAAAGTTTTCTCAAGTTGGTATCTTGAGTTTGCCACATTCAGTCCAATGACTCAAGTTTAATTCTTAATGTGGATACCTAGTTATTTCCTCATTTTAGAGTTCACGACTCTCAATGTTAGTAGTTCTTCAACATCAATGTCTCTGGTATTGGTTTCTCCTTTCTGCTCAAACACTATTGCATAGCATAGCCTAGCCCAACTTTTATCTTATCTCTAACTTTAGCAGATATTTCTTAACCTTAAACACTCCAAAATTAGTGCTTAAGATTTGTCATCATTTAAGTCATCAAAACATGAGACAATAGTTTATTTCTATACTCTAGTATTTTGTAAACTTCATTAATTTGTGGTTATAATTTTGTTTGAAAAGTAACACTGAACTAAATTAAAAAAACAAACAAAAACAAAGAAGCATTCTGATTTACCTGTAGTTATATATAGCATATATAGAAAATCTAGTAAAATGTATTTACTAAATTTGAAATGTTTTCTGAAAAGAACCTGAAAGAGGTTAGAGTTTTCTATAGTTGCCTATATGGTTGAACTTTATTTTTAATAATCTTCCTGCTTGAACCAGGAGACCATTGGACATAGCAATAGGAACATTGTGTGATGATTAACTATGAAAGACTTAGCTCTTCTCAGCAGTACATTGATCCAAGACAGTTCCAAAAGACTCATGATGGGAAATGCAACCACACCCAGAGAAAGAACTATGGAATCTGAATGCAGATCTAAGCACGCTATTTTCACTTTTTTTTTCTCATGGTTTTTCCCTTTTGTTATTATTCTTCTTCCACAATGTGACTAATGCGGTAACATGTTTAACATGATTGTGAATGTTTCACCTATATCAAATTGCTTTCTCTCTTAGGGTTGGGAGAGAGAAGGGAAAAAGGGAAAAAAAATTGGAACTTAAAATTTTACAAAAATGACTGTTGAAAACTATCTTTACATGTAATTAGAAAAATAATTACTATTATGGAAAAAATAATCTGCCTGCTTAAGTTATCTTGCAGGAGATACCATTGGAGCATATCTTTGTCCCTGGGAAAAGTGGGACAGAGCTTTCTGTCTCTTGCAAAAGGGCATGTGAAACCAATGATTTCTAATTGGTCATTCTGTGATCCTCTTTCCCCACTCCTCGCTCCTCCTTTCACTATGTGTATGGAATTGTTTCATTAACAAGGATTGATCACTAAAATAGAAATAAATGCCTACTCAGAAGATCTTAAAAGGAGTAACTAATGATCTCTCTTTTCCTCTATGCCAAATGGGGTGGAACTCTGTCATCTTCTCTTTTTGATTTCCATTGAAAGAGTTAGTGGAGGTCCTTTCCCTTCCAGTAACTATTTCTCATGCATGAAATCAACAGTACATTTGCTAACCTAGATCTGTGGTTTTTATTCTGTTTTTATTGTATTTGGAGAAGGAATGACATAGACAAGAAATATATTAAATTTCATTATTCTATTACTATTACATTGCATTGCATTATATAATATTATGTTAATCATATCATCCTCTTTCATATCATGTTATATCACATCATATATCATACTAATCAACAATGAATCCAGAGTAATTGGGGGAGAATTGCTAATGGAAAATGAAAACCACTTTGAGAATTAGAAAATTGTAGGCAACAGAAGTTGAGCTAAGCTCTAAAAGGAGAGGAGAATTCTAAGGTGTGCTGGCAAGGTGGAGGGGATCTGTGCCAAGGCATGGAAATGGGAAGCAGAATGTCATATATGAGGAACAGCAATTACACTCTTTTGTCTCAAAACAACAACAACAACAAATATTTGAACTTTAGTCAAAAAGTAAAGCCATCGTTTCAAATGTCTCCCACTTCAATCATCTTCCTTTCATGTCTTTATAGAGTTTTGCCTTTCCTACCTTGATACCAGGGCATGGAGTATTCCAAGTAGAATATCATCTTCAGTAAATAACCAGTCTCATTGTCACACCCCCATTATATTTGTGTTGTTCTTCACTGAAGGTTTCTCCTCCTTTAGCCTATCCTATCAGGATACTTTTTTTCCCTTTTCAAGCTGTGAATAGGCACTCAGTGTGGCACTGAA
The DNA here is from genome assembly GCA_028646595.1 of Phalanger gymnotis. Lineage (NCBI taxonomy): Eukaryota > Metazoa > Chordata > Mammalia > Diprotodontia > Phalangeridae > Phalanger > Phalanger gymnotis. The sequence continues at coordinate 263,464,127 of CM053622.1, read as the reverse complement.
ATTTTCTCGAACACTCTGGATATGCTTATACCATTTTCCCTTTTGGTATCTAGCAGTTGCTATTATTCTTTTCTTCTGGAGGGTTTTTCTTAATTTGTTTTATTCAATAGTTTTCATTATTCTATTTGAGTCTTTGATCTATCTACTAATTTCTTCCTTCTATCAGTAGTTTGTCAAGGTTATCATTTTTTTTTTTTTGCTATTTTTGGCATTGGTCATTTACTTTGGGAATATACCTTTCCATTTGCAACATTCCATCCTAAGGCAGTATGATGTCCAAAGCATCAAAATTATAGGAGTTCCAGTGCTCAATAGAGAAATGCATGGTGGTAACAAATGAGACATAGAATGTTACCAATAACGATATTCAGGAGAGACCTAAAATATCGTGATGGATATAAATGATCAGAAAAGGCAGTAGATCTATTTCTTGGTGAGAGCTAGATAGATATAATAGATTCCCAGGATATTGATTTTTAAAAAAAAACCAGCAAAGGGTCTCTAGTGTGCAGAGTAGTTTATGGAGAATTTATGGGAAGATATTGAAAATAATTACACAGGATGAGGAAGAGGGAGTTGCTCTCAGTCTCTTCCAGTGACCATAGAACACAGTGTGATTAGTTTTTTAATTCATCAAATTTTAGCAAAGTAGATAAGTACCAGTCTAGTAACCCTTTAAAAAAAAGGAATTTTATCTGGCAAGATTTTTTTTAAATGAATGAGTCCATCCTGGCTCTTAGAGATTATTATGTTTCCTATCTCGGTTGTTAAAAAATTAAAGCCATATATGCTTCTAATATTTTAATATTCACATAGAAATTTAGCAATAATTTCTGAAAAAAATGCTTAAATATATTGTGCATTAAATCCTAAATTCCAATGTTAGAAAAATGTTATAAACACATATTGTTACATATTTGTTCACTATTTTGGCATCCTACTCATCCTGCTTGTCATAATTTTGACAATATACAGCCTATCAACTTAAGTTTTCTGTGAGGATTGCCAGATTTATCTCCTTTAAGCAGCATTTGATCTCACTGAAGAGCTCCTGTAGTCTTCCAGGTTTTGATTCAATCAACTCATTGTTGTCAGAAAAGAGAAGTAGCAGAATTCTTCATTTTAGGTGATTTCTCTCTTTCATTTAAACTCTGTGAACAACATATGTCTTTTTTGTTTAGTGTGTGGAGAAGATTTATTCTTATTAATGCTGCCCTTAACTTATTTGCTTCATAGTAGAATCTCTGGGGGAAAAGGTGGATGTTTAATGATTTTGTTTTCATATTTTGAAACTGTTTTCCAAAATAGTTGGTACAATTCCATCAACAAGGTAGTGGTGTTCCTTTCCCTCTACAACTCTATCAACAATGGCCATTCCCATCTTTTGTTACATTTACCAAAGTTATGGATGTAAGGTGAAATATTAGGATTTTTTGATTTGCATTTTTCTTATAAGTAATTTGGAACATTCTTCTATATTGTTATTAAGAGTTTGAAATATATATATGTATGTGTAGATATATGTGTGTATACATACATATACATACATGTGTGTGTATATATATATGAATAAGAATTTGTCAAAAGCAACACTGAAATGTTCAGGTCTTTCTTTTTTGCTCTATATCCAGATTTCCTTCTATTGCTCTGGGATGCCTCTTATGTGTTTCAAGCTTTATAATAATTCTTTTTTTTAAGTTTTAAAATTTATTTTAAACTTAAATACAAAACAAGAAAAGAAAAACATTACCATGTACCCAGCTGAACAGGAGAGTATTCTATATAAAGCAATAAATTTCCATTTCCAGAAAACCTGTAGAGTGAATACTGTACATTATTTTCAAAACTGTCCTTTTTCTTTGCTTCCTTGTAGGTTTTCTTTTGTCATCTGCTGTATAATTTTTACTTTATTTTTCTCCCTTCCTCCTGTGTGTATATGTATCTGTATATATGTATGTGTGTATGTATACATACACAAACATGTGCATGTGTGCACATATATACATACATGTATACATATACATAGATATCCACAAACCTATACACATATACACTCAAACTCATACATGTAAGACCAATTATGCTTATTGCCAGATGTCATGCTTTATGATAATTCTTATCAAAGACTGTAATATTGTTACTTGATACTACAAAACTGACTTTTTAAAAATCTTATGTAAGATATTGATACCTCCTAAACTTTTAAACTCACACAAGGTGTTTTTTTGCCTTTTAATTGGAATATTGTATCCCTAGATGGTCACAAAACCACATTTCAATTTTTTTCATGAAGAGTATACTTACACATAAGTCAAGCAAGAGTAAATTGTAAACACATTCAGCTTCCAACAAGTCAAGGGACACGAAAAACTATCCTGTGTATAAAACTTCATTTTTTTCTAGTTCTGAGCTATTCCTACTTATTCTTCACAAATCACTAGAATTGTAATGCCATTTAGCCTTCTCAGGATGGATTGTATCCAAATGAGGCAATAACTAAGCACTCTGTGCCATAGCCTGAAACCAAGCAGCATATTCTTTTTGTTTTTGTTCCTCTATGATACTTAAAGTGAGTTGTATGCTGAGGAGTTGGCCTCCCTGTTCTTCAACATTTAGAGCTTACTACTACCACTCTTTCCTTGGAAAAAGGACCCAACTGGAAGCTGTGAGCCTGGCTGCCCCTCTCTCAAGAGAGAAATCCACAAGCTTTCCAGGAGCCTAAGAATGGGATACAAACACATGTGCTTCTTTATCCCGACCTAGACTAATACTGAAATTTATGGATTTGGAGAAGTATCCCTTCTTTTGTAACCACATACCAATTCCTTTTAATTTTTCCATTTTTGAAGTTTAGACTATTGTTCTAACATCTATCCTTTCCTGCTTTAGTACACTAAATGAGTAGATCAACCCTTCATTGAATGCTTTAATGCTGGCACTGACATATCAAAACTGAGATCAGAAAGCTAGGAGCATTAGACCAAATTGAGGAATATTATGTTTTTGTCAATAAATTTTCAATGTGACCTATACATTGTTCTAATTTGGCTGCTTAGTTGAATCATACTTTTAGATGTCTAAGTTCTTCATTCCCATGGAAGAAATCATATAGAGTTTTTAACAACGATTGCAAAATGGTCCTTTTTTAAAAAAGGTATTTATTAAACCACATTATTCACAAGGAGAGAAAGCAAACAAGGTTTGGCAGAAATTGGAACAATCCTGATTCAGCAGGAACTATATACCAAACCTGTATTCCACTGTAATCAGATAAGGATTCTGGCCTAATTAGATCAGCATAATTACATTCAGTGTTTCATGGGGAGAATAGAAATCTACACATACAGGATTTAGTCTCTTCTCCCCACTTTCCTCTCCTTGCCCTTAGTCATAGCAATAGAAATCTATATTCCAGAAACTTTCATCTGGGCCTGTCAATTCTGAAGGGGGCTTCTTTTCCCTTGAGCTGCCTCGAAATTAACTTTGCTAATGAGCTACTTGTAATTTCAAGGAAAAGAAAGCTGCATTTCTTATGTGTCAGGATTGATTCCTTCCTCCAGCATACCAATACATTAAAAGAATTACATTTGGAGATTGAACCATTGCTCATCAGAGATATAACAATTTTGAGTTGCACAATGCCACATAGGGAAACTCCCTGTCAGCATGGATTTTATCAGATACCATGGGGGAAAAACTATTCAATGCAGATTATCTGACCTGAATAAACTGATAGACATTTTAAAAAAGAAAATAAAGTACAAATTTTATTCAATAATTCTTCACAATCTCCTACATTTTATACCTAAGAGCTAACTGATTTACTGATTATTCCCCAGTTTCAAAAATGTCTAGAGCAAAAGTTGTATTCTTCCACCCCATCCCCCTCACCATCCCTTAAATTCTGTGGGATGAGTAAAGGATTTAAAGATAGTTAACCTATAGGCCATACCAAATACTTGTTAAACTACAGATTAAGTTATATAATGGGCCAAATAAAACCCTCTGACTGACACATAGAGCATCTTATTATTTCATTGGAATTGAATTGAATTCTTCAAATTATAAAACACTTACTATATTCAAGATCTTTGAAGACACAAAGAAGAAATTCAGAGAACTGGGCTCAGGGCTAGAAGGAACTGGTTTTAAGTATGAATTCTTCATTTCTTTATAGTTCAATGACTTAAGACAAATTACTTAAAATTTCTTTTTCAGTTGTATTCAATTCCTTGTGATGCCATTTGTTTTTTTTTTTTCTTGCCAGAAATGCTGGACTCGTTTGCCATTTCCTTCTCCAGTTCGTTTTACCAATGAGGAACTGAGGCAAACAGAGTTAAGTAACTTGCTCAGAGTCATACAGCTAGTTAAGTGTCTGAGGCTAAATTTGAACCTAGGAAGATGAGTTATGCTGTTGCCAGGTCTGGCACTCTATCCATTGTGCCACCAAAACTCTCATACTTTCCTCATTTAATAAATAGGGAGAGTAGTAAATCAATAGCTGTGGTATTCATGTCCAATTCAGGATGTTATAAAGATCAAATGAGTAAGGCATTTAAAAACTTTAAAATACTATAAAAATGTCAAGTATTAATATTCTGGATATTTAAAATACACAATCCCCAAAATCAAGGAAGTTAACATGTAGTAGGAGATGTTCTATTGATTCTGCTTGTTTCTCTCTATCCATTCATCCATATTTTCACTTATCTCTCTTAATTTATCATTATAATTTCTTATTGTACAATAATAGTCAATTACATTCACATACCATAGTTTGTTCAGTTATTTCCCACTATCAAATGGATTTCCACAGAACCCATCTTATTTCCAGTACTTTGCTATCCATATGTGCATTTTTGAGTGGACTTCTGTGGACATTATTTGATATAAAGATTGACTCAAATGATAGCAATTTTAGGACACATAGGAGAGAGAAACGATACCATAGCAGATTGGGAAAGAAGGTATTGAGAAATTGAAAAAAAGTAAAACTTTATGGTTATTGCCAAAATCATATTCATCTATATAACAGATGAAATTCTATATTATGAGAAAGTTGTCCTAAATGTAAGTATGTAGTCATTTACACAATGAGTATCTTCCCTACTAGGTTTGTTCATTCCCTATTTTGCATGTATGCTGTATGTACCTGCTGATTCCATTGTAGTCACATCAGGATTTTGGCTAATTAGAAGAATGTAATTATATTAAAAGTTTCACAGTGAGACTAGAATGCACACATACAGGATTTATTCTGTCCTCTCCACCCCCATAAATAAAACCTTACCCTTAATCATAGTAATAGATTGGTTGATATGTTGATATACTGTTTGCCTCATTAGTATGTGCACACCCTTGAGGACAGATACTGTTTTTGTTTGTCTTGTTTTGTTTTTCTTTGTCCCCATGTGGCTTAGAATAGTGTCTATCTCAAAATAAGCACTTAATTAAGGCTCATTGTTTGAATCACATTCTCCACTCCTCTCCAGGCTACACTCTAGAAATCCTCCACCATGCCCCCACTCTTCATTTGGAAATCACTGCAGCTGCCCTCCACTCCTGAGCCTTCTTCCTCTTATTGTAATGCTCCTGCCAGATCTGTTATTTAAGGAGACTCTCTGGTCAGCTATATCTTATTCCTCTTTAGTTTGCACTCCAGACTTCCTCTACAATGCAATTGCACCAGAAATCTGTGCCTTGCTTCCCTTTTCAGCTTCCTTTTATGTATTATTTTTCCCCTAGGTGGAGCAGTGGATAGAGGTATGGGCCTAGAGTCAGGAAAATTCATCTTCCTTTGGTTCGAATATGACCTCAGAAACTTACTGGGTGTGTGACCCTGGCCAAGTCACTTAACCCCATTTGCCTAGCTTCTTCATATGTAAAAAGAGCCAGAGAAGGAAATGGCAAACGATTCCAATATCTCTACCAAGAAAATACCAAATGAGGTCACAAAAAGTCTGATGACTGAAATAACTGAACAACAACTTCCCCCTTTAGAATATAAACCCTTTGAAGGCAGGGACTATTTTTCTTTTTACTTTTACTTGGGTTCCTAGTACTTAGAACAGACTATATCAGAGAGTCCTTAATGCTTAATCAATGTTATTCAGGGGACACATGCCTAATCTGTCCACGTATTGGACTAATAAACAATATATAGTTTTAAAGGTAGATAGACACAGGGTAAAAGTAAAAGGATGAAGTGAAATATATTGTGCTTCAGCTAAAGTAAAAAAAGTGGAAGTAGCAATCCTAATCCCAGATAAAGCAAAAGCAAAGTTTGATCTAATTAAAAGAGATAAGGAAGGACACTGTATCCTGCTAAAAGGCGCCATAGACAATGAAGCAAAATCATTATTTAACATGTATACACCAAGTGGTATAGCATGCAAATTCTTAGAGAAGTTAAGGGAGTTACAGGAAGAAATAGACATCAAAACTGTACTAGTGGAGGATCTCAACCTCCCCCTCTCTGAACTTGATAAATCTAACCTCAAAATAAACAAGAAAGAAGTTAAGGAGGTGAATAGAATTTTAGAAAAGGCAGATATGATAGACCTATGGAGAAAACTGAATGGGGATAAAAAGGAATATACTTTTTTCTCAGCGGTACATGTCACATCACAAAAAACTGGCCATGTACTAGGGCACAAAAACCTTATAATCCAGTGCAGAAAGGATGAAATAGTCAATGCATCCTTCTCAGATAATGATGCAATAAAAATTATTTGTAATAAATGACCATTGAAAGAAAAACTAAAAATTAATTGGAAACTAAATAATCTAAGCCTAAAGAATGAGTGGGCCAAAGAACAAATCATACAAACTATTAATAACTTCAATTCAAGAGAATGACAATAATGAGGCAACATGTCAAAACTTTTGAGATGCAGCAAAAGCAATTCTTAGGGGAAGTTTTACATCTCTAAATGCTTACATGAATAAAATGGATAAAAAGGAGATCAATGAAATGGGCATGCAACTGAAAAAATAGAAAAAGAACAAATTGAAAATCCCCAATTAGTTACCAAATTAGAAATACTGAAAATCAAAGGAGAGATTAATAAAACTGAAATCAAGAACACTATTGAACTAATAAATAAAACTAAGTGCTGGTTTTATGAAAAAAAAACAATAAAATTGTTAAACCCTTCGTCAATTTGATTTAAAAAAAAGAAGAAAAACAAATTACCAGTATCAAAAATGAAAAGCTGAATTCACCTCCAATGAAGAGGAAATTAAAACAATAATTAGGAACCATCTTGCAAAATTTTAAGCCCATAAATTTTATAACCTTGTGGAAATGGATTAATATTTACAAAAATACGAATTGCCCAGGTTAACAGAAGAGGAACTAAATTACCTAAATAACCCCATCTCAGAAAAAGAAATTGAGCAAGCCACCAATGAACTCCCTAAGCAAAATTCTACTGGAACAGATGATTTTCCATGTGAATTCTATCAAATATTTAAAGAACAATTAATTCTCATAATTTATAGACTATTTGGGAAAATAGGTGAAGGAATCCTACCAAATTCTTTTTATGATACAAATATGGTATTAATACCTAAACCAGGAACAGTCAAAATAGAGAAAGGAAATTATAGACCAACTTCCCTAATGAATATTGATGTAAAAATTTTAAATAAAATATTAGCAAAAAGATTGCAGCAACTTATTAGGAGAATAATACATTATAACCAGCTAGGATTTATTCCAGGAATGCAAAGCTGGTTTAATATTGGGAAAACTGTCAGCATAATTAATCATATCAATAACAAAACCAGCAGGAACCATATGATTATCTCAATAGATACAGAAAAACTTTTGACAAAATACAACACCCATTCCTATTAAAAACACTAGAAAGCATGAGAATAAATGGAGTCTTCCTTAAGATTATAAATAGCATCTACCTAAAACCATCAGCAAACATATATAATGAGGATAAGCTAGATGCATTCCCAATACTATCTGGGGTGAAACAAGGATGGCCATTATCACCTCTATTATTCAATTTGGTACTAGAAATGTTAGCTTTAACATTAAGAGAAGAAAAAGAAATTGAAGGAATTAGAATAGGCAAAGAAGAAAATAAAGTAACATTTTTTGCAGATGATAGAATGATTTACTTAGAGAATCCTAGAGATTCAAGTAAAAAAACTACTTGACATAATAAACAACTTTAGCAAAATTGCAGGATATGAAATAAACCCACAAAAATCCTTGGCATTCTCATATATTACTAACAAAGCCCAACAGCAAGAGATAGAAAGAGAAATTCCATTTAAAGTTACTGTAGACACTATAAAATATTTGGGAGTCTATCTGACAAGACAAACCCAGGGCCTATATGAACACAATTATGAAACACTTCTCACACAAATAAAGTCAGATCTAATTAAATGGAATAACATCAGTTGCTCGTGGTTGGTTAGGCTGTGCTAATGTAATAAAAATTACAATTTTACTTAAATTAATTTACTTATTCAATGCCATACCAATCGAACTACCAAAAAATTATTTTACAGAGCTGGATAAAATAATAACAAAATTCATCTGGAAGAACAAAAACTTCAGAATATCAAGAGAATTAATGAAAAGAAATGCTAGGGAAGGCGGCCTAGCCATACCAGATAAACTGTACTATAAAGCAGCAGTCCTCAAAACTACCTGGTACTGGGTAAGAAACAGAGTGGTAGATCAGTGGAATAGTTTAGGTACATAAGATATAGTATGCAACTACTATAGCAATCTACTCTTTGATAAACCCAAATCATCCAGCAGATGGGCTAAGAATTCAGTATTTTGCAAAAATTGCTGGGAAAATTGGAAATTAATATGGCTGAAAATGGGCATAGAATCATATCTTTCACCATATAGCAAAATAAAGTCAAAATGGGTATATGATTTAGGAATAAAGGCTGATACTATAAGCAATTTGGGAGAGCAAGGAATAGTTTACCTGTCAAATTTATAGGTAAGGGAAGAATTCATGACACAACAAGTGATGGAGAACATTACAAACTGCAAAATAGATAATTTTGACTATGCTAAACTGAAAGGTTTTTGCATAAGCAAAGCCAATGCAATAAAGATTAGGAGGGAAGCAGAAATTTGGGAAAAAATCTTTACAACCAATGTCTCTGATAAAGTACTCATCTCTAAAATATACAGGGAATTGAGCCAGATTTATAGGAATAGAAGTCATTCCCCAGTTGAGAAATGGTCAAAGGATATGAACAGGCAGTTTTCAGAGGAAGAAATTAAAGATATTTATAGGCATATAAAAATGCTCTAAATCACTATTGATTAGAGAAATGCAAATCAAAACAACAGTTAGGTACCACACTTCTCCTGTCAGATTGGCTAATATTACAAAACAGGAAAATGATAAATGCTGGAGAGGATGTGGGAAAATTAGAACACTATTATATTGCTGGTGGAGTTGTAAACTGATCCAGCCATTCTGGAGAGCAATTTGGAACTATGCCCAATAGGCTATAAAAATGTGCATACCCTTTGACCCAGAAATACAACTTCTAGGGCTATATCCCAAAGAGATCACAGAAGTGGGAAAGGGACCTGTATGTAAAAAAATATGTCTAGCTGCTTTTTCTGTGGTGGCAAAAAATTGGAAATTAAGAGGATGCCCATCAACTGGGGAATGGCTGAACAAGCTGTGGTATATGAATGTAATGGAATATTATTGTGCTATAAGAAATGTGGAAGCTATGTACTTCACTATAATCTGGAAAGACCTACATGATCTGATGCTGAGTGAGAGGAGCAGAATGAGGAGAACATTATACACAATCACAGACATAATTGATTCCGTGTTGACTAACTTTGATAGACTTGATTCTCCTGAGGAATACAAGACTCAAAGACAGGTCCAAAGGACTCATGATGGAAAAAGCCAGCTACACCCAGAGAAAGAAATGTGGAGTCTGAATGCAGGTTGAGACAAACTATTTGCTCTCTCTTTTTTTCTTTTTTGTGATTTTATTTCCTCTCTCTCATGATTCATTCCATTGATCATAATTCTTTGTAACTTGACTATCGTGTAAATAAGTTTAATATGAAAGTCTATGTAGAATCTATATCAGACTGCATGCTGTCTTAGGGGGCAAAGGGAAGGGGAGGAAAGGGAAGAAAATTTGAAACTCAAGAACATGTAAAACTAAGTTTTGTAAACTAAAAATAAAAAAAAATCAAATTAAAAAACAACATATAGTTTTTATGAATTTGACCATACCGGTATATAATTTTTCTAGATGATAAAAGTAATGTTTTATGGGTACAAGTAGGTTACAAGTTCACTAAAATAGCAGTGACCTCCTCAGTTTTTCATACTAACAAAAAATACCATGGGGAATATGTAATTTCAAATTAATATACATTCTTAAATTATCATAGGAAAATGTTGGTGAAAGGAGCTATGTATATGAATATACATATATTTGCATAAATATTTATTTATCTATACATGCTCACGTATTTGTGTGCATGCATATATACAAACATACAAATATATGTATAGAATATACATGTATACACATAGGTTCTATTAAGATTGCACCTTGTTCTGGTCCCCTTGGCTACTTCTCTTCTAGTCAGTACAGTAAATCAGTTTGTGAGTAGCCAGTACACAACAACAAAGCAGAAAGTAAAAGGGGAATCCAGAAGTTATGTACAAACTGTCTAAAAGATCCAAAGAGCATGCTTTGCAAACTATTATACATTAATCAAAAATAACATCCTGGTAACATATGCTAAATCAGGCTTTGCTGTCAGAACCTTTTGGTCTAATAATATGTAAATTTCATATAAGTTCCAGATATCTTTGTTAGGACCAGTTTTTGAGTTGATATGGATATATTAATTTTAAAGTTTTACCAACAACTTTGAGATGATTTGGATATTTTAATGAACTAGCCCCAAGGTGTCACAGAAAAGAGTTAATCTGTTTTCACTTAACATCAGTGGTGGGATTCAAGTGAATTAACAAATAGTTCTCCATGGAACTCAGCCATGGCACAGCCCCTGACACTGACATAGTGGGTGCAGGCCCCACTCCAACTAACAACAAGTTCAGTGAACCCAATCTAAAATTAGGTACTGGTTCTACTGAATCAGTGTGAACTGCCTGAATCCCACCACTGCCTAAAATACTACAAAAGGAGACCTCATACTCCCACCTGTCCCTTACCTATCCCTACATTCTTCTATCTACTATCTAGTGCTGCCTACTCTAATCCATGGTTATATGAGTGATTCTCTGTGAATTTACCCCTACCTATACTTTTCCTCCCCTTGCCTTCCTTCCTTTGGGCCGTGGAAGATCTCAAAAAGGATTTTGAAAATCAAGTAAGAGAAATAGAGGAAAAGTTGGGAAGAGAAATGAGAATGATAGAAGAAAATCACAAAAAACAAGTCAACAGTTTGCTAAAGGAGACCCTAAAAATAACACCTCAAAAAAAACCAGACTAGACCAAATGACAAAAGAGGTACAAAAGGTCAATGAGGAAGAGAGTGCCTTAAAAAGCAGAATTGGCCAAATGGAAAAGGAGCTCCAAAAGCTCACTGAAGAAAATAATTCCTTAAAAATTAGAATGGAGCAAACGGAAGTTAATGACCCTATGAAAAATCAAGAAATAATAAAACAAAACCAAAAGAATGAAAAAAAATAGAAGAGAATGTGAAATATCTCATTGACAAAACAACTGACCTGGAAAATAGATCCAGGAGAGATGATTTAAAAATTATTAGATACCTGAAAGCCATGATCAAAAAAAAGAGCCTAGACATCATCTTTTAAGAAATTATCAAGGAAAATTACCCTGATATTCTGGAATCAGAGGGCAAAATAGAAATTGAAAGAATCCACTGACTACCTACTGAAAGAGAAAACTCCCAGGAATATTGTCACCAAATTCCAGAGTTCCCAGGTCAAAGGGAAAATATTGCAAGCAGCCAGAAAGAAACAATTAATGTATTGTGGAACCACAATCAGGATAACACAAAATTTAGCAGCTTCTACCTTAAAGGATCAAAGGGCTTTGAATATGACATTCCAGAGGTCAAATGAACTAGGATTAAGACCAAGAATCACTTACTCAGCAAAACCAAGTGTAATCAATGATGGGGGAAATTGTTATTCGATGACATAGAGGAATTTAATGCATTCTTGAGAAGACAGAGGTGAATACAAAATTTGACTTTCATATACAAAACTCAAGAGAAGTACGAAACGCTAAACAGGAAAGAGAAATCATAAGAGACTTAGTAAAGTTGAACTGTTTACATTCCTACGTGGAAAGATGATATTTGTAACTCATGTGACTCCTCTCAGTATTAGGGTAGTAGAAGGGAATATATGTAGACAGAGGGCACAAGGTGATTTGATTATGAAGGGATGATATCTAAAAAATAAAATTAAAGGATGAGAGAGGAATGTACTGGGAGAAGGAGAAGGGGAGAGGTAGAATGGGGTAAATTATCTCACATAAAAGATGGCAAGATGGGGGAGGTAGAGGGAGTGAGTGAACCTTACTCTCATCAGATTTGGCTTAAGGAGGGAATAACATAAACACTCAATTGAGTATGGAAACTCATCTTACACTATAGGAAAGTAGAGGAAAAGAATATAAGAGTGAGGGGGATGGTAGAAGGAGGGCAGATTGGGGGATGGTGTAAGCAAACACTTTTGAGGAGGGACTGGGTCAAGGGAGAGAATAGAATAAAGAGGGGGTGGGGCAGGATACAATGGAGGGAAATATAGTTTGTCTTTCACAAAACGACTATTACAGAAGTGTTTTGCATGACTATGCATGTACAACCTGTGTAGAATTGCCTGCCCTATCAATGAGAGTGTGTGGGGAACAAGGAAGGGAGAGAATTTGGAACTCAAAGTTTAAAAAATTGAATGTTAAAAATTGTTTTTACATGCAACTGGGAAATAAGATACCCAGGCAATGGGGTGTAGAAATATATTTTGCCCTATAGGAAAATAGAAGGGGAAGGGGCTTAGAGAAGGGAGGAGGTGATAGAAGGGAGGATTGGGGGAAGGGGTAATCAGAATACTTGCCATTGTGGGGTTAGTGGAGGGAGATTGGGAGAAAATTTAGAACTAAAAATTTTGTGGAAGTGAATGTTGAAAATTAACATAAATAAATAAATAAATTGAAAAGTGAAAATAAGAAAGACAAAGGAAGAAGAGGAGCATGATATCAGGGAGATGATGATATGACTTATAATTTATTTTGAGGGCCAAGGTCTCCCACTGCATCCTGATAGATATCTGGCCACTGGACCCAGATGGCTCTGCAAGAGAAAGTGAGGCTGGTGACTTTGCATAGACCTCCCTCACTGAAATCAAAGTCATTTGCAAGTCATGTCATAATCTCCCTGATGTCATGGTCCTCTTTGAGAAAGAAGGAAAAACCATGCACACAACCAGAGAACTCTGAGGAAAAGGTGAAAATGTAACACACATGGCATTCAGGATGTGTCCTTTTTAAGCTTCTTTAAGTAGGTAAAGTTTAAAAGTTCAAACATATTTTTGTGATGCCCTGCATCCATAAATTAAAAAACAAACAAACAACAGCACATATATGTATTTGCATGGATATATACATATTTATACATACATATAATGTCTTATATACAAGGTACTCAGTTAAGTGCTGTGAGGTATAAAATGAATGAGATCTCTAACTTGATAAAATTTACAAACTTGTCTGGGAGACAAATATATAGATGCATACATACATATATGTATTGTACATGTACATGTCTAAATAGCCATTTTGTGATAATTTTCATAACATTTGTATAGCAAATATACATTCACTGTTGACTTGAGAAATTAGGGAAGGCTTCATGGAAAAGTTAGGAATTGTCCTTGGCCTTGAAGGATGGGAAAAGACATTGTAGAAAAGTGGGAAAGATATTTAAAGTGGAATAAATGCTATAAATGAAGGTACAGAAATAATAATGGATAAGGCACATGTGGAAAATGGAGATTACTTGAATTTAGCCATATCAGAGGTAAGCTGGAACTTAAGTCATAGATTGCTTGATTTTTTTTATAGATCTTTTTTACCAGTATAGAATATGCTCAGTTAGGACATTAAAAAAAAAATGTTTGATCCTATTGAACTAGAAAGAGGAGTGGGGAACCTGTAGCCTCAAGTCCCTCTAGTTCCTCAAGTGCAGCCCTTTGACTGACTTCACAGTTTGAATTCAGTCAAAGGGCTGCCCTTGAGGACCTAGAGGGCCACATGTGGCCTCAAGGACAAAGGTTCCCCACCCCTGAGCGAAAGCTTTCAAAACCTTGAATGTAAAACTAAGGAAATTTGATGCTTTTGATAAAAGTGTGTTATCATTAAAATTTTGCTTTAGGAATCTATTTTGTGATAGTAGATAGGATGGATTTGCTTTCCAAAGCATAAAACTGTAAATTTATTATGAAGAAGCCGAGCATAAGAAAAATGATCTGTGGGCTTCATTTGACCATAGTATCTTTAGTAAGTATTTGCACACTGATTTTGGAAATTATAGTTATGGAGGGATTAGTATTCCCTCTCAGTCCTGAGAAGAGATTTGTACTTTCATAATCTTTGAGCTAAGAGGAAGAGTTGAGTCATGCCCAGATGATTTGAAAAAGACAAAAGACTTATGCAGTCTGTAAGAAGTCAGTGTTAGAAGAAAGAACTGGAATAAGAAGAGTGGAGCAGCGCCTGCAATAAGAAGTCATTCAGTGTCCCCAGGTTTCCCCCACTCCCTCTAACACCCCAGGACTTCACAAACTAAGCTAGAGTAACCTAATGGACAAAAACACAGAAATCAAGAAGAGCTGAACAGCCAAAAGAATGGATGAGTGATTCTGGTTGACTGTTGGGTCTCTGCAGGTGTTTTTGGAAAAAAAAAATAAATCAGACTGAAGCTGGTGGTTGAGATTGTCTATTCAAAGACTGAGAGAAGTTCTGAAAAGTTTGTTTTCAGTAACTTCCCCCTGTCATGTTATAGATTTTTCCTGTTTTTATCTAAGTCATTTCCTGATATTCCTTCAAATACAAAGTCATCTTCCTCTTGATTTGAGTATTTCCCAAGAAAGCCCTCTTGAGTTGATGTAACATCTAGCATTTGGATTTAAAGACTATTGAAGAGAGGCAAGACTCTCATCTAGCACTGCTTTGCTTTCAGGACAAGAGACGAGTGAGAGTGGTGGGGAAGAAAGATGTATGACATGGGGAGTCTATACAGTGACTTCAACTTCTATTGGTTTCAGTCCTGCATTGTGTTTACCTTGACCTTTGACTGACAATTATGTGATTTTCAGTTGAATAAATATGAATGTATATGTATATCAATATTGATATGGACATGCATACATACACACACTTCCCTTGCTTGTTTTAGGCTAGTCATATTCATCAACTTGGAATTTGAGGTTTGGAAGGCTTTGTTAGCCTTCTAATATACCTTTATAAAAATCAGCCCCAAATGGAAATTAAGAAGAGATGACTCAGTTCATTCAACTTTAAAATCAATGGACTAAACTTGAATATCTTTTTTGCACTTAATATATCTTACCTTTTTCCAATTACATGTGAAGATAGTTTTCATCATTCATTTTTGTAAAATTTTGAGTTCCACATTTTTCTCTGTTCCTGCCTTCTTTGCCCTCTCTCAAAGACAGCAAACAATCTGATATAGTTATACATGTACAATCATGTTAAACATGTTTACATATTAGTCATGTTGTGAAATAAGAATCAGAACAAAAGGGAAAGAAAAAAGGAAAGAAAAAAGTTTAAATAGTATGCTTTGATCTGCAATCAAACTCCAGTTCTTTCTCTTGGTGTGGATAGAATTTTCTAACATGAGTCTTTTTTAATTGTCTTAGATCATTATATTGATGAGAAGAGTTGTCTATCATAGTTGACCATCACATAATGTTACTGTTGCTATGTACAATGGGTTCCTTGTTCTGCTCATGTCACTGAGCATGAGTTGATGTATGTCCTTTTTTTTCTGAAATTCGTCTGCTTTTCTTCTCTTGTAGCACAATAGTATTCCATTCTATTGTACTATAGGAAATGGTGAGCAGGATAATCCTCTCGGAGAAACCTGGAAAGAATTTTATGAGCTGATGCAAAGTGAAATGTACTGTGTACAAAGTAAGCAGGATGATCAGCTGTAAATCACTTAGCTATTCTCAGCAATATAACAATTCTAGACAACTTTGAAGCACTTATGATGAAAATTCTTGTTTATTCCTAGACATACAACTAATGGTGTCTGAATGCAAATTGAAGCATACTTTTATTTATTTTTTTTACTTTATTTTTCTTGAGTTTTTTGTCTATGTTTTCTTTTATAACATGACTATTATGGAAGTGTTTTGCATGACTACAAAAAAATGAGTTGTAGAAGAGATCTCATTGGCCACCTAGTCTAGTCCAAATTTGAACTGGAATGATCTCTCTAACATATCTAATGTTATATATAACATTATGTATAATATAATATATATTAAATAATATATATAATAACCATTTTCTAACATAAAAAGATTTATACTAAAAAAAATAGTACTCCATTACATTCATATACCACAACTTGTTTAGCCATCCTGCAATTGATGGGCATCCCCATAATCTCCAGTTCTTTGCCACCACAAAAAAGTTCCCATAAATATTTTTGTACATGTCGATCCTTTTCCTTTCTTTTTTAAATGATCTCTTTGGGATACAGACCTAGTAGTGGAATTGTTGGATCAAAGGGCATGCACTGTTTTATAGGCCTTTGGACGTAATTCCAAATTGCTCTCCAGAATGGTTGGGATCAATTGACAACTCCACCAAAAATACATTAGTGTTCCAATTTTCTCACATCTTCTCTAACATTTATCATTTCCTTTTCTCTCATATTTTCTGACCTGATAGGTGTGATACCTCAGAGTTGTTTTAATTTGCATTTCTCTAAGCAATAGTGATTTAGAGTTTTTTAATATGACTATAGATACCTTTAATTTCTTCCTCTGAAAACTGCCTATTTATATCCTTTGACCATTTATCAATTGGGGAATGACTTGCATTCTTATAAATTTGACTCAGTTATCTATATATTTGAGAAATGAGGCTTTCATCAAAACACTTGCTTTAAAAATTGCTTCCCACCTTTCTGCTTACTTTCTAATCTTGGTTGCATTAGTTTTACTTGTGCAAAACCTTTTCAATTGAATGTAATAATAATTATCCATTTTGCATTTCATAATGTTCTCTATCTCTTGTTTGGTCATAAATTCTTCCCTTTTCCTTAGATCTTACATGTAAACTATTCCTTGCTCTCCTAATTTGCTTATGGTATCACACTTCATGTCTAAATCATGCACCCATTTCAACCTTATTTTGATAATACAGTGTGAGATGTTGCTGTATGCCTAGTTCCTGCCATACTATTTTCTAGTTTTCCCAGCAGTTTTTGTCAAATAATGAGTTCTTGTCTCAGAAGCTGGAATCTAAGTTTATCAAAAAGTATATTACTATAGTCATTTTTTATTAGCCCTTGTGTACCTAATCTATTCTGCTAATACTGCACTCTATTTTTGTAGTCAGTACCAAATAGTTTTGTTGACTGCTGCTTTATAGTATAATTTTAGATCTGGTATGGCTAGGCTACTTTCCTTTGCAGTTTTCATTAATTCCTTTCATATTCTTGACATTTTTTTCTTCCAGATGATTTTTGTTATTATTTTGTTTCTAGATCTATAAAATAACTTTTAATAGTTTGATTGGTATGGAACTGAATAAACAAATTGATTTAGATAGAATTGTCATTTTTATTATATTAGCTTGGCTCACCCATGAGGAACTAACATTTTCCAATTCTTTAGATATGACTTTATTAGTGTGAAAAGTGTCTTACAATTGTGTTCATTTATTTCCTGAATTTGTCTTGTCAGGTAGAATTCTATATATTTTGTATTGTCTGCAGTTATTTTAAATGTAATTTCTCTATCTCTTGCTGCTGGGTTTTGTTGGTAATATATAGAAATGCTGATGATTTCCATGAGTTTATTTTATATCCTGCAACTTTGTTAAAGTTGTTAATTATTTCTATTGTTTTTTTTAGTTGATTCTCTGGGATTCTCTAAACATACTATCATATCATCTGCAAAGAGTGATAGTTTGTTTCCTCATTGCATATTCTAATTCTTTCAATTTCTTTTTCTTTTCTTATTGCTGAAGCTAATGTTTCTATTATAATATTGAAAATAATGATGATAATGGGCATCTTTTTTTTTCACTCCTGATCTTATTGGGAATGCTTCTAACTTATAATGCATGCTGATGATTCTAGATAGATACTGCTTATCATTTTAAGGAAGGCTCCACTTATTCCTATGCTCTCTAGTGTTTTGAAAAAGAAATAGGTGCTGTATTTTTGTCAAAAGCTTTATCTGTATCTGTGGAGATAATGATTTCTGTTGGACTTGTTATTGATATAGTCAATTATGCTGATGATAGCTTTCCTAATATTGAACCAGACCTGCATTCCTTGTAGAAATTCCACCTTGTCATAGTACATTATCCTGGTGACAAATATATGTAATTTCTTTGATAATATTTTTTTAAATTGCATCAATATTAATTAGGGAAATTGGTGCATAATTTTATTTCTGTTTTGTCTCTTCCTGGTTTAAATATCAGGGCCATGTTTATGTCATAAAAGGAATTTGGTAGGACTTCCTTGCTTATTTTTCCATATCATATGGTATTGGAATTAATTGTTCTTTAAAAGTTTGGTAAAATTCACTTGTAAATCCATCTAGCCCTGGAGGTTTTTTTTTTCCTTGGGGAGTTCATTGATGGCTTGTTCAATTTATTTTTCTAAAATGAGGCTATTTAAATATTTTATTTCCTCTTCTGTTATTCTGGGGAATTTATATTTTTATGAATATTCATCCACTTTACTTAGATTGCCAGATTTATTGGCATGCAATTGGGCAAAATTACTGTTTTAATTCCCCCTTCATTGATCACCCTTTTCATTTTTGATAATGGCAATTTCATTTTCTTCTCTTTTTAAATCAAATTAACTATAGGTTTGTCAATTTTGTTGTTTTTTTTTTAAAAAAAAGCAGTACTTAGT
Organism: Phalanger gymnotis; assembly: GCA_028646595.1. Taxonomy (NCBI): domain Eukaryota; kingdom Metazoa; phylum Chordata; class Mammalia; order Diprotodontia; family Phalangeridae; genus Phalanger; species Phalanger gymnotis. The sequence goes on along the minus strand of CM053622.1, from coordinate 263,444,959 downwards.
TTTATTTATTAGTTCAATAGTCTTCTGTCTTTCAATTTTATTAATCTCTCCTTTGATTTTCAGAATTTCTAATTTGGTATTTAACTGGAGATTTTAAAATTTGTTCTTTTACTAGCTTTTTTAGTGGCAGGCCCAGTTAATTGGTCTCCTCTTTCTCTATTTTATTCATGCAAACATTTAGAGCTATAAAATTTCCCCTAAGAATTGCTTTGGCTGAATCCCATAAGTTTTGGTATGTTTGCTCATTATTGTCATTTTCTTCGATAAAATTTTTGATTGTTTCTACGATTTGATGTTTTACTCACTTATTCTTTAGGATAAGAATATATAATTTCCAATAGATTTTTAGTCTATCATTTATTACATATGATTTTTACTGCATTATGATCTGAAAAGGATGCATTTAATATTTCTGCAATGGATTGTAAGGTTTCATATTCTAATACATGTTCAATTGTTGTGTAGGTGCCATGTATCATTGAGGAAAAAAATATATTCCTTTCTATCTCCATTCAGTTTTCTCCAGAGATTTATCATATCTAACTTTCCTAAAATTCTATTCATCTCTTTAATTTATTTCTTGTCTATTTTGTGGTTGAAGTTATCTGGTTCTGAGAGAGGGAGGTTGAGGTCCCTCATTAGTATAATTTTGCTCTTTATTTCTTCCTGTTTGCTCACTGAAGTTCTCCTCTAAAAATTTAGATGCTACACCACTTGGTGCATATATGTTTAGAATTGACATTATTTCACTGTGTATGGTACCTTTTAGCAAGTTGTAGTTTCCTTCCTTGTCTTTTTAAATTAGATCTATTTTGTTTTGCCTTGTCTGAGATCAAGATTGCTACCTCTGTTTTTTTTTTAACTTCAGCTGAAATATAATATATTTTGCTCCAGGCTTTATTCATGTGCATCTTGCTGCTTCAAATGTGTTTCTTGTAAACAACATATTGTAGGCTTCTGGTTTTTAATCTACTCTGCTTTCCACTTCCATTTTATGGGAGAGCTCATCCCATTGATAGTCATAGTTTTGATTACTAACTGTGTATTTCCCTTTATTATATCCCCCTCCCATTTATACATTTCTCTCTCCTTTCACCCAGTCCCTCCTCACCAAAGTTTTGCTTCTGATCACCACCTCCCTCAGTCTTCCCTCCCTTCCATCCATACACTTTTCTTTCCCCTTTCTCCTCCTAGTTTGCTATAGGGTAAAATGAAAGTTTATACCCAACTGAGTCTGTATGTTACTTCCTCTTTGAGTCAAATCTAATGGGTAAGGTTCAAACAATGCTCACTACCTCTCTTCCTTCCCTTTACTCCAAAAGGTAATTTCTACCTCTCCATGTGATAAAATTTATCATATTCTACCTTCCCCTTTCCTATTCTACTAGTACAATCATTTTTTTGCCCCTTAATTTTTTTATATCATCACATCAAAGTCAATTTATCTTCACATCCTGTCTATGTATATCCCTTCTAACTGCCCTAATAGAGATATGGTCCTGTAGAGTTACACATATCTTCCTATGTAGGGATAAAAACAGCTTAATCTTATTGAATAACATTTTTTTTCTTTCCTGTTTACCTTTTTATGCTTCTCTTGCATCTTGTGTTTGAAGATTGAATTTTCTATTCAGTTCTAGTCTTTTCATCAGGAAAGTTTGAAAGTCCCCTATTTCATAGAATATCTATCTTTTTCCCTGAAAGATTATGCTCAGTTTTGCTGGGTGGTACATTCTTGGTTATAATCTAAGCTCCTTTGCCTTCCAGATTACCATATTCCAAGACTTATGATCTTTTAATGTAGAAGCTGCTAAGTTCTGTGTAATCCTGACTGTGGCTCCTTAAAATTTGCTGTGTTTCTTTTTGGCTACATGCAGTATTTTCTCCTTGACCTGATAATTCTGGAATTTGGCTACAACATTTCTTTAGAGTTTTCATTTTGAGATCTCTCTCAGGAGATGAACAGTAGATTCTTTTAGTGACTAATTTACCTTCTAGTTCCAGGATATCAAGGCAGTTTTCCTAAATAATTTCTTGAAAGATGCTATCCAGGACCCGCACCCCACCCTTTTTTTTTGGATCATGGCTCTCAAGAAGTGCAATAATTCTTAATTTTTTTATTCGACCTATTTTCCAGGTGGGTTGTTTTTCCAATGAGATATTTTAAATTTTCTTCTATTTTTTCATTCTTTCGAGTTTGTTTAACTGATTGTTGATGTGTCATAGAGTCATTAGATTCCAGTTGCCCAGTTCTAAATTTTTAGGTAATTATTTTCTTCTGTTAGCTTTTGTACCTCCTTTTCCATTTGGCCAATTCTATTTTTAAAGGAGTTTTTTTTCTTCTCTGGATTTTTTCCCCCATTTGGCCAAATTTGTGTTTTAAGGAGTTGTTTTCTTTATTCAATTTTTGTTCTTCTTTTTTCCAAGTTTTTAACTCTTTTTTTTCATAATTCTCCCAAATAACTCATTTCCCACCAATTTTTCTTCTAGCTCTCTTACTTTATTTTTCAAATCATTTTTGAGCCCTTCCAAAAGGAACTTTTGGGCTCAAGACCAATTCATATTCCACTTTAAAGCTTCACATGTAGACATTTTGACATTGTTGTTCTCTTCTGAGTTTGTGTTTGGATCTTTCCTGTCACCATAGTAGCTCTAGATGGTGAAAGTAAGGCAATAATAACAATGTAGATGATAATTGTCAAAATGCCTATGTAGTTCTGTATTGCAAAGTATATGAGACCTATAGAAGGTAGAATAAATAAACCATTTATTCAGACACTAGAAAACCTTATCCCATAACCAAATGTTCAGCTCCCACAGCCAGTCAGCCTATTTTATTATAACAGCAAGGAACTTGAAACACCATATCACAGCCTGTAACCTTGCCATCCCAAAACCTCTCTGCCTCCCTGCTGGGTCAAACAAACTCTAAAACAAACTCACAGTACAGCTAAGTCAGCCTGTTCAGTTCTAATAATCACCAGGGTGGCCATTAGCAGCCATAACTCTTTCTCTCTCTCAGCATTTTCCTGTGACATAACTTCTTTTCCTGTCAGAAAACTCCTTCCACTACATATGTCTTAAGCTTTCTGTGATGTAAGCAGGTCCCATGGCCTATTAATGAGTGGGAAAAATCTTCAAATCTAATTGCTACTACAGATGGTCAGGGCTTTTTTTCAGTTATTTTTTTAAAGTTGAGTTCTACTCCTGGCGCACAGGGCACACTGTCCCAAGTTTCTTGCACTGGGGAAGAGGGGCCTGTCACTGGCTTTCCCTGTGGGGGCCTCAGGTGCTTGAGGTTTGCCCACTGCTCTTAGGTGGCCCAGCTTAGTTGCACCTGTTGTGCTGTGACTACCTATTTGCCTTCTGTGCTAGTGCTGGTGATCTCACAGCTGGCTTGCTGCTAGCCAACTGTACCAGGACTGAGGGACCTCAATTGTTGATCTTTTGCTGTGGCTAAGACCCTCTTGCTGGCTTGCCTGGACACTGTCTGCTCTGGGTTGTGCTGCTCTTTTACCCAAGTGATACAGACCTTTTCTTAAGTCCTTCTAAGTTATCTTAAGTTGGAAAATTGTTTCACTCTTTTTATGTATTCTGTCATTCCAGAATCTGTTTAGAGACTTGATTTAACATTGTATCTGAGAGAAATTGGGGAGTGTTCAGGCAGCTCCCTGGCATCTCTCACCTACCTTAAACTTGAATATTTTTAAGGTTCCTTCTAGCTTAAAATTCTATAGTCATTGCTGTGTATCTTTTTACTATTTAATATAAAAATTTTTATTAACATCCTTTTTCTTTATTTAAATTTATTAATGTAATAAATGATAGAGATTGGACTGAATAAATCTTAGTTTATTAGCTATTGTTGAGATACTTTCCTACGTCATTTTTGCATCTGTTTTATTTTTGTTTTTTTCTTCCCTCATTTATGCTTTCCATACATGATCTCTATCAGTTTCTTTATCATTTGACCATTTAGTTATTTACAATTTAAAATATATTTATTGGAGAAAATATCAATTGTTTGTATTATGCACTGATACTTTCAATTTCTTGCAATTTGATATGAATTTTCTAACTTCAACTTTTTACTACTGTAGTATTTGGCAATTAAAATAAGATTCAATTAGCCAAGCATTTGAAGAAACTAAAGCAACATGAGAAAAATTAAAAGAAACATTTAGTTTCCTACCTATTTCAATTTTTGTATTCCTTCTATGTTGATACAATTGAGGCACTAACAATATGATATTCTTGAATTTCACATAAATTATATATGTATATATGTGTAAAGTGTGCATGCATATGCACGGCACACATGTCACTAATGAGTTTAATTGATTTTAACATATTCTCATATATAAATATATATATGAACTTATATATACACACATGTACATATGCACATATACGAACACAGTAAACAGAGAGCTTTATCTTTTCAGAGTATTCTAAGCACTTTAGACAACCAATTTTGTTGAAGGAGTCTCCTGTATTGGGGTGACAGAATTATTTTTGTCAGCTGAACAGATAAGGGTTTTTGTCAAAAAAAATCATTTTCTTGATAGATTGTGATTGTTTTGTGACAAAATGTGCTTAGCTGACAATATACATCAAGGTGTCTGACAAAATGAATTCTGTATGAATGGCTTCATAGTCAACACAATGAATTACATCTACAGAAGGATGGGGATTTAGTGTCGAACAACTCCCTATCTATGCAGAACTAATCACCATTCTTCAAAATAATATTATTGAAGCAGAATTTTATGTACTAACAGAACTGCCAGCCTTCTCACTATAATACCTAGTTTTGAGAATTGGTGCAACTTTGCTAGAAATATTTTCCTACAAATCTTAACTCGTAAAAGTAGATCTTGAATATAAGAGCTTTGATTCTTTTCTTTTCTTTTCTTTTTTTGCTTTTTGGGAAATGTTGCCCACATTTTACTTATTTCTCTTGGATTGTATCACACTAGCATGCTAGAAAATTCATTACTTTTGTAAGATTAAAAATATATCAATACATTATTAAAAATAAGAGAAAGGTTTTTATTGTTTTCATCAAAGATATCTCCTTTAGATTCATAGAGTTACTGCTATAAGATACTATAGAGATCATCTATTTCCATTCTCTCACTTTAGAGATGAGGAAACTGAGGTCCATAAGGTCAAGTGCCTCGCCTGATATCACATAGGTAGTAAAATGTCAGGCCTATGATTAAAATCCAAGTTCTTTTACTTCAAACCCATCTTACTCTGATTGCTTTGAATACATGAATTAATCTTATTCTTTTGTTTGTTTTGCAGTGAATAAATGAAGTAGGATTCCTGGCTCTTTCATAATTTGAAGAGCTTCTATAGAATATAAATGCCATTTTAATTTCTCTTTTTTCAACCAATACAGTATGACAAATTTGTCACTACTATAATAACATATTTTAAAATGAGAAAAAGCCTTGTTGTAACAAAATTCAACACCAAATCCATGTAAACAAAGAATATTACCTGATAAAGAAAAATTTCTTATGTAGTAGGTATAAAATAGTTTTATGTCTTTTTTCTTTTAAATTTTTAATAAAAAAGTTGGAGGTTACTTTTAAGATTACCTGATACAACCAACCCTTCTCCTTTTTTTTTTTTTAACAAAAGAGGAACCCAAGGCCTAAGGAGTTTAATCAAGTGATTAAAGGTCTTGTTTTCTGACTGCAAATTCCTGTGTATCAAGTTGCCTGAAATAAACTTCTAGTTTTAAATGATTTTCCCCCATTGTTAAAAGGAGAGAATTTTGATAATAATATCTTTCTCAATGTTCAAAGGAATATCTTAAAATGGAAAAAAAATCATTATATTGGTAACTGTATAGTTTATACTTTTATTTTGTGGGAATCTATCACTGTGAGAGAATGTTTTCTGCCAATGAAGATCCTAAGACTTATATACCTCTAATCATCTTTAAATCTTGATCATGTCTTTCCATAAATCTTTCCTAGACTCCAGACATGAAGGCTTCTTTAAGTTATTCATAATTTAATTCCTGTGAGAAAATAATCTTACATGACTATAGTGTCAGCAATAATATTTTTTGAAGAAACAGCAAAAAGAGATCATTGACAGCAAAGAAATGTCTCAATTTGATTGAATATTGAGTCCTACACTGCTCAAGACCTATACTACCTTTCCAAATCACACATATTGATAGACCCACTCAAACAGCTTTCTTTCCAGCTAGAGGTCTTAGCACCATTTAATTTTCTCTTCAAGTAAGTTCTTCCCTACCCCTCTTACCTCATAAGTATTTTAAATATTTTTTTTTCACATTTCTGTGGATTTCACTGAGGAAGTTTTATAGAATATCCTATTTAAAACAGTTAGTTAAATTTGAATGCAAAAGGATATTCCAAAGAAACCAAACAGCTCTGTGGTGTGCCACCAAAACTGCCAAAGCATTTTGCTATTTTGACTTCATAGAAGCTTCTATGATCTTTGTATTTTACCTCAACCACCCACAAAGATATTCAAAACTTATTCAAAACTTAGATCTTACCTATAACTAGGCTACTACCAGGACACTAACTCTTAATTTGCCCTAGGATCACCACTTTCTGTATTTTCATCTCTTGTTCTTCTGATAATCCAGACAGCCTCTGTTCTTAGAGGTGTTTTATTCCTCAGCAATAGAAATACTGTAGTGAAGTCCAGAAAAAGCACTGAGTAGTCATACTCGTATGAGCCAAAATCAGGAGACATTTGTATTTGCTTTATTGAATCATCTAATCTTTCTTTTCTCCACCCTGTAGTAGCCAGTTGAGGATCTTGTCTATCAAGTTTTCCATGCAAAGTGGTAAATGAGGATTCAGAAAGCATGGGTCTTTCAAAGGGCAATCTGGAAAAGAGGGAGATTTTTAGCATGTTCTGATAGCTAACATCTTTTTAAATTTGCCAGCAGGACAGAATTTGTTAAAATGCAATGTATGAATCTTAAAGTATTATTTAATTTTTTAACAGTTGAAACCATTCAGGTCTACTCTCAAATATACATAGTATATTTTTTATTATTGTGTTTACCAAAGCATAAATAATATTTCCATTTGTCATCACCCAAGGGAGCAACTCAAAACACATGAACTACTTCATACTCATGTACATATATCCACAGATACTTTGACAATAACTCCCTTGGTACAATTTCATCTTGTTAATATGTAGTCAGTTCACATAGTATCTGAAAAACACTATAGATATTTAGGATGCAGAGCAAACTAAAGTTACATATTCTTGTCCCTCACACAGACAGTATGGTTGGAGGTGTTTGAAGAAGAGAATGGTTTACAGAGTCCATGATATATGATATCATTGCTCAAATATAAGATAATATTTTTCCCTCAGAAGTCATTAAGTCAAAAGCTTACTTGGGTGGTTATCACTTTGGTGATATCCCAAGTGGTCATCCAGACTCTAAAAGACTTTTAGTGAAAAATAACACATTTCGATACCTCTTGATTGTGTGATCAGGTACAACTCATGTCACCTATCTAAACATTGGTTAGCTCATCTTCAAAATGGAAATAATGATATCTGCAGTACTTACCTCACCCAATCAACAAGCATTTATTAAGCACCTACTTACTATGTGGTAAATACCACATAAGGTTGCTGGGAAACTCATATGGAATAATTTATAGAGAGATAGATAGGGATATAGAGATCATGTAGGTAGATGTATGTATAATGCAAACTTTAAAATGCTATAAATACTTGTTATTATGTAAATTAATCTCTGTAATTGGCTGTCCATCTCACTGTCATTAATAGCTCATGCAATTGTCTTATCTACTCAAATTTACATTAACCCACCTGAAATTCAGGATAAGACCTCACCCCAAACATAAATGAAAAAGTTGAAGTTATCTGTTATGATCTCAGTCATATTCCCTGAACTACAATTTAAAAGTGCTCTACATCTTAACCCATTATCTCATCTTCTAATCTGTTCTATGATCAAGAGAAAGCCATTTTCCTAGCTGCCAAAGCCTTCTGCTAAGACCCTTGTTCCATTTTGCCCCATGTGCTCCATGAGCTTGCTTTGTCAATTATGCAACTTCACTGTGGTCTTCAATCTTTCCTTATTCAATAGTTCCTTCACAATTATACAGAATCATGCTAAATACTACCTAAAGACTACCCAAACCTAAAAAACACACTCCTCTTGATCTTGCCACTCATTCAAATTGCTGCTCCATACCTTTCTTCTTACTGCCTACAGCTTAGAAAGATTCATATACTCACCCCATTGTGCACTCCTTAAAACTTTGCAATCTATCATCTGATACCACTAACCTACATTAACTGATCTGGCCAAGGTTACTTATGAACTTTTAACTGTCCCTTTTCAGTTTTCAACTTTCTATACTTCTTTTTCCTTGACCTATTCTCCTTTTTTGACTTTCATTACACCTTTGTTTCCTCGTTCTCTTTCTACCTCTTTGGCAAGAATATTATATCTCTCCTGTCAGATACTTACCCTTAACTTCTCTCCTGAATTCTAGTTCTTCATTATATACTGCTACTTGAACTTCATGTCCTAGAAATTCCATAAGGATCTCATCACACTGTTCAAAATACAACTCATTTCCTTCACTCATCTATCTCTGCTCCAATCATTTGTATTACAGCAGAGGTAGGCCTGCATATAACCCAAATGGCAGGCTTTAAAGAGCATGGTGACTTCGAAATGCATGAGTGTTTGAGGGAGAATTAAGAGAACAGATAATGGATTCATTTTATACACACACGTGGGTGGATAGATACATAGATAGATAGATAGATAGATAGATAGATAGATAGATAGATAGATAATTATGTGCATACACACACGTGTTTATATGAACAAAAACCATTCCCCCAATTCAAAAGTGGTCAAATGTTATGAATAGAGAATATTTAGTCGGAGAAATCCAAGTTATCAACCATGATGTGCAAAAATGTGCTAAATTCCTAATAACTAGAGAAGTAAAAATTAAAGCAAAATTTATCTCTCCAAGAAGAGGAAGATGATAAGTGTTGGGTGGGTGGCTGTTGGAAAATGAGTACATTGGTATAGTGTTCCTAGAGCTGGGAACAGGAAAACAATTTGTAAATAAGCCCCTCAAATTATTTATCTGGTCATACATTTGGCCATACTACTATGCCTATACTCTAAAGAAACCAAAGAAAGAGGAAAAGTATGAAAAAATAATTTTGTAGCTCTTTTGCGGGAGGAGTTGGCAATGAACTAGAAACCACAGGGATGTCTATCAACTATGGAATGACTGAAGTAATTATGAAGTGTGAATGTAATGGAATACTAATGTGCTGTAAAAATATAAAAGGAAAGATTTTAAAGAAATTGGAGAAGACAGTAAAAATGATTCAGTGTAACCTAAAGACAGTGAGGAGGACCATTTATAATAAGAACAATATAAATAAAAACAACAAACTTAAAAACACTGTTGAGTGTAATAACCCACCAGAATTTTAGTACCAGTATGGTGAAGAATACTACCACCTCTCAGTAGAGAGATGGTGGAATACAGATTTCCAATGAGACATTCATTTTTGGCTATGGCCAATTTAGTAAATCATTCAGCTTGACTATGTATATTTTTAACAAGTTTATTTGCTATACTTTTTAAAATTATTATTTGTTTCCTCGATGTGAGGTAGAAGGTAGAAGGAAATTAAGATAGGATCTCTTTCGGGGGGCAGAGCCAAGATGGCAGCTGGAAAGCAGTGACTGGCCTGAGCTCCCTACCAAGTCCCTCCAAAAACCCATAAAAAATGGCTCTGAACCAATTCTAGAGCTGTAGAACCCACAAAGTGGCAGAGGGAAGCAGGTCTCCAGCCCAGGACAGCCTGGATGGTCTCTGGGTAAGGTCTGTCCCACACGGAGCTCCCAGCCCCCAGCTGAGGGGAGCGGAGCTGAGCCCAGCGCGCACAGCGGGAACAGACCAGACGTGGACCTACCAGACCAGGAGACGAGT
>CM053622.1:263411729-263434437 GCA_028646595.1 Phalanger gymnotis | reverse complement strand
CTGCCCCACCTCTGCTGCCCCAGGGGCAAATGGCCGGAACCGCAAACTCAGTCACACAGCTTTTCCCACTAACCTTCTCTGCTGTCTTTGCTCTTTGTGGGTTGAGAGGTCTGGTACATGCCACAGCTCGATATTTCGGGATGCCTGGGCACTTTCCGCTTGTCTCCTGGTCTGGTAGGTCCGCGTCTGGTCTGTTCGCGCCGTGCGCGCTGCGCTCAGCTCCGCTCCCCTCGGCTGGGCGCTGGGAGGTCCGTGTGGGACCGACCTTACCCAGAGACCATCCAGGCTGTCCTGCGGTGGAGCCCTGCTTCCCTCTGCCACTTTGTGGGTTCTGCAGCTCTAAAATTGGTTCAGAGTCATTGTTTTATAGGTTTTTGGAGAAACTTGGTGGGGAGCTCACGCCAGTCACTGCTTCCCAGCTGCCATCTTCCAGACTGATCAGTTTTCATCCTTCTTGACCTACCTGCTTCATTTTATACTGTCAATTGTCCACTTCCACTAGATACTCTATCTTTTAGGGTTTTTCATTAAATTGTTCTTTACCATGTATGCTTCCTACTTTAGGACTCCTCCTCAGGCTTCTTTACTAGCTCAACATCAGTACTATTCCCCTAACTGTAAGTATTCCTCAGTGCTCTTTGCTAGTCCCTATATTCTATAGTTTTTAATCTCTATTGCTTTTTCTCACTCTCATTCTTGCTGGACTTGTCATTTTTATGCAAATTACTCACAGACATATATACAGCCTCACTCTCTACTCTGAGATTCAACATTACATCATCAACTGCCTATTCAACATTTGAATTATCACTCCAGAAGCAACTCAAAATCTTTTTTTTTTTTGCTTAATAAATGTTTATTGATTGGTTACTGTAGCTCATTTATTACCAGTGTATTTCCCATTTACAATCACTCAATAAGTTCAATTAGTTTTTATTAAATGCATTTAATAAGAAATCATAGTAAATGCAGTAGGTACAAACAACTTTCCAGTACTCTATCCCCACCAATCCTGCCTTGGGCTTGTATAAATAGCATTCTTAGGAAGAGTGGGATCAAACTTCAAATATAATAATAGTAATAATAGTAACATATCAAGAGTGTCTGTGGCTGAAGCTACCGACTTCTCATGTTTCTTGGAGTTCCTTTTCTCCCCCTAGTAAGTCCACATAAAACTCAACTTTCAATTGATAGAGTTAGCTATTTCTTGAGCCCAGAACCAGCTCTCTTCTCTGCTAACAAGGGTCACGATTCTTTTTTTAATTAAGATTTTTTATTTTTACTTTACAACACTCAGTTCCACATGATTTTGAGTTGAAGATTTTCTTCCCCTCCCCCCCAGGTGGCATGGAATCTGATATATCTTCTACATATAACTTTGCATTGAACTTATTCAAACAATAGTCAAGTTGTAAAGAATAATTATGACCAATGGAATGAATCGTGAGAAGAAACCAAACCAAACCAAACCAAACAAAACAAAACCAAAAACAGAAGAGCAAAAAAAAAAAAAAAAGAAAAGAAAAAAAAAGGAGAGCAAACAGTTTGCCTCAACCTGCATTCAGTCTCCATAGTTCTTTCTCTGGATGTAGATATCTCTCTCCCTCATGAGTCCTTTGGAGTTGTCTTTCAACCTTGTTTTGCTGAGAAGAGCAAGGTCTATCAAGTCATCACAGAATCAATATATCTATGGTTGTGTATAATGTTCTCCTAGTTCTGCTCCACTCACTTAGCATCAGATCATATAGGTCTTTCCTGGTTATTATTAAGTCTGTATCTTCCCCGTTTCTTACAGCACAATAGTATTCCATTACATTCATATACCACAACTTGTTCAGCCATTTCCCAATTAATGGTTATCCCCTTGATTTCCAATACTTTGCTACTAAAAAACAAGCCTCTATAAATATTTTTGTACATATGGGTCTTTTTCCACTTGTGTGATCTGTTTGGTATACAACCCTACAACTGGTATTGCTGGGTCAAAGGGCATGAACATTTTATAGCCCTTTGGGCGTAGTTCCAAAATGCTCTCCAGAATGGCTGGACCAGTTCACAACTCCACCAGCAATGAACAGTGTTCCATTTTTCCTACATCCTGTCCAACATTTATCATTTTCCTCTTTTGTCATTTTAGCCAATCTAAAGGAGAGATGTGGTACCTAAAAGTTGTTTTGATATGCATTTCTCTAATCAGTACTGATTTCAAGCATTTTTTCATATGCCTATAGATATCTTTAATTTCTTCCTCTGAAAACTGCTTGTTCATGTCCTTTGACCTTTTTTCAATTGGGGAATGACTTATATTCCTACCAATTTGGCTCATTTCCCTGCATATTTTAGAGATGAGGCCTTATCAGAGACACTAGTTATCAAGATTTTCTCCCAATTTTCTTCTTCCCTCATAATCTTTGTTTCATTGGTTTTCTTTATAAAAAACTTTTCAATTTTACATATTCAAAATTATCCATTTTGCATTTTGTAATGCTCTCTATCTCTTGTTGTTAGCATGAATTCTTTGCTTTCCCATAAATCTGATAGGTAAATTATTCCTTGCTTTCCCAAATTGCTTATAGTATCAGGCTTTTTTCCTAAATCATGAACCCATTTTGAATTTATTTTGGTATATGGTATAAGATATTGGTCTATGCCCAGTTTCTGCCCTACCATTTTCCCAGCAGTTTTTGTGAAATAGTCAATTGTTAACCCAGCAGCTGGATTCTTTGGGTTTATCAAAGAGTAGATTGCTATAGTTGTTAACTACTATGTCTTGCGTACCTAACCAATTCCACTGATCCACGATTCTGTTTTTTAGCCAGTACCAGGTAGTTTTGATGACTAGTGCTATATAATATAGTTTAATTTCTGGTATGGCTAGGCCACCTTCCCTAGCATTTCTTTTCATTAATTTCCTAGATATTCTAGACTTGTTGTTCTTACAGATGAATTTTGTTATTTTTTTATCTAGTTCTGTAAAACAAATTTTTGATAGTTTGATTGGTATCATGCTGAATAAATAAATTAATTTAGGTAAAATTGTCATTTTTATTATATTAGCTTGGCCTAATCATGTGCAACTGATATTTTTTCCATTTATTTAGATTTGACTTTATTTGTGTGAAAAATGTTTCATAATTATGTTTACATAAGCCCTGGGTTTGTCTTGGCAGATAGACTCCCAGATATTTTGTAGTGCCTACAGTAACTTTAAATGGAATTTCTCTTTCTGTCTCGATGTTGGGCTTTGTTAGTAAGGTATAGGAATGCTGAAGATTAATGTGGGTTTATTTTATATCCTGCAAGTTTGCTAAAAGTGTTTATTATTTCAAGTAGTTTTTTTTTACTTGATTCTCTAGGATTCTCTAAGTAAATCATCATATCATCTGCAAAAAGTGATAATTTAGTTTCTTCTTTGCCTATTCTAATTCCTTCAATTTCTTCTTCTCTTATTGCTACAGCTAACATTTCTACCACCAAATTGAATAATAGGAGTGATAACAGACATCCTTGTTTCACCCCCAATCTTATTGGGAATGCAACTAGCTCATCCCCATTATATGTAACGTTTGCTGATGGTTTTAGGTAGATGCTATTTATAATTTTTAGGAAGACTCCATTTGTTCCTGTGCTTTCCAGTGTTTTTAATAGGAATGGGTGTTGTAGTTTGTCAAAGGCTTTTTCTGCATCTCCTGTGATGATCACATGATTTCTGGTAGTTTCATTGTTGATATAATAAATTATGCTGATAGTTTTCCTAATATTGAACTAACCTTGCATTCCTGGAATAAATCCTACATCGTCATAGTGTATTATTCTCGTGATAAGTTGCTGCAATCTTTTTGCTAATATTTTATTTAAAATTTTTGCATCAATATTCATTAGGGAAATTGGTCTATAATTTTCTTTCTCTGTTTTGACTCCTTCTGATTTGGGTATTAGTACCATATTTGTGTCATAAAAAGAATTTGGTAGGACCTCTTCTTCACCTATTTTCCTAAATAGTTTATAAAGTATAGGAATTAATTGTTCTTTAATTGTTTGATAAAATTCACATGTAAAACCACCTGGCCTTGGAGATTTTTTCCTGGTAAATTCATTGATGGCTTGCTCAGTTTTTTTTTTTTCTGAGATGGGGTTATTTAGATACTTTACTTCCTCTTCTGTTTGCCTGGGTGAATTATATTTTTGTAGATATTCACACATATGGGTATACAATTGGGCAAAATAATTCCTAATTACTGTTTTAATTTCATCTTCATTGGAGGTGATTTCACACTTTTCATTTTTGATACTGGTAATTTGATTTTCTTCTTTCTTTTAATCAAATTGCCCGATGGTTTATCAATTTTATTGTTTTTTTTTTCATAAAAGCAACCCTTAGTTTTATTTATTAGATAGTTTTCTTGATTTCAGTTTTATTAATCTCTCCTTTGATTTTCAGTATTTCAAATTTAGTATTTAATTGGGGATTTTCAATTTGTTTTCTAGCTCTTTCAGTTGCATGCCCAATTCATTGATCTCCTTTTTCTCTATTTCATTCATATAAGAATTTGGTGATATAAAACTTTCCCTTAGAACTGTTTTGCTGCATCCTATAAGTTTTGGTATGTTGTCTCATTATTGTCATTCTTTTAAATGAAGTTAATAATTGTTTCTATGATTTGTTCTTTGGCCCACTCATTCTTTAGAGTTAGATTATTTATTTTATAATTAATGTTTAGCTTATTTTTACATTCTTTATTACAAATTACGTTCTTTATTACAAATAAGTTTTATTGCATCATGATCTGTAAATGTTGCTTTGACTACTTCTGCCTTTCTGCACTGGATTGTGAGGTTTTCGTGCCCTCCTACATGGTCAGTCTTTGAGTAAGTGCCGTATACTCCTGATAAAAAAGTATACTCCTTTTTATTCCCATTCAGTTTTCTCCAGAGGACTCTCATATTTTCCATTTCTAAAATTCTATTCACATTCTTAACTTCTTTCTTGTTTATTTTGAGGTTAGATTCATCAAATTCAGAGAGGGGAAGGTTGAGGTCCTCCATTATTATTGTTTTGCTGTCTATTTCTTCCTCTAACTCCCTTAACCTCTCCTCTAAGAACCTGCATGCTATACCACTTGGTGCATATATGTTAAATAATGATATTACTTCTTTGTTTATGGTGCCTTTTAGTAGGAAGTAGTATCCTTCCTTATCTTTTTCAATTAGATCTATCTTTGTTTGTAGATTGTCTGAGATTAGGATTGCTACTTCTGCTTTTTTTTCTTTAGCTGAAGCACAATACAATCTATTCCAGCCTTTTACCTTTACCCTGTGTGTATCCCCCTGTTTCAAATATGTTTCTTGTAAATAGCATATTGTAGGATTATGGTTTTTGATCCTTTCTGCTATCTGCTTCCATATTATGGGAGAGTTCATCCCATTCACATTCACAGTTATGATTACTCTCTATGTCTTTTTCTCCATCCTATTTCCCTCTTGTTTATGCTTTTATTTCTCCCTTTCCCCTTCCACTCCTCAGTAGAGTTTTGGTTTTGACTGCCGCCTTCCTCAGTTTACCCTCCTTCTTGATTCCCCTCACTTATCTTACTGCTTTCCCCTTGCTACTTCTTCCTTCCCTTCTGACCACCCCTCCTCCCTATTTTCCCCCTTTCCTCTCCTACTGCCTGTAGGACAACTTAGATTTCTATACTTATTAGGGTATGTTATTCCCTTCTTGAACCAAATCTGATGACAGTAAAGCTCAAATACTGATCTTCTCCCTCCCTTTTTCCCCTTTACTACAATATGTTTTTGTGCCTCTTCATGTGATTTAATTTACCCTTTTCTACTACCTCTTTACATCTTCTCCCAGAACCATCCCTTTATGTCTCTTAATTATATTTTTATCATTATATCAGTTATTTTACACTGATACCCACAGTCTATGAATATCCTTTTCAATTGTCATAATACATAAACCATTATCAAGATTGCCATATATAAACAAAATAATCCTGTATAAGAATGTAACTAATTAGCCTTATTGATTAAGTAGGGGTCTTCCCCCGTTTACCTTTTTATGTGTCTCTCGAATTTTGTGGAGCTCTGGCCTTTTCATCAGGAAGGTCTGGAATTCCCTTATTTCACTGAATGTCCATCTCCTTGCCTGGAAAATTATGCTCAGTTTTGCTGGGTAGTTGATCCTTGGTTGTAGTCCAAACTCCTTTGCCTTTTGGAATATTATATTCCAGTTTCTCCTGTCATTTAATGTAGAAGCTGAATGATCCTGCATGATCCTGACTGCAGTTCCATGATATTTGAATAGTTTCTTTCTAGCTGCTTGCAGTATTTTCTCCTTGGCCTGGTAATTCTTGAAGTTGGCTATAATATTTCTTGGAGTTTTTAATTTGTGATCTTTTTCAGGGGGTGATTAATGGATTCTTTCAATGATAGCTTTATCCTTTGTTTCTGGGACCTCTGGGCAATTTTCTTTAAAGATTTCATGGAAGATACTGTCCAGGCTATTTTTTTTTCATCATAGCTTTCAGGTAGACCAATAATTCTTAGATTGTCTCTCCTAAATCTATTTTCCAGATCAGTTGTTTTTCCAATCAGATATTTCACATTTTCTTCTATTTTTTTTCATTCTTTAGATTTTGTTTGACTGATTCTCATTGTCTCATAGAGTCATTAGCTTCTACTTGCCAAATTTTAATTTTTAAAGTTTTGTTTTCTGCCTTTGTCTTCTCTATCTCCTTTTCCATTTAGTTGATTTTACTTTTCAATGACACATTTTCTCTGTTTATATTCTGATTTTCCTTAACCAATTCCCTGATTTTACCTTTTAAAGACTTGCTTTCCTCACTGAATTTTTTTTTCCATTTTTTTCCATTTTTTTCTTTTACCTCCCTAATTTGGTTTTTAAAGTCTTTATTGAGTTCTTTCAGGCATGCTTTTTGGTATGGAGACTAGTTCACTTTACCTTTTGAGGTTTCAGATGTGGGTGTAGTGTCCATGCTGTCCTCTTCTGAATTGGTATTTTGATCTTCCCTGTCTCTATAACGTGAATCAATATTCCTTGACTTTTTAGCATGTTTTTTCATGGTGTTTATTCCTCCTGGCTTCTAAAGTGGATCTGCCACGAGACTCAAGAGGCTCTGTCCCAAGTGTCTTGTGTTGGAATCTGTGGGCCTGCTCACTGGTTTTACATTCTATGGCCTCTAGTTTCCTGAGGTGTGGGAGAGGGGTAGTCTGGCTGAGTCTCCTCTTCCCCAAGATTGTTCTACAGAATGGGTGGTCTCAGCTTTTGTCTGTGTTGGTGTCTGTCACTTCCTCTGGCTGTGCAAAGTCACATCTGGTATCCTGGCATTGTCTTTAGTTAGCACCACCCCCTGGGGCTCAGTTACTCTTGTTCTGCTTAGGTGAGGGCTGCTGGGATACCTCTCTTCCTGCAATAGTCTCCTTCTGCCACCACAAGAGAGTCCTCTCCCCGACTTCTCTCGCTACTGAAGCCCCACTTCTGGTTCCTTTGTTTCTCCTGAGGTATTATTCTCCGAGTTTATTCAAGGGAGGGATAAGAGCTGTTTTACCTGGACATTATGGCTCCTGGAAGTTCAACAAGGTGAGATTCAAACCTTTAGAGTGTGGTTTGGAGGCCTCCGTGCTAGGTGCTCTGGCAGTCACAGGTTCTGCGCTCCGACAGCCTCCTGTCCTGTGGTAAGAGGCCTGGGGTTCAATAGTGGACATAGCCAGTACTTTCTCCCTGGGCCTGTTCATGCTCATGAGTTTTGCTCAGCCATTGCTCTCTGAGACCCACGTGTTGGCTGGATTCCTCTGCTGTTCCCAGTTTATTTGATCTGGTGCCATACCATGTGTCTGGCGATCCTACCCCTCTCAGTCTACTAGTGGCTTCTAACTCTCTCAAATCTTCTCAGATTAACTTTTTTAGATGTATTGGACAAAATTTGTGAGAGAACTTTGGTAGTTCCTTTCACAGTGCCATCTTCTACATCTCAAAATCTTTGTTCCCAGAGAACTCATCACTTTTTGTTCCATAACCCACCCCTCTTCCAAACTTCCCTATGTCTGTTGAAAGACTTTTTTAAATTCATAGAGTCTCCAGGTGCATAACCTTCAAGTAATTCTTGACTCCTCTCTTTCCCTTACTCCACAAGCCAAGAATTGCCTCAGCTTTTCTTGTGCCCAGCATTTCAACTCTATTTACACAATGACCCTATTTAATCATTCACTACTTCTCACTTAAATTATTGCAGTAGCTTCCTAATTGACCTCTGTGCTTCAAGTTTCTATAGTCTTCTAGTTCATTTTATACATGATTTTCCTTATACTTAGATATGTCCATGTAATTCTTCTATTTTATGGACTCTAGAGGCTTCCCTTATCCTCTAGAATAAAATATAAACTCTTCTATGTAGCTTTTAACACCCTTCACAACCTGGCTCTAATCTTTATTTCCTGTCTTGGTGTACCTGACGTTTACTTTCACAGTATGTAATCCAGCCAAACTAAACTTTTATCTATTTGTCTTAGAGAACAATCCATCTCCTGCCTTTGCATTGGCTGTCCCCTATGGCAGGAAGCATGACCTCTTCAACTACATCTAATAGCATCACTCTTTTCCTCTGAAATACAGCTCAAGGGCCACCTTGTTCACTGATCTAGTCAGGTAAATTGTTTATAGATGTGACTACTGAGAAGTCAATGTGAGTTCAGGGCACATTGTAGTGAAGATCAAGTCTGTACGTTTTTACCCCTGTAAAGCTGTTTAAATTATTTGACGAAATAATTGCTTTCATGCTGCCTCTTCATCTGAGGTGAGTAATGCCTTTGGTTCCTTTATAATGTGCGTATCATATAAACCCCATTTTTAGTTATAAATTCCAGACTCATACATGACGTTATTCTTTAATAAGAAAAAGTTGGTATTTGAATTAAAGAACCATGAGTTAAGATACAGTTTTTGTTCTTATATTTGTACAAAACTTCATCTAATTCACTTCAAGTGGTTAAAACCTAACTTGTAAAGGGTCTCTAGAACAGCAATTCTTAAAAAGTGTTATCCTGAGGAACCGAAGGGGTCCATAAGATCCTTTAAGAGTGTCCATAATGTTACATTTAAACTTTTTTCATAATAATACTGTGATATTTTCACTTCTCATAAAATAAATATCAATAGATATAACCTACAAAACCAAAATCTCTTTGCAATCCTTGACAGTTGGTAAAGGGGTCCACACACACACACACACACACACACACACACACACACACACACACTCACACACCATACCACATCACCCACACACATATACACATACACAATGAGAAGTGCTGTCCTAGCAAAAGTTGTGATTTTCTTTATAATGTATTCCAACTCATTTAATTATCAGCAGTTCTTATCAAGAGGAAATTGGTTACCACTTACCCAAACCCTAAGGTAGCAATGGAGGTATATTTCATTAAATTCTCTTCTCAATCAAAGTGAAAGTGAATGATTTATGAGTCATATCCATATAGCAGTCCCAGTTACTAAGTTATTCTTAAGCTTTCTCTTCTTCAGAATTTGCTTTATGATGGCTTTTATCAGAGGTCTTTGTTTTTCAAACTGACATCAATATTTTTGTTTAATTTTTAAAAAAAAAGTAAAGGCTCAATCCTCTTATCTTGCCCAGGATGAACGTATAGGAGCTAGTCAAGGGCCTTGTCTTGCTATGATTGGCATGAAAATGTTGATCTGGTCAGTTTTCCCAACCTTAAGTAAACCTAGTGGATCCTGCTCTCCAGAGCTCAGCACATTAATGCTAAAAATCTGAATAGCTTTAGCCCACTGCAGCTCAGAACTCCCAAGTTCAAGATATTTGCCAGCCTCCTAACTACCAGTTAATTACTGCAAACTTTACCACTACATATGGCCAAACAACAGTAATGGAATGAAATACTATTGTGCCATAAGAAATGACAAATAAAGTTTCATAGAAACCTGTGAAGGCATATATGAACTGATACAGAGTGACAAGAACCAATTGAACAGTTTATGATAGTAATAATATTATAAAGACTTAAGAACTTTGTTCAGTTCAGTCACCAACCATAATTTTAAAGACTTATTTTCAACCCTCTGAGTTGTTATCAATTATTCAGATCCCCTCCAAATCACTTTATCAGGATACTGCCAGTGTGCATCTTTTCCATAAATTGATATTTTGCTAATTGACTGTGCTTAACAACAAAAAGGGTTACAATTTTATATGTGTTAGTGGTGAACTCTATTTTAAGAATGCTAGATTATTGTGAAGATCATACCTAAATATTTGAAGAACTAATGATCTCATCAATACTGATATTTCTTCATTTGAACAAGTTTCAATCTTGCCTGTGACCTCCTGTAATTTCATCATTGGGGATTATGTTGTTAAGCAAAATTGTGTCCTTAGTATGGCTTTTGTTTCTTTTGAGTGGAAGTACTTTCACCTGTTAAGTGCTAAGCCCCAGGCCCAAAGCCCTATCAGGCGTGAAACCTGTGTGGGTGTAGATTAATGACTTAAGAGGGGCCAACTCGGGAACCAATGGTCTCTGGTCGTTCAGGCAGGGCTTGAGAACGCCAGAGGCTTGGTTGCAAGGAAAGGTGAGCCAAGAGACAACTACAGTGGAAGCAGAAGCTGCGGAAGCAGGAAGCTGCGAAAGCTGCAGAAGCCAGAAGCTGCGGAAGTCAGAAGCTGTGGAAGCCAGAAGCTGCGGAGGCAGAAAGCTGCAGAAGCAGGAAGCTGCGGAAGCAGGGAGCTGCGGAAGCAGGGCTTACTACCTTTGTGTAGACCCAGGAGTGCGAGCAGGAACTTGAGGCCAGTAGAAATGATTTGGCTAAATACTATCTTGTTTTTCTGTGGCTTCCTGGTTACTCTTGTGAGGTGCACCGCTTTCTGGTCCTGGAGTCTTTTTGTCAAGATGTCGGAATGGGGAGGCTGGTTGACAGATCAGCTGCGGTGGGACCTAAATAAATTTCTTGTTGTTTTCTCCTTAGAGAACCTCTCATACCTTGTGATTTCGAACCATTCAAACATATACATGATTATATTTGAGATTATAAATTTGGCCTTCCTACTACAGGGATGGCCTGACGTGTTGGAGGTCTTCCTTATTTTTTTTTCTGATGTCATAAAAACACCAGTGGAAGACATAGGGTGTTTATCTGTCATGCATCCCTCATTATAGGTTATCACTCCATCTCATTACTAATCATTACTACCATTACTTTCACTGATGGCATCTTTTACTCCTACAAGAAAGTGTTTGTGTTGAGAAAAAAAAAATCTGATTACCTCGAATTTTCATCTGGTGAAAATTATTCTGCATTCTAGACCCACACAGAAGAAATCTATTTGCTTTTCCCACCAATTATCTATGAATTAATGCTGAATTAAAGATTTTCTTACTAATATGTATATTTCCTCCAATGAGGTAGATTACAGTTCATCTACACTATCTTATTCTACATGACCTTTTAACACATCCTTTTACAAATTCTAGGAGACTGCTGTTAGATATCCTGACATTATGTGTGAATAAGCACAGCTATTCATTAGTCATCCTTCATCTTTACTATTTGACTGGTTTACATTTTTGTAATGTATGTTTGATATATTCATCACCATTTGTATGTAATTCTTCAAAATCATATAAAGCAGCCTATTTGAGTGTACTATGTATCTTTCCATTGCCCTTAGGGACATTTTCATGACCCATACCTTTAATGCTTTGGAAACTATAACATTCCATTATTTTCAGCCTCACAGAATCTAGAGTCGGGTATCATTTTTCAAGTTCTTTTTTTTTTTTTTTTTGGTTTGTTTCATTGTTTCAGAAAGAAGCTTAAATTTATTGTAATCACTTTATGTTTCTCAATGGCAACTAACTCTGCTTCCTCTTTTCTTCCATTTCATTATTGGCCCAAACCATTATTCATCTTCAGTGTTTTTCAAAGGTTTATGCTCAAATGAAGCAAATTTTTGGGAAGTACATCACCTGCAATACCAAACAATAGTTTGGATTATAGGTATCCTTCATCCATTTGGATTTTCCATTGTGGATAGTTAAGTCAAAGTCTTTTGAGTGATAGTAAGATGCCAAGGCTCTCCAGATGTTACATTCCTTCTTGTTGTTGTGTTTTTCCTTTGTTTTCAAAGAGCACCATGGGATCAGGGAAATGATGACATGATTTGGAAGTTGACTTTGATTTGAGTGAGGGTGTGCTGTGCAAGGTCACCAGCCTCACTTTCTCCTCCAGAGCCATCTGGATCCAGTGAACAGATATTCATCAGGATGACTGAATATGGCCCTGGATGCAATGAAAGACCTGGCCCTTTTAGGCTAAGGCTTTTTCAGGTACTCAGATACAGTGAAGTAATGCCCATTCAGTGAATAGGTCTCTTTAAGAAGTGAATCAAGGGATGGTTCCTTTAATTAGGAAAAAAAAAATCAAGCTAGGAGGGGAAGACCCTCAGGGTTGCAGTTCCAAAGAGAAAAAGTTGCCATTGACATTCACTCTAAGGAAGGAGGGCCCAAAATACATGCATTAAGTGGAGCCTGGGTAGGGACTGATTGTGGTCCAATCTATAAGCTGCCTAGTGAACTAAGATTCCTTCCTTCCTTCCTTCCCTCTTGTTACATCATATTGATGAGGTTAGGCCTATTACAGAATATCTTAAAGAATTCTAATACACACACACATTTACATATATGTATGCATGTACACACATGTACACACACACACACACACTCTTCTGCAAAACACTTTATAAAATGGAGGTAATCATGCTTGCATTACCCTAGGCACTAAATCCAATACAGATTTTGCATTAGCACCTTCCACAGGAAAGTAGTTTTCAGTTACCAACGAAGATCAAAAACAATATAAAATCTTTACATCACTGAGGTTGAAAAGGTAAACACCCTTTTTGCATATTCTTTTTATAACTTTGGGATTAGTTAATGCTTGAAGTCCTGATGACTGAGCAACTAATGTCTTCCCATACTAATAAAATGCTATTGTACTCTAACTCTTGTTATACTGTACTGCATTTGGAATCACAGTCTCAATTCTACTTTTCTAAACTTAAACCCCCTCATTTCCACATCTTTTAAACATTTTCATTGAGCCCACTATAATCTATAATCCATTCTCAGGGAATAATTTCTATCAATAAATTTTTCCACAGACACATACTCCATCTTCACACTTTAGATGAGAATTGACTTTTATTCTTACTTCCTTTACATTTTGCTATCCCTGGTCTGTTAAAATTAATACTTGAAAACCAATACTCTCTAGTTACCTTGTTAATGGTGCCAGAAAACTTAGAATCACTGGATAAAGTCAGAAAATTGATCTTGTCTCAGCAGAGCAAGTGTTTCCCATCTAAAATTAGTGGCAATAGTAGACTTTTCATTCAGTAGCTTACAGTCTAATGGGGGAGAGATTATGCAAAGAAGTATTAAAAAAAACACAAACTTATATTGTCATTGTTGGGCAGTTGTTGAGCACAGCAGATAGAATTCCAAGTCTGAAATCAGGAACACAAATCTTCATGAGTTCAAATCCAGCCTCAGATACTAGTTGTGTGTGCAAGTCATTTAACCCTGTTTTTTCATCTGTAAAATGAGCTAGAGAAGGAAATCGCAAACTACTTCAGTATCTTTACCAAGAAAACCCCAAAATAAAGACACAGAAAGTCAGACTTGATGTAGTAGTAATTTAGATTTAAAGATCTTTCCCACCCATTAATAGGCTATGTGGACTGCTTATGTCATAGGAATCCTAAGTCACATGTGGTGGGAGGAGCTTGCTGACAGGAAAAGGAAGTTATGTCACAGGAAATGCTGAGAGAGAGAGAGGGAGAGAGAGACAGAGACAGAGACAGAGAGACAGAGAGCTGTTATGGCTGCTGACGGCTGTCATGATACAGCTGAACAGGCTATGACTTAGCTGAAATGTGAGTTTGTTTTGGGGAAGACCCCAGCAGGGGATCTAAGAGGTTTTGGGATGGCTAGTCTCTGTGTTGCGATATTATGCATTGATTTCTTTACTGCTCTGATAGATTGGGTAGATGGCTTGTGGGATATGGTTCTCTGGTATCTGAATAAATAAATGGTTTACTGCTTCCACCTTCTATGTGGAGAGTCTTGTATACTTTGCAATACAGAACCACATTGACATTTTGGCAATTATCATCTACATTGTTATTATTGCTTTACTGATACACTTGACTGAAATGTCTGAAAAATAACTCAAATGATACACATAAAGATTAAAGGAAGAGTTAGAGAGTAGTACATATTTTGATTTTTTACCATCTAGAAATAGCCTATTCCTTTCCATAACTCCTGGTGCTTAGAGCCCTCTAATTCAGTCTATGTACCTTTCTCTCATTCTTTTTATGTTTTGCCCATTTATGTCCTGTAGAGAACACTCCATCTCCTCAGATATTCTATCATTCTAAGAGCAGTTAAAGTTCAAATAAGTGATCATTCTAGGATGGGGTAGTTGAAAATGTTGTGGAAGAAGTGGAGTTGGTCTGGGTTTTAAAGAAAGTAAAAGGTTTGAGGTAGAGACTAGAGTGAACTCTAGCTGAGTGGAGCAGCATAAGCAAAGTCCCCAAGCTAAGCATGAGCAGGTTATGTCTGGGTGATAGAATGTCCTGAATAGAGACAGGTGAGGATTCGTGTTGGTGATTCATAGGGAATAAGGTTGGACAAATACAATAAGAGCACATTATGGAAAGCCTTCAGTGGCAGGCAGAAGAATATAAAATTGATGTATTAAATAACATAAAAGGTAATAATTATATCTACTGAGAAATATCTACTGACACTTAGGAATTTTATTTGGTAGTGAGATGAAATATTTTGCATTTGTCTTCATTGAATTTAATCTACTTAAATTCACTTCAGTATCCTAGCTTGTCAAAACTCTTTTGGATTCTGACTTTTTTTTCTAACATGTTATTTATTCTTCCCAGGTTTCTATCTTTTCTAAATTTGATGAGTATGCCAGCTGTATCTCTATCTCTCTATGTATAAACACATATACATGCAAATATGTATATATGCACACAGTGTGAGTATACACATATGCTTTACATATGGACTCATGCATATATGTATATACACACATATTACAAACACATGATGCTATACTTTACCTATTGTCATTTATGTGACAGGTGGGAGATCCAAGATTCCAAACCAAGCCCTCTGATTCAAAGGCCAGAACTACTGTCTCTGTATCTCATTTATTATAATTTTAGTTAACATATCTACCTTTTCATAAGTGATGCCTGCAGTTAATATCATGACCTAAAAGACATTCTTTTCAGTCATCACAGAAAGCAATATTGATATCATGAGTGTGAGGGGTAGTACGGTCACAGAATACATGTATACATGTGTCTTTATTTGTATGTATCTACATCTGTATACATATACCCATATATATACACATATATATGAACACATACATATACACAAACACACACATTCAACTTTGTTGAAGGATATGGAAAAGAAAATATTATGATATACTTACAATGTGAGCAGTCATTTTGATAATGACAGTAGAAAGAAATTGGCATATTTGAGGAAGAGAGAGGGACTATGGAATATTTTGAAATAAGTTGGCAGTTAATGGAAGAAAGACACTGAAGCATTTCAGATATAACAGAGATTTAACTATTAGAAACTCTAAAAAGAGTTAGGAAGAATTAATGTGCCTGGGAAGAAAATAGAATTATTATTATTTTTAATGTGAGTATACAAGTTGGAATTTTGAAATCCAGGAAGTCTCATAAGTTCCTTTTAATAAGTATTTATGTGTATATTTATACCTAATACCCAAATAAACACTTATAGTCTGTGGTTCTGTTAACTACTGCATTTCTAGTTAGAGGAAAGCATGATTGTTTACATAATCAAGCTAAGAGTTTCAAGTAAATTGCGCTTTTGATAAAACATAATGGCAGCAAGTGCAATTATCTCATTTTGGGAAACTCTCCAAATAACAGTTAACATCATTTCCAATAAAAGTAGGAAAAGAATTAATAAAATAGAACCATCTCCTCCAGCAAAAGTTGGAAATTAAGGCCCTTGGGATGGAAAAGCTGTGTCAATTATGAATTGATGCCATTAGTCCTTGGCTTTGGGCATTGCACTACAATCTTGGGAACTTTGCTATCTCTATCCCTATCAATATTTTATTGCAAATGCCCTCAAAGCTAGTTACTATTTATAATCAGGTTTGTACATGTGCTGTCTATAGCATATAATTAAGCAGGAGAAGATTTCTGCTAACTCAATATAGAGACAAAAGGTCAAATTGTGGTCTGTAAATTGTGGTTGTAGCTTGAATGTTATCATTGACTAGTGAAAAGTAGAATACCACCTTTCCCTCATCATCAGGATGAAGTCATTGGCAAAAGTCAAGTTCAATTTTCTTTGAAATTTGTTTTATATTGAAAAAAATAAACAGTTACTCTATATTAACCTGCATACAGTGTGCTACAGTAGAAAGAGTATTGTTAGACTTAAAAGCAGAAGGCCTTAATTTAAATCCTGTTAAGATGATAGAATCATGTATCTAGAGCTGAATCATTATCTGGGGACTTCAGAAGTCATCGTTTAACTTCCATATCTTACAATTGAGGTAAAATTGAGGACTAAGAAAAGTGAAGTCACTTAGCCAGGACCATAGTTGAGATTTGACCAATTCTTCTGACTCCTGAGTCAATATTTTATTTTCCCATTGTACTGCCCTCCTTCTATGACCTTGACAAGTCACTTAACCTCTTTTACTTTCAGTTTTCCTACCTGTAAAATGAAGGATTCAGATTTGATATACATATATATGTATGTATGTATATATATATATATAACCACATATATACATATATATTCCTATAATCACATCTAATTTTCTTTCTAAAAATAAAATTCAATTCTTCATTTTTAATCAGCAAAAAAATCTTTTCTTTTTTTCCACCTCCCTCCCCCATCTCAACAAATGAGAAAGAAAGAAGAGACACTTGTTAAAAACAAGTATAGTCAGGCCAAAAATTAAAAATTTGTGTATTTTCCATGTTAAAAAAGTCTCAATCTCCACTACGAGTTCTTCACTTCTCTATCAAGAGGTAGGTAGCATATTTCATCATGAATCCTATGAAATAGTAGCTAACCATAGGTTTGATCACAAGTCTTACAAAAATTTTTATCTTTAAAATGTTATCATTGCACAAATTATTCTCTTGTTTCTACTGACTCAGTATAAATTCATACAAGTCTTTCCAGGTTTCTCTGAAACTATTTCCTTCAATGTTTTTTTTACAGCAAATATTATTTTATCAAATTTATATAACCATAAACTATTCAGCCATGTCCCAACTGATTAACACTTCCTCATTTTTCAAGTACATGCCATACCTCAAAAAGATCTACTATATTTGTGTATACTCTTAAGGGAAATTGTTTTGCTTAGGACTAGTCCCTCCTTTAATTTGCTCCTCTTCTTATTTAATCTCCAACTTTTATTCTCCCTTTATTTTACTGTTTCTCTGTTGAATTAAAAATATTCTTATACCCAGCAGTATATATGTGTATTCTTCAAATGGATGTTCAGTGTTCAAATGTTCAAGTGTCACCTGTTCCCCCCTTCTTGTTTGTATAGATTTCTATTTGCACACCATGATTACATGAGATTTTTCCCATTCTTCCATTCTTTTGCCTTATGCCATGAATTTCTTTCTCTCTTCACTTTACATTATTCTTTTAATATCATCAAGAAAAAAACAGAATGACTCTGAAGCTCTCTGCCTAATTTGACTCCTTCTATGTATGGCCTGTGCTGAGGAAACATACGTATCATCTCTCCATATTAGAATGTATGCAATTAATTCTTGTTTAGTCCCTTGTGATTGCCATTCCTGTTTGCCTTTTTATTTGAACTTCAAAATTCTATTCTGCTTTGATCTTATCATTAAGAATGTTTGGAATTCATTTTTTTCATATTTCCTGATGTTCCCTGTCTGTTCAGTTTTGCTTGATAAATTTTTCTTGCTTGTAAATATAATACTGTATCTTCTGGAATGTTGTCTTCTAAGCTTTCAACTGTTTCATAATGGTGCTGCTAAAACATGTCTTCCAGAGTGTGACTCCTCAGTATTTGATTTTTGTTTATTTGTTTTCATACTGTTCGTGGTATTTTTTATTTGACCTAGAATTTTGGCATAATGTTTCTTTGAGTGTTCACCAGGGATTTCTTTCAGGAGATGACAGGTGACTTCTTTCTGTTTCCAATTTTCCTTCTACTTCTAAGAGCTATTGGTAGTTTTCTTTCATAATTTCTTGATATATCATGTGTAGGCCTAAATGATCCTTAAAAGATATTTTTTTTGATTTGTTTTCCAGGTGTTTATTTTCTTTGTTTTGTTTTGTTTTTGTATGAGAATGAAGGACAAACAACAATCTCTAAGTAGTATTAGCGGCCTCGCTGGGGACCCAACTGGACAGTTCCAGTTCGGCAATGCTACTCCTTCTCTTCCTTCCTTCCTTCCTTCCTTCCTTCCTTCCTTCCTTCCTTCCTTCCTTCCTTCCTTCCTTCCTTCCTTCCTTCCTTCCTTCCTGCCTTCCTTCCTGCCTTCCTTCCCTCTCTCTGTCCACCTGGGTAACCATACCCTTACATGTGGATTCTCTGCCCAAAGGAATATAAATTTTGATTGCTTAAGCCTTACAAGATATCTTGGGGTTTGGGAGTTAGATTTTCTTTTCTCGTCCATACTTGTTTATTCTATCATTTAAAAAAAACTGGGACAATTAACTCTTTTGTTCCATGTTATTTTATGACTTCTTGAAATAGAGCTATGGGAAACCAGGCTTTGATAAAGCCCACTGGGACTCAAATGGAGCTATTTGACTATGTCTTAAACCCAGATCTCTCTGGTTCTCACTGATTGGCCAGTAATAGGTCCCAACCCAAGGGTTACTTGGTCATTATTTGGGTTTTAATGCCTCATAGTGAATGTAAATAGCAATTGTCTGTTCTGTCCAGAAAGCTTGAGGGTCTTTCTTCCCCAACTGATTTTTTTTTTTTGATTAGGCAAACAAGGCCATCTTTTGCCTCATTTCTTACCTAACCTTAAATCACTGAATGGGTTTCATCTTAGACAAACTGATACCTGGTAAAGACCTTAGCTTAAAAACCCAGGGTCTCCCACTGCACATAGGGTCATCTCCAGTAATCCTGACCAGTGTCTTGCCACTGGAATCTGATGACTCAAGAAAAGAGAGTAAGACGAAGACTTTGCATATCCCTGCCTCAATTAAATCCAATTCACTTGCAAGTCAAGAAGTCACCCTCCTAAACATATTGGCCCACTTTGAGAACAAAGGATGATCAGCAACAATAAACCTAACATTTATTTTATTTTACTTTTTATTCTGTTTTAGTTTTAATATTTCTTATTGTCTCATGGAGTCATTATGTTCTATTTCATCTGGTCTAATTTTCAGAGTTTGTTGCTTGGATAAGGTCTAGTACTTTTTGTTACAAGTAGTTATTTCCCCTTCCAGTTTTCTTTTTCCATAGCTCAATCCTTTTTCACCTTCTTCTAGTCATTTGTCCTTGTATTTTATCTGTTGCATTAAAAAAAAATAAAAAAAAAAACAACTGGTATTTCAATTCTTCCAAGTATTCTATGTGAACTTGTGACAGAGTTGTGTCTTTTTTTGAAACATTGCTTATAAATGCTTTGAGTCATTCTCCTCTGGGTTTGTATCTTGATTATTCCTGTCACCATAAGAGTTCTTTATGGTAGTATCTTCTTTCTTTGTTTATTTGCCCATTCTTTGACACTATTTCCTGATTTCAAACTTTATGTTAATTTTGGACTTTTTCCTCCTCTGGAGAGAATGTTTAGACTGGTTCTGTTGATGTTTTTTTTTTTTTGGATGTTGAGAGTTGCCTCATTCCAATTTCTAAGGAATAGTTCAAGCAGGGATCTGTGAGCTTTCAGTGCTCCCAAATTGGCCTCTTCTAGGGCAAAGTCTGTTTTCTGCCTACCCAGTCAATGTTCTACAAGTTCCTGACCAGCGTTTGGGTCTAAGCCAGAACACCTGTGAGCTTGCCCCATTTAGAATTCTAGTAGACAGCCTCCAGAGTAAGCCACTATCATCCAAATGGGAAGTTTAGCTAATTTGGAATGATAGAACTTTAGACTCCCTTTTAGTTTGGGATTCTTGTGCTGATTATTCTGGTGCAGCTTTGGAATTGACTAGAAGCTGGAACTGAGATACCATTCTCCTCTTGGGATCAAATTCACATGCCTGCTCTGGGATCTTCCTTTCTGGTTATAAATCCTAGGTTTTATGTCTACTCCACACTCTGGAAAGCCAACCCCAAGTGCCAATTTTCATCCTATGGCAGCCCAGGGTCTGTGACTAAGAATAGGTCTGAGATAACAAGAACTGTCAGTTTGTACCCTTAATGCTAGATTTGGGAACTCTTCCTTTTCCTGGTTATGGCCAGAAACCTTGAGGGTTTTTCCTTAGTCTTTCCTTAGAATGGGATGTCCAATGTCTATTCCAGGCCAGACCCCAACCCCAGTGCCCGCAGTCCAATCTGTTCACCTATGTTGACTAGACCTAGAGAAAAAAAAAAGCCTCACTCTGGTTTTTGTTTTTCTTGATTTTTTTTCTTTATAAGAAGTAGCTCTGATGAGTTTTCTACACCTGTTTGGAGGAGTTGTGGAAGATGGTTTGGCTGTACGTAGTTTTTCATGCTACTGTACTATCTCTTCTCTACCTCCCTCAAAAACTGCATATCTTTATTCAATAAATAACTCAAGGACCTTTTGATTTTGCATCCAAATGTTCTCACATATAGTATTCACATATAAGTATTTTAAAGTCTTAAAGATACATCTTGTTATTGTAGTTTAAACGATGATTTTTTTTTATTTTTTTTATATCTTCCTTCATTTTATCAATTGTACTTCCCGATAATAATGATGATTTATTCTGATACTACTTTTACATTATAGTGGAAAAGACATTTGATTTGAAATCAGAAGACCTATTTTTAAGTCCCTGCTTTGATACTTCTTAGCTATCTATGATGCTGTATTTGATTAATCAACACACAAAATATCTATATAATAATAATATATACATGGTGCATATGTGTGTGTATATATATACACGAGTGTATATATATGAGAGTATTCTAATTTCAAGTACTTTTTAATGCCCTGAGAAGATATGAACTTGTTTTGATTGTGTCATTCAAGTATGTTTCCAGACTGATGAGATGATATGCTTGTTATATCATCAAAGTAAGGAGTAGTTCAATATCCTGTAATAATTATTATTATACCTATATCACTGTTACTACTTATATATTTCTTTCATATATATTAAGACCATAGAATTAGAGCTGAAGAGCATTGTAGAGAAAGGGATCATTAAGTCTGCAGTGGCCATCTAATCCAAACATTACTCCAAAAGAATTTCTAATATTGTGTACCCTTACCGATGGTCATTCAGACTCTTCTTGAAGACCTCCAAAGAGGATAAACCCACCACCTTTTCATATAACCAGTCTACTTTGAGGTAATATTAAAACAAAAACAAAAAACAACTCTTTCAACCAATAGTTATATGACATTGATAAAAGGCTCTTCACAATCCTTATAGCTCTGCTTTGGGCATTATCTGTCTCATTATGTTCTTAAAGTGTAGCACACTGAACTGAAGAGAATGCAACAGATGAGGTCTGAAGAAGGCAGATTACAAGGGAACTATTACTTCCTTTTCCCTTAAAGTTATGCTTTTCATAATGTACCGCCAAGATAACAGTTTGTTTTATTGTTTTTTGGTTGCCACATCACATTGATAACAAATCTTGAATTTGTAATATGCTAAAATGATAACATTTATTTTTTTAGATTAGCTGCTACCTAAGATTCCCCTATTTTCAATGGTTTGAGTTGAGCTTAAATAAATAACAAAAAAGTATAAAACTTAAGATTTCTTCCACCCAGTCAAATGCTATAGCCTCTCAATATCTTTGTGGAATGCCCCATGCAGAGTGTGAGTTATCTTTTAGCTTTGTGACATTTATCAATTTAGGGAATAAGCTATTTCTTCCTTTATCCAAGTTGTTGATTACAATGTTGAATATATAGGGCTACAGACAAATCTCTGGCTCATTCTACAGGAAATCTTGTGCCAGGTTGATGACTGCTCTTTCAGCCTGGCTTTTAACCATTTTTAAATCTATCTAAAGTTATTATCTTCTAGTCCACATTTCTCTGTCTTCTCCTTAAGTATTCTTGAGTATTATATTTTTTTCAAATTTGCTAAATTCTAGTGAAACTATATCTATTACATTCCCCTTAGTTGTGACTTCAGAAGTACTCAAAAAAAAAAGAAATATAGTTAGTCTAGCATGACCTATTCTTGATGAAGCTATACAGATTCTCTGTAATCACTGCTTCCCTTTCCAGGTGTTCACTAATAATCTGTTTAAGGAGCTGATCTAAAATTTCCCAAGGGATCAGTTAAACTGTTTCTCCCTTTAAGACTCTATTCTTTTTCTCATTCTTTCTTTTTTCTTCCTTCCTTCCTTCCTTCCTTCCTTCCTTCCTTCCTTCCTTCCTTCCTTCCT
>CM053622.1:263394185-263411229 GCA_028646595.1 Phalanger gymnotis | reverse complement strand
GAGGAAAGGTGAGCCAAGAGACAGTTTCAGCGGAAGCAGAAGCTGCTGCAGAAGCCAGAAGCTGCGGAAGCAGGGCTTACCCATGTGTAGACCCAGGAGTGAGAGCAGGAACTTGAGGCCAGTAAAAATGATTTGGCTAAATACTATCTTGTTTTTCGGTGGCCTCCTGGTTACTCTTGTGAGGTGGGCTTTCTGGGTCTGGAGTCTTTTTGTCAAGATGTCGGAATGGGGAGGCTGGTTCACAGATCAGCTGCGGTGGGGCCTAAATAAATTTCTTGTTGTTTTCTCCTTAGAGAACCTCTCATACCTTGCAATTTTGAACCATTCAAACATATATGTGATTATATTTGAGATTATAAATTGGGCCTTCTTACTACAAGCCATTCCCCAATTAATGGACATCCCCTTGATTTCTAATTCTTTGCTACTACAAAAAGAGCCTCTATAAATATTTTTGTACATATGGATCCTTTTCCCTTTTCTGTGATCTCTTTAGGATACAGCCCTAGAAGGTGTATTGCTGGGTCAAAGGGTATGAACATTTTTATAGCCATTTAGGCATAGTTCCAAATTACTCTCCAGAATGGTTGGATCAGTTCACAACTCCACCAGCAATGTAGCAGTGTTACAATTTTCCCACATCTTCTCTAGTATTTATCATTTTCCTCTTTTGTCATTTTAGCCAATCTGACAGGAGAGATGTGGTACCTAAGAGTTGTTTTGATTTGCATTTCTCTCATCAGTAGTGACTTCAAGCATTTTTTCATATGCCTATAGATGTCTTTAATTTCTTCCTCTGAAAACTGCCTGTTCATATCCTTTGACCATTTCTCAATTGGGGAATGACTTGTGTTCCTATCAATTTAGCTCAGTTCCCTGTATATTTTAGAGATGAGGCCTTACCAGAGACACTAGTTATAAAGATTTTCTCCCAATTTTCTGCTTTCTCTCCTAATCTTCACTGCATTGGCTTTTTAATACAATTTAACATAATCAAAATTATCTATTTTGCATTTTGTAATGCTCTCTATCTCTTGTCGTGTCATGCGTTCTTTGCTTTTCCATAAATCTGATAGGTAAACTATTCCTTGCTCTCCCAAATTGCTTGTAGTATCAACCTTTATTCCTAAATCATGACTGCATTTTGACTTTATTTTGGTATATCATGTAAGATGTTGGACTATGACCAGTTTCTGCCATACCATTTTTCAATTTTCCCAGCAGTTTTTGTGAAATATTGAATTGTTAGCCCAGAAGATGGATTCATCGGGTTTGTTGAAGAGTAGACAGTTATAGTTGTTGACTACTGCGTCTTCTGTACCAAACCTATTCCACTGATCCACAACTCTGTTTCTTAGCCAGTACCAGGTAGTTTTGATGACTACTGCTTTAGAGTACAGTTTAATATATGGTATGGCTAGGCCACCTTCCCTAACATTTCTTTTCATTAGTTCCCTAGATATTCTAGACCTCTTGTTCTTCCAGATGAATTTTGTTATTATTTTATCAACCTCTGTAAAAGAATTTTTTGGTAGTTCGATTCGTAAGGTGCTGAATAAATTAATTTAGGTAAAATTGTCATTTTTATTATATGAGCTCAGCCTAACCATGAGCAACTGATATTTTTCCATTTATTTAGATCCGACTTCATTTGCGTGAAAAGTGTTTCATAATTAT
Source organism: Phalanger gymnotis (assembly GCA_028646595.1). Taxonomy (NCBI): domain Eukaryota; kingdom Metazoa; phylum Chordata; class Mammalia; order Diprotodontia; family Phalangeridae; genus Phalanger; species Phalanger gymnotis. Next base: position 263,409,552 of record CM053622.1, on the reverse strand, counting down.
GTTCATATAGGCCCTAGGTTTGTCTTGGCAAATAGACTCCCAAATATTTTATACTTTCTATAGTAACTTTAAATGGAATTTCTCTTTCTGTCTCTTGATGTTGGGCTTTGTAAATAATGTATAGGAATGCCAAGGATTTATGTGGATTTACTTCATATCCTGCAACTTTGCCAAAGTTGATGATTATTTCAAGCAGTTTTTTATTAGATTATCTAGGATTCTCTAAGTAAATCATCATATCATCTGCAAAAAGGGATAATTTAGTTTCCTCTTTGCCTGTTCTAATTCCTTCAATATCTTTTGTTCTCATTGCTACAGCTAAAATTTCTAGTACCAAATTGAATAATGGGAGTGATAATGGACATCCTTGTTTCACCCCTGATCTTATTGGGAATGTATCTAGCTTATCCCCATTACAAATAATGTTTGTTGATAGTTTTCGGTAGATGCTATTTATAATTTTAAGGAAGGCTCCATTAATTCCTGTGCTTTCTAGTGTTATTAGTAGGAATGGGTGTTGCATTTTGTCAAAGGCTTTTTCTGCATCTATTGAGATGATCATATGGTTTCTGCAGTTTTGTTGTTGATATGATCAATTATGCTGATAGTTTTCCTAATATTGAACTAGCCTTGCATTCCTGGAATAATTCCTACCTGGTTGTAGTGCATTATTTTCTTGATAATTTGCTGGAATCTTTTTGCTAATATTTTATTTAAAAAATTTACATCAACATTCATTAGGGAAATTTGCCTATAATTTGCTTTCTCTGTTTTGACTCTTCCTGGTTTGGGTATTAGTACCATATTTGTATCATAAAAAGAATTTGGTAGGACTCCATCTTCACCTATTTTCCCAAATGGTCTATAAAGTATAAGGATTAATTGTTCTTTAAGTGTTTGATAAAATTCACATGTAAAACCACCTGGGCCTGGAGATTTTTTCCTAGGGAGTTCATTGATGACTTGATCATTTTTTTTTTCTGATATGGGATTATTTAGGAATATTACTTCCTCTTCTGTTAACCTGGGCAAATTATATTTTTGTAGATATTCACCCATATCCTTATGGTTGTCAAATTTAAGGGCATAGAATTGTACAAAATAATTCCTAATTATTGTTTTAATTTCCTCTTCATTGGAGATAAATTTACCCTTTTCATTTTTGATACTGGTAATTTGATTTTCTTCTTTATTTTAATCAAATTGACCAAAGGTTTATCAATTTTATTGTTTTTTTTTTCATAAAACCAGCTATGGTTTACTTATTAATTTGATAGTTTTCTTGATTTCAATTTTATTAATCTCTTCTTTGATTTTCAGTATTTCTAATTTGGTATTTAATTGGGGATTTTCAGTTTGTTCGTTTTCTAGCTCTTTCAGTTGCATGCCCAATTCATTGATCTCCTTTTTCTCTATTTTTTTCATGTAAGCATTTAGAGATATAAAATACCACTAAGAACTGCTTTTGCTACATCCCATAAGTTTTGGTATGTTGTCTCATTATTCTCATTCTCTTGAATGAAGTAATTAATTGTTATGATTTGTTCTTTGGCCCACTCATTCTTTAGAATTAGATTATTTAGTTTTCAATTAATTTTTAGCTTATTTTTTCCATGATTCTTTATTACAAATAGGTTTTATTGCATCATGGTCTGAAAAGGTTGCTTTGACTCCTTCTACCTTTCTGCACTGGATTGTGAGGTTTATACGCCCTAGTATATGGTCAATTTTTGAGTATGTGCCATGTACCACTGAGAGACAAGTATATTCCTTTTTTAATCCCAATTCAGTTTTCTCCAGAGTTCTATCATCTCTGCCTTTTCTAAAATTAGATTCACCTCATTAACTTCTTTCTTGTTTATTTTGAGGTTAGATTTATCAAGTTCAGAGAGGGGGAGGTTGAAGTCCCCCATTATTATAGTTTTGCTGTCTATTTCTTCCTGTAACTCCCTTAACTTCTCCTCTAAAAATGTGCATGCTATACCACTTGGTGTATATATATATGTTAAATAATGATATTGCTTCATTGCTTATGGTGCCTTTTAGCAGGATGTAGTGCCCTTCCTTATCTCTTGTAATTAAATCTATCTTTGATTATGCTTTGTCTGAAATTAGGATTGCTAACCCTGCTTTTTTTTTTTTTTTACTTTAGCTGAAGCACAATGTATTCTGCTCCAGTCTTTTATATTTACCCTCTGTGTATCCCCTTGTTTCAAATATGTTTCTGGTAAATAGCATATTGTAGGATTATGGTTTTTGATCCATTCTGCTATCTGCTTCCATGTTATGGGAGAGTTCATCCCATTCACATTTGCAGTTATGATTACTCTCTGTGTCTTTTTCTCCATCCTATTTCCCCACTGTTTATGCTTTTATTCATCCTTTTCCCCTTCCACTCCTCAGAATAGTTTTGCTTTTGACTGCCACCTTCCTCAGTTTACCCTCCCTTTTGATTCCTCTCCTTTATTTTACCATTTTCTCCTTGCTACTTCTTCCCTCTCTTCTGTCCATCCCCTCTCTTTTTTCCCCTTTCCCCTCCTACTGCCTGTAGGACAACTTAGATTTCTATATTTATCAGGATATGTTATTACCTTCTTGAACCAAATCCAATGAGAGTAAACCTCAAATACTGCTCCTCTCCCTCTCTTCTTTCTCTCTACTACAATATGTTTTTGTGCTTCTACGTGTGATGTAATTTACCCTTTTCTACTACCTCCTTACCTCTTCTCCCAGAACTATCCATTTATGTCTCCTAATTACATTTTTTATCATCATATTGGTTATTTTATACTGATAGCCACAGTCTATGAATATCCTTTTCAATTGTCATTATATGTATTCTATTCTCAAGATTGACACATACATGAAAGATATATAAGACAAATAATCCTATGTAAGGATGTAACTAATTAAACTTACTGATTGACTAGGGGTTTTTCCTCATGTTTACCTTTTTATGTCTCTTTTGAGTTTTGCATTTGGAGATCAAATTTTCCATTGAACTCTGGCCTTTTTATCAGGAAGATCTGGAATTCCCTTATTTCATTGAATGTCCACCTCCTTGCCTGGAAAATTATGCTCAGTTTTACTGAGTAGTTGATCCTTGGTTATAGTCCAAGCTCCTTTGCCTTTCACAATATCCTATTCCAGTTTCTCCTGTCACTTAATGTAGAAGCTGAAAGATCCTGCGTGATCCTGACTGTAGTTCCGTGATACTTAAATTGTTTCTTTCTAGCTGCTTGCAGTATTTTCTCCTTGACTTCATAGTTCTTGAATTTGGCTATAATATTTCTTGGAGTTTTCAATTAAGGATCTTTTTCAGGGGGTGATCGATGGATTCTTTCAATGACTATTTTACCCTCTGTTTCTATGACCTCCGGGCATTTTCATCATAGCTTTCAAGTAGATCAACAGTTCTCAGATTTTCTCTCCTGTATCTATTTTCCAGATCAGTTTTTTGGTTTTTCCAATCAGATATTTCACATTTTCTTTTATTTTTTCTTCTTTAGATTTTGTTTGAATGACTCTTTATGTCTTATAGAGTCATTAGCTTCTACTTGCCCAGTTTTAATTTTTAATGTTTTGTTTTCTTCCATTATCTTCTCTAACTTCATTTCTATTTGGTTAATTTTACTTTTCAATAAGACATTTTCTCCATTTATATTCTTATTCTCCTTAACCAATTCACTGATTTTACCTTTTAAAGATTTGTTTTCCTCTGTGAATTTTTTTTTTTACATTTTTTCTTTTACCTCCGTAATTTGGTTTTTAAAGTCCTCCTTTAGTTCTTCCAGGTATGCTTTTTGGTCTGGAGACTAGTTTGCTTTCCCTTTTGAGCTTTCAGATGTGGGTGCAGTGTCCATGCTGTCTTCTTCTGAATTGGTATTTTGATCCTCCCTGTCTCCATAATATGAATCAATAGTCTTTGAAAGCTTCTTATTGTTCTTTTTCATGGTGTTTTTTTTTTCCTCTTGATTTCTGAAATGGATCTCTGCTTCTGGGGCTCAGGGGGCTCTGTCCCAAATTTCTTTTGTAAGGATCTAGATTTACGTGCTATGGCCTCTGGTTTTGTGAGGTATGGGGGAGGGGTGGTATGGCTGCTGAGTGTTTCCTCTTTCCCAGGAATGTTCTGCAACATGAATGGTCTCAGCTCTTGTCTGTGTTGGTGTCTGCCACTTCCCCTCACTGTACAAAATCATATCTGGTATCCTGGCATTGTCGTTACTTAGCTCCACCCCCTGGGGCTCAGTAACTCTCATTCTGCTGAGGTGAGGGTTGCTAGGACACCTCTCTTCTTGCACTAGTTTCCTTCCATCACCACAGGAAGGGCCCTTTCTCCCACTTCTCTAGTTACTGAAGCCCTGATTCTGGCTCTTCTGTTTCTCCTGACATATTATTCTCTGGATTTATTCAAGGGAGGGATCAAAGTCATTTTACCTGCACATCATTGCTCCGGGAAGTTCAAGAAGGGGAGTTTCAAACATTTAGTTTGTGGGTTGGAGGCCTCCAGGCTAGCTGCTCGGGTGGCCACAGGTTCTGCACTCTGACAGACTCCAGTCTTGGGCTGAGACAGTCCTGGGGCTCAATTGCAGGTGTATCCAGTGCCTCTGCCCTGAGCCTGTTCCTGCTCAGGCATTTCCCTCACCCAGTACTCTCCCAAACCAGTGCGCTGGCTGGATTCCTCTGCTGTTCCCAGTTGGTTTTGTCTAGTGCCATTCCTTGTGCCTGGCAGTCCTACCCCTCTTAGTCAATTAATGGCTTCTATCTCTCTCAAATCTGCTCAGATTCACTGTTTTAGACATATCTGACAGAATTTGTGAGAGGGATCCAGTAGTTCCCTCCTTTCAGGCTGCCATCTTGGCTGCACCCCCCATTTGTTGCATTTTTTGATAGTTATAGAAAGGATTTTTTAAAAATTACTATGTGACAGGCACTATATTAAGTCATGGGGGTAAAAATACAAGCATTCAAGACAGTTCTGACACTGACTATATATTCTATTGTGTGAAGACAACACACAAGGAGCAATATATAAGAGTAGGAGGGAATATAGAGATAGTCCAGTCACAGGTAGGAGAAAGCATGGCTGAGGTGTCTCCTAAAATGGTGGTCCTGGGGAAAGAGTCACTGGGGAAAGAGTGGATGGCCTCAAGACAAAGGTCTCTCAGGGTAAGGATTCTATAAAGAATCAACGTATCATTAGTTTTGACTTATACCAGTTGTTTTGAATTTAATGCCAATTTTAGTGAAGGGTTGCTTGAATTTGGGAGTGTTAGGCTTCATAGAACTTGTGTGTACTAGCAGAGGCAGGAGTTCATACCACTAGTCCAGCCATATCAGAATGAGAATGCATGATTAGTTACCATCTTAGTTTAGTTTTTTTTTTCATTTTCTTAGAACTCATGGAAAATATGGCTGAATTAATTTGCATGCACCTCCATTCAATGAACTACAAGAAATGAACCTAAAAAATGGGAAAAGATACAGTAGCCACTATAAAGCACACATTAAAAATCTGCCTTGCTTCTATGGATACCCAAAGTACATTGGATTGGACAAGTTGCCAAGCCTTCAGATGAACTTTTTCTCATCAATAAAGCTGAAATCCCTTGCTAAGAAGATTTGCTTCTGAAAAACCTCTTGGGACTTACTAAATGAACTGAAAGCAATACAGATACCTTCCAAATCCCCAAACGGAATTCACAAGTAAGCCAAGTAAACTAGGAAGGGAAAAAAATATTACATGCATATCTATGTCTATCATCGAGAGAGAGAGAGAGAGAGAGAGAGAGAGAGAGAGAGAGAGAGAGAGAGAGACAGCATGTAAAAATGCAAACAATTTTCATTCAAGAATATTCTTATTCTGTATCAGAAGTGACTTAGAAGAGGTAAATGCTATATTATAGTTGGCTTCTAAGACACTTTTACTAATTAATATTTATAACCACATAAATACAAACTACTGCTTGTTAATGCAATTAGCTTGGTTGTGCTGATTTGTAATCAATGCATAATATGTAATAAGAGTTGCTCCAGAACACATAAATAAGTGTTTAGTATGGCGTGCACTGAAATATGCTCCCTGATGTTTTAAAGAAAAGCAGTTCTGTGTAAAATTCACTGAGCCAGATCATGTCAAATTCTTTAAGGAGCAGATGTGCAATTGCTTGTGGTTCACCCAAAGAACAGCAGGCGAATGATTGTTTCCTGATTGTATACACTGCATACATTCATAAAGACTTTCAAATTATGCTTCATTGCTCAAGTCTTATTCAAGAGGCCAGCTATGTAATTACTAGCAATTTGAAAATTGCTTAATCACCACCAACATCACAGCTGATGTGTTGAGAAGTGTGCATTAAAGAATGCACTGGAGCCTCACCTTAACTCTGTCTTCAGAGTGCAAGAGGTAACAGCATCTAACAACGTCTTTGGTAATTTAAGATAGAAACTTCCTAAAATAGAGCAAAAAGAATTGGAGCATACATTTTCCACTCACTCTTTGATGCAGGGGAAATATATAGCCCAAGGCTTTATCCTACTATGCTAACAGACTGTGGAGAAACTATTAAATAATCAAGAATTCAAGTGAGGCAGACCAAAAAGTAATATGGATAAGTCTAACAACAGAATATTTCTTAGTCACTCAAACACCAAGGAGTGTATTGTCCACTAGACATACTCCAGTGAGAAAGGGTATAAGGCCCATTCCTTAAAAAATGTTCTTGGAAAACTCCCACTCTGAGTTCATCTAGGGTTAAAGTTTTTTAAACAGTGGTTTTCAAAACCTTGAGTTCTAAATTCTCTCACTTCCTACCTTCCCAATACCCATCATTGAGAAGGCAAGCAATCAATATAAGTTATACATTTATAGTCATGCAAAATATTTCCAGATTAATTATGTTGTGAAAGAAACAATGGAACAACAAAAACGCCTCAAGAAAAATAAAGTTAAAAAATACCCTTTGATCTGTATTCAGACACCATCAGTTTTTTCTCTGGGGATAGATAGAATTTTTCATCAATACTCCTTCTGAGTTGTCTTGGATAATTGCATTGCTGAGAATAGCTGAGTCATTCAGACCTGATCATGTTATAATATTGCTGCTACTTTGTACACAGTACATTTCACTTTGCAGTAGCTCATGTAAATCTTTCCAGATTTTTCTCAGAGCATCCTGCTCATATTTCTTATAGCACAAAAGTATTACATCATAATCACATACCACAATTTGTTCAGCCATTCTTCAATTGATGAGCTTTCCTTCAATTTCCCATTCTTTGCTACCAGATAAGAGCTGCTACAAATATTTTTGTACATATAGGTCCTTTTCTTTCTTTTTTAATCTCCTTTGGGATATAGCTCTAGTAATGGTATTGCTAAGTGAAAGGGTATGTATGGTTTTAGAGTCTTTTGGGAATAGTTCCAAATTGCTCTATGGAATGGTTGAATCAGTTCACAATTCCTTCAACAATGCATCAATGTCTCTTTTATCCCACATCCCCTCAAAAATATCTCAGTTTCCTTTTCTGTCCTCTTAGCCAACCTAATAAGTATGAGGTAGTGCTTCAGAATTGTTTTAATATGCATTTCTCCAATAAATAGTGAGTTAGAATATTTTTTCATACGGCTATAGATAGCTTTTATTACTTCATCTGAAAACCGTTCATATCTTTTGATCATTTATCAACTGGGGAATGGCTTGTATTTTTGCAAATTTTACTCGGTATTCTATATGTTTGAGAAATGAAGCTTTTATTAGAGAAATTCACTTCAATTTTTTTGACAGTTATGATTGCTAACTGTATTTCCTTCCATTCTATTCCCATTTATTCTATTCTCTGTCACATTTCACGTCTCTCCCACACTTCACTGTCCCTCCTCAAAAGTGTTTTGCTTCTGCCTACCTCATCCCCCAAACTGCCCTCCCTTATATCACCCCTAGCTTTCTTTTGTCCCTTCCCCTCCTACTTTCCTGTAGGGTAAGATAGAATTCTATATGAATGTAAGGTTCACTCATGCCCTCTCACTTCCCCACTCTTCTCCTCCAATGTAAAAGCTGTTTCTTGCCTCTTTTATATGAGATAATTGACTCCATTCTATTTCTCCCTTTCGCTTTCTCCCAGTACCTTCCTATCTAACCCTTAATGTATTTTTTTAAGATATCATCCCTTCATATTCAACTCACTCCTGTGTCCCATGTCTATATTTAATCCTGACTGCATATAATAATGAGAAAGTTCTTATGAATTACAAGTATCATCTTCTTATGTAGGAATGTAACCAATTTAACCTTATTAAGTCCCTTATGATTTCCCTTTCCCATTTATCTTTTTAATCTTCTCTTGTGTCTTATATTTGAAAGTAACATTTTCTATTCAGCTCTGGTCTTTTCATCAAGAATGCTTCAAAGTGCTATATTTCATAGAATACCCATTTTTTTCTCCTGAAGGATTATACCCAGTTTTGCTGAGTAAGTGATTTTTGGTTGTAGTCCAAGCTCCTTTGCCCTCTGGACTATCATATTCCATATCCTCTAATTCTTTAATGTAGAAGGTCATAAACCTTATGTTATCCTGACTGTGGTTCCATTACACTTGAATTGTTTCTTGCTGGTTGCTTGCAATATTTTCTCCTTTGCCTGGGAGCTTTGGAATTTGGCTGTAATATTCTTGGGGGTTTGCATTTTGTTATCTCTTTCCGGAGATGATCAGTGGATTCTCTTAATTTCTCTTAATTACCCTCTGCTTCTAGGATATCAGGACAGTTTTCCTTGATAATTTCGTGAAAGGGGGCAGAGCCAAGATGGTGGAGTGAAAGCAGGGGCTCACCTGAGCTCTCCCCAAAACCCCTTCAAATACCCCCCAAAAGTGAATCTGAACAAATTCATGAAGACTCACAAATGCATATTACGGTAGAGTGAAAGAAGGGAGGGTAACGAGCATTGTTTGAAATTTACTCTCATAGGATTTGGCTTAAAGAGGGAATAACATACTGAGTTAAGCATAGAAATCTAACTTGCCCTCTAGGCAATTGGAGGGGAAAAGGGAAAGAAAAGGGAGAAAGGAACAAAAGGGAGGGAAGAAGTAGTAAGGCAAAAGGGAAAGAAAAGGGATGAGGGCTGATAGAAGGGAGGGCATATTGAGAGAAGCAGTGGTAAACAGCAAAACTCTAGTGAAGAGTAAAAGGGAGAAAGTAGAAAGAAAAGCATAAACAGTTGGAGGCATAGGAAGGAGAGAAAGATGCAGATAGTAATCATAACTGTGAATGTGAATGGGATGAAATCTCCCGTAAAATGGAAGCAGAAATCAGGATAGATTAAAAATTATAATTCTACAATATGTTGTTTATAAGAAATACATTTGAAACAGAGGGATAAACACAGGGTAAAAGTAAAAGGCTGGAGTAGAATATATTATGCTTCAGCTGAAGTAAAAAAAAAAAACTACACTAGTGGGGGACCTCAACCTCCCCCTCTCTGACCTAGATAAATCTAATCTCAAAATAAAGAAGATAATCTCTTGAAAGATTATGTTTAGGCTCTTTTTTGATCATGACTTTCAGGTAGTCCAATAAATTTTAAATTATCTCTCCTAGATCTATTTTCCAGGTCAGTTGTTTTTCCAGTCAGATAGTTCACATTGACTTTTATTTTTTCATTGTTTTGATTTTGTTTCATTGTTTCATGATTTCTCGTAAAGTCATTAACTTTTATTAGCTCAATTCTAGTTTTTAAGGAATTGTTTTCTTCAGTAAGCTTTTGTACCTCTTTTTCCATTTGGCCAATTCTACTTTTTAAGGATTTTTTTTTCTTCTTCGGTGTATTTTTGTGTCTCTTTTTGCATTTGGCTAATTCTGCTTTTTAAGGCACTCTTCTCCTCATTGGCTTTTTGCATCTCTTTTATCATTTGGCCTAATCTGTTTTTTTATGGTGTTATTTTCTTCAATATTTCTTTTTGTGTGTGTGTCTCCTTTTCTGAGCTATTGACCCATTTTTCATAATTTTCTTGCATTATTCTCATTTTCCTTTCCAATTTTTCCTCTACCTCTCTTACTTGCTTTTCAGAATCCTTTTTGAGCTCTTCTGTGTCCTGAGACCAATTCGTGTTTTTCTGGGAGACTTTGGGTATACAAGCTTTGACATTGTTATCTCCTTCTGAGTTTGTGGTCACCATAGAAACTTTCTATGCTCAGAATATTTTCTGTTGTTTGCTCATTTTCCAGCCTATTTCTTGACTTTTAAGTCTTGTTAAAAGTCTGCTTCCAGGGTAGAGGACACACCATCTCAACCTTCAGGAATTTTGTGCAGTTGGTTTTAGATATACTTCTAGGGACCTATAAGTTTTCAGTTCTTTCAAATAATATAATATAAAGAGAGGTGTTTGCTACTCTCTTGGCCTATGCTCTGGTCTATGAGTGATCACAAGTACTCTTTTATGCCCTAGAACTGTGATGAGAGTCCCTGCTCCACTGTGGCTGAAAGCTCTGATGTGCTAGTGCTCCTTCTTGCCCTAGGATTGCCAACTAAGACTTCAACCTGGATCTGATCCGAGTATGGATAAAGCAACAGAGTCCTCCCTCAGTGCTAGCAAAAGACCAAAAGACATATGATCTCCTTCTGACCAGTTGTTCAACCCTTTTACTGTGGACTGAGAACCCCAGAAGTGGCTGATGATGATGATGATGATGATGATGATGATTATGACGATGATGCTGGGGTCAAGGCTACAGGAGTGCTGCCTGTGCTGTACTGTGCTCCTCTCTTACCCAGGTGTGACAGACCTTTCCTACTGACCTTCTAAGTTGTCTTCAGCTAGAAAATTATTTCACTCCATCTCTTTGTAGGTGTGGCTGCTCCAGGAATTGTTTTATGGCATTATTTAAAAGTGTTCAGAGGGGTTTTGGGGAGAGCTCAGGTGAATTGCTGCCTTTTCTCTGCCATCCTTAGGGTTTAAGTTTTGAAGATATCTGCCTTGTATCATGACTGAAAAGCTTTTCTTGCTGTAATACTCATGGCTTAATCTTCTAGAAGCTAGAAGTGACTAAATATTTCTTGATTGTGCCTCATATAGCTGCTTTCACTGGTCCAGGAACTCCAATGCCATTGCTACTTTATCCCTTATAAATTTTTCTTTAATCTGAGGGGCTCACCGTTATAGTATCATTATTGCACTCTGTATTCATAACTGCCATCACTGAAACACTGCACACTGCTTCTAAGGGAAGTATCATTACTTTTATTTTTTTTAGAATGAGAGACTAGGCTAACATGCTTCAGGACTAATCAACATTTTTTCAGTTCATTTGTTAATAAGCTTTAAAGCCTTATCCAATTGGTACACTAAAGGTAGCTCAGTCTTGCAGACTTGGATTTCTCATGAGATGTTGCTAGTCCTTACTCACATCTGAATTTGGGTTAAAGAATTCCATTTATCTCCTCTGAGTCTAAGAGTACAGGTGTTATGGCTCACACATGTTCACTTCCTTTTGCTTTTTTTTTGAGGTTGGGGATGTGTCTCTTTATACATGATTTTCCTACTCACATTGTGTGCAAAACAGACATTAGAAAAAGTCATACAAATTTCATTGAAGATTTGCTAAGCCTCAAGATAGAATACTTGATAGTTGATTCTCCCCCCTAAAGAGATATAGAAGAAAAGATCTTAGAGTTGAAATGGGGCTTATTTTGTATATTTAATAGCCTTCAGATCAAAAATATTTTGTTATCCTTTAGCTATACTTGAAGTAGTTGAGGTAAAAGTGATTTGATACTATTATTGAACATTTCTGAGAAAGAAAAAAAAATTTCCAAGGCCTAGCAGCTTCTCCATTCATTTGCCAAAGGCTTTTCTGGCTTTCTGAAAGATTCAACAAAGCATTCTTAAGGTTGTTGTCCTAGAAAAGATGATGTGCCACGTGGGCTTCAGCTGTCATTCACAGAATAACAATATTTGGAACTATAAGGGATCTTAGAAGTCACTTAATCTAACCTTTCTCATTTTGTAGTTGAGGAAATTGAAGCCCAGAGAAATTAAATCAGCTGTACTAGGTCACAGGACTCTGAAGTAGTAATGGCACAACTAGAACTTTAGTTACATCCTCTGAAAAGAAGGATATTGAACTGTGTGATGGAATTCAAAGAATGATAGATATATGATACATAGATTTGTAATTTGACTCTGTGGCCTACTATCTATATGACTGAGCAAATTAAAGTCAGTTCTCAACATTTACCCATTTGACTTTCATCACTTTAAGCAGTGATTTTATTAGCACTTTCATGTTCACTTTCACACTGTTAACCCTGCACATTTGCAACTATGCAGGGTAGAGGGGGGAAAATAAGAGAAGTTTGGTATGTGCAAGTTTGTGCAGTGACTGGTATCCTACTAGATGCTTCACTGATCTTGCTGAACCTAATATTGTAAATTGAAGAATTCCCAGTTTATTTGTTGCATATTTTCATTGTTTGCTTTTAAAACTCAAGTTGTGTCTTACAATTATGCCTCTAAAGTATAGTGCAGGTCCTTTGGGCTCTAAAAGTGTGCAAAGTCAGGGATGTGGCTTAGTGAGAAAATAAAGGTGTTAGATACATTTTGTTCTGGAAAGTCTACAGCTACTGTCATCCTAATCTATCAACTGTCTAGAGGCATTGAGAGTGCGATTCCTGCCATTTATGGCAGCCTCAAGGTTAAAAATCAACTTGCCTCTGCTATGCTACAATACTCCAAGACCAGTAAGGACATCAAATGGCAGATACTACTGATGGATTGTTTCAAGCTAGTGCATCCTTCACAACCTACTATGCATAAAGAACAGAATGTTACAGGTGATATTTAGACCTCACCAGTCTCAGAGCCTTCCAACAGCAGTGACTAAAGTCCCAGCAACCTCTCCCTTGGTTTTCAGAAGGTAGCCAAGGCAGAGAGGTTTATAGCATTATAGTATAAAGACAATGCCTTCACATTGCCATCTGACAGAGTAGAATGTAAGAGTCAGGTTAAAAATGTTTATTTTTAAGAATTTTATTTGCTATACAGTATTTATGGTACTGTAGATTTCATGTATTTTGTTGTTCAGTCATTTTCAGTTGTGTCCAACTCTGTGACCTGATTTGGGGTTTTCTTGGCAAAGATACTATAATGGTTTGCCATTTACTTCTCCAGCTCATTTTACAGATGAGGAACTGAAGCAAACAGGCTTATGTAACCTACCCAGGGTCACAAAGCTAGTAAGTGAGGCTGGATTTGAACTCATGATGATGAGTCTTCCTGATTCCTAGCCCAGTGCTCTATCTACTGTGCCACCTGGCTACTTTCATGTATTAGGAAAAGTGAATATTGTCTGAAATCAATGTTTTCTAAATTGAGATTTTAGCACAAATGGTGACAGAATTCTAGGGAATTACTAGTGAGGAAAAATGTTTTGTATATTACCAATTTTATTTTGTATACTGCATGGTTTATTTCATGGTTACTGTTAGGAAAAGTGTAGATTATCAGAATTTATGTTTTATTTTAATTATATGCAGAAAGTATATTTTCAGGAATCTGTAGTGAAAGATTACAGTTTGGGGTGTTTCATTGGAACCTAATTCCCTATTCCCCATAGGTTCAATATATCAACATTCACATTTTTGGCTTTTGCCCATTTTCCAGGAACATTACCCTGGTGAAAGGAGAGGATTGACAGTCTTTCTCTGGGCCTCAGTTTTCATATACTAATGAGGAAGTTATATTAGATGACCATTTCTAAACCCTACAGTTTCTATAGTGTCTTATAGTTCTAACTTCTATTATTATAAATAAAAGTAGAAGGTTCTATAGTTACTTTTTGTTTATTTTTTTTGACAGTGGTTTTGGGGGCGTCTCATAGAAAGTGAAACTCTGAAGTCCACACAGGGGTATTTGCTACTATGGCTCAATAAAGGTTCTTTTATGCTTTGGGAAATGAAGTTCCTTATATCCTCAAAGTATAGTTTAATCTCAAGATTTAACCTTTTCCTTGTGTCAGAGGTTTTTAAAATTATGGTCTCGATTTAGAATTCTCCTTTAGAAATCTTTACTTTAATCAGATTGCTTACGAACCTACAACATATATTGCCTTGGATGTCTGCACTGCCCTCACGTCCCAATACCCTTTTTCACCCTTTCTACCTATCTACTAGATATTTTTAATTTTATTATATATATATATATGTATATATGTAATATATATATAATGTATATTTTTTATTTTATTTATAATTTTATATTTATTGTAATGACCTTTTTCACCCTTTCTACCTATCTACTAGATATTTTTAATTTTTCATCTCTGTCAAGTCTTTCTTGGTCACATCCACTCATAGCGACTCCTTTTTTGTAAACAAAACAAAACAAAAAACCCTTAGAGCATATTATGTACCCTACCCAATTTGGATTCAGCCATTTACCAAGTTATTTGACTATTTCATGTAGATTTACTAAAAGGGGGAGGTATATACTTTGAGATTTAGAGAAGACCTCACAGATTATCTAAGCCCAAACTCACATTTGACATATGAAAAATTGATCTCTAAGCAGGAAAGTTATATTTCTTTTTTAATTTAATTTTATTTATTTAATATATTTAGTTTTCAGCATTGATTTTCACAAGAGTTTGAATTACAAATTTTCTCCCTATTTCTACCCTCTCCCCCACTCCAAGATGGCATATATTCTGGTTTCCCTGTTCCCCAGTTAGCCCACCCTTCTGTCACCCCAGTCCTCTCCCATCTCCTTTTCTCTTCCTTTCTTGTAGGGCAAGATAAATTTCTATGCCCCATTGCCTGTGCATCTTCTTTACTAGTTGCATGCAAAAACTTTTTTTTTCTTGTTTTTGAACATCTGTTTTTAAAATTTTTGAGTTCCAAATTCTCTCCCCTCTTCCCTTCCCACCTACCCTCCCTAAGAAGTCAAGCAATTCAACATAGGCCACATGCATATCATTATGTAAAACCCTTCCACAATACTCATGTTGTGAAAGATTTACTGTGTTTTACTCCTTCCTAACCTATCCCCCTTTATTGAATTTCCTCCCTTGACCCTGTGCCTTTTTGAAAGCCTTTGTTTTTGATTACTTCTTCCCTTATGCCCTCCCTTCTATCATCCCCCCTCTTTTATCTTCTTCCTCCCTCTTTCCTGTGGGGTAAGATACCCACTTGAGTGTATATGGTATTCCCTCCTCAGGTCAAATCTGATGAGAGCAAGATTCACTCATTCCCCCTCACTTGCCTTCTTTCTTTTCCTAGAGAACTGCTTTTCCTTGCCACTTTTATGTAAGATAATTTACTCCATTCTATCTCTCCCTTTCTCCCTCAATATATTCCTCTCTCATCCCTTAATT
>CM053622.1:263342367-263393685 GCA_028646595.1 Phalanger gymnotis | reverse complement strand
TTTTTTTTTTAACCATTTCTTGAAGAGGCCTTATATATGGCACAGAATTAGAATTATTCTGCATTGCATTAGAGAATAGTCCTAGAGTCTCGTTAGACACAATATCCTTAGAAATGTAATATGGAAGAAAAGTAGTGATATTTCACTTTAACTTTTTTGGGGAACATTCATGATTTGATGTAGAGCCTTATAACTTCATTTCATTTTTTAAAAATATGATTTGAAGTACATTATATCTCTCTAAATTAGAGGTTACAAGAGAGAAGAGTTCAACTTTATGTCAGAATGGATTTCCAAAACTTAGAGTTATCCAAAAATTGGCTAAGGTCCCTCATGAAGTACTGAGAGCCTTATTACTGGATATGTCCAAGCAGAAGCTATGTAACCATTGGCAATGCTGTTGAAGAGGTCTGTGCATCGGGGTGATTTCTATCTTCTTCCAAATCTAAGGCTTGATAGCTTTAAAATTTCCATAATAATACGGGATTTCTTAAAATAAAATATTTTGTACTTCTGCTGTTCTCTTTGGAGACAATAAAAGTGTTGTGGAAGGAAAAAAAAAGTTGTTTGTATGTCAAATACTGTACAAGTACAGTTGAAAATATACTCTTTCCATAAATGTTGCCTTAGTCATGGAAAAAAAATGGCATGCCTGACTGTCAAGTTTTTATTTTAGTTCTCGGCCTTTGCTAAGATGAGTGAAGGTATACTATTTATGTGTTGTTGCTTTCAAGGGCAAAAATGATTTTTTTTTTCCCCTACCCAGGAATGAAACTCATCAGATTCCTTCATTTTGACAGGTAGGTTATTCTGGAATAAATGGATAAAGTAGTCACATCGTTCATGTCCTTCTCAAGTAAATCTAAAGTTGAAGTGATTAATCAATAATGTAGTAATAGAATTTTAGATAGTTGCTTGTCTGCTATGGATTTAGCAGCATTAATGTCATTACTAAAGCAGTGAACATCTACCTGATCCTCTATGTTAATAGAGACTTTTATATATCTATATAATAACAGGGTAAGTCTTGCTACTTATAGAATCTTATCCATAGCTAAGTAAATGCTCTAAGGCAGCGAGTGATTGGTGAGCCTTAGTTAATCTCTGTGTCATGATTTATAATCCTGTCTAGTCTAGTTAGACACAATATCCTTAGAAATGTAACATGGAAGAAAAGTAGTGATATTTCACTTTAACTTTTTGGGGAACATTCATGATTTGATGTAGAGTCTTAGAACTTCATTTCATTTTTTAAAAATATGATTTGAAGTACATTACAACTCCCTAGTAATGAAATAGTTTTCTAGGGAAAATGTCATCAAATTAAATCTACTTCATGACTGAGTAGACCTTATGTGGTGCTATGTAGGAATATATTCACTAGTTTTATGAGTCAAGTTTCATTCTATTATAATTATGTCACCATGACAGTTAATATTATTCATCAGCAACATCTAATCATTTTATATTTCCAATTCAAATATAGCAAAAGAAGGAGTGACTGGCATATTCAGCTACACTATATGGCAAATTACAGTTATAAAAAACAATGGGTTTTCAGTTATTATCAGTATCGGAACCCAGAAGAGAGATACTATTCTCTACTTTTTCCTATGTTTCAGTTGCTCCTTAATAGGCTCATTGATTATTGAAATTTTAAAATCATTCTTACAGGGATTCAAGGTAGGTCTTGAAACAAATCCAGTGTTCAAATAAGCATGTAGAGTTGGCTAGTGAGTATTTTCATCATGCTTATTGTGGTCTGTGTAAAAACCTTTTTGTATTTTATTTAAAGACAATTATATCTAATTTCTTTTGCAAATCTGTAAAACTGAAGGCAAGAATGAAGGAGGGAAAAAAGGAAGCAAGGAAATAAACATTTTTAATAGTGCTTACTTTTATCAGGCACTTTTTAAAGCACTTTTTACAAATATGATCTCATTTGGTCCTCACAACAACCCTACAAGGTCCCTACCCTGCTAATTCCCTGTTGAGTGAAGTGTATTTTTTTTTTAACACAACTGTATGCATATACTCTCTCCTTTGACCAGTTCAGAGAGAGTAAAGCTCCAGGGTTAGCCACTCCCTTGACCTCTTCTCCTTTGTTTGCATAAACTTTTACTTGCATTTTCCAATACCGTGAAATAAATTTCCTCATACTTCCTTTCTCTCTCTCTCTCCCTCCTAAGATATTCCTCTTCTTCTTTTCCATTGTTTTCTTTTTTAATATCATTGAAACATAAAGAGAACCACTATCAAATCACTTTATACTCCTTCTGTGATCCCTGCTGATAGAATTCTGAGGGGAAAACCTTTATCTCCCTATATTCAAATGTGAACATTTTATCCTTGTTTATTCCCTCATGATTCCTAACCTTTGTTTAGTCTTTAATTGGGTACTTAATAAATGTTTATTGATTGAATTATTTCAAAATTTCTACTCAGTCCTGCTTTTCTTTCTACCAATAATGTTTGTAAGTTATCTATTGGATTTAAAATCAAATATTCACACACACCCCCTGCCCAAAGTAGGATTATATTCAGTCTTGATGAGTAAGTTACTCTTGGTTGTTTTCCTACATCTTTTGCCTTTCAGGATGTAATCCCAGCTCTCTGCTCCTTTTTAGTCATGGTTCTTCTGGGTTTATATCTTAAAGGTTCCTGTCATTATGGTAGTTTTTTTTTTTTCTTTAAGGTGCAATTAATTCTTTTCATCTATTTTTGTTTGTTTGTTTCTTTGTTCTTCCAGCCTACTTCTTGATTTGACTTTATCTTAGTGTCAGGCTCAGTCCAATGTTGGGGGGTATGTCTGCCACCCAGCACTTTTGTTGCTCACTACTCTGCTAGGTCACAAATCTCAACTGACTGAATATGGCAGCTATTTTTAATGTAGGCATTCCAGGGTTAGGATCTGAGGAGTGGCCACAGGCCCTAGAATGTATACTGAACAAGGAGCAAGTTCAGAATCAAGCAACAGCTGAGTGACTTTGACCCTAGGAGTGAACAAGATCTTGATTTCAATTTCCAGCCGAGTCTGAAGAAGTCAGGAGAATAACCAGGGCAGAAACCCCAGACCAAAGGGGAATCTGCAATTCTTTCACTTTGAAACAGTGGACTGATAATACTATTATCCAGTGGTAATGTCACCTCTGTGCTTGTCACCTCTGAGTAGGTAACCAGGAAAGATTAAGGGAACTCTGAAGCAAATCCCCAAACTGATGAATAAAACCTTGACATAATAGAATCTTGATTCACTTTCCACTGCTTACCTCCTAGCTTTTACAGCTATCCATAGGTCAGTCATCTTCTGAACTGTCTTTTGATATAGCACTCTAGTGTTTCTAGGAAGCACAACCTGCTATTCAGAATGAATTCCCAAGTGTTTACATGTAGACTATGATGAAAGAGATTTTATTATAGAAAACGGTAAAGGTGTTGCAATGGTTTCAAGGGTGGGGAACCTATGGCCTCCAGGCCACAAGTGCTCCAGTGTGACTCTTTGACTGGATCCAAACTTCACAGAACAAATCCCTTTAATAAAGAATGGTGTCACATATGCATAAGAGAATTCTGTCACTGAGAAATTATCAGAGAATTAACAGGAATTTACAGAGATGATTTGGAATCTGCTCACAGAATGGTATGCCACTGCAATAATTGGAAGTTTTGGGAGGAGAGGATCAGGTCACTCCTGGAGTACTTGGATGATTTCAGAAATTTGAGGGTGATTTGGAAGGAGATTTTACTTAAATAGAAAGCAAAGGCTGAGTAGTGAACTTTAAAATTTTCTTTCATAGGATGAGATTCTTGAAAACTTGATGGACCTATAAAAAATATATGTACATGTGCCAGTGGACAAAAGGTTATAATATAACAGAAGAACTCTAACTAATCATTTCTACCACAAAGCTGGAACCTGAGGTTACCTGAATACTGCTTTATGGAGGGAAGGCAGGTGCCTTGGCACATTAGATCAGGGCCATTGTGGGGAAAATGATCATATTCATGGGTGATAGGGGAAGAAGGGCAATTTGGACAGTTAGCTCATTTTAGCCCAAATCAGAGAGCTTCATATAACAAATAATTCTTACTAACTAGGTATTAGGTTCTATTATTTTTATACTCCTAAAGGATTACCAATATTTTCAAAACTTGCTAACTTCATGCTCTCTAAACTTAGCAGCATGGCACAAAGGCCTGATTGTCCTGCCAGAGTTAACACTAAAAGAGATGATAAGCATGTAATACAAGAGAGGATAAGCGGTTCTTTGACTAGAAGCTTCATGCATGAGGCTGTGGAAGTATGGAGGAGGGGGGGGGGATGTGGTTATAAGGAATACTACAAGTTTGAAAATCAGCAGGGATATTACGTAGTATACCAGGGTCAGTGATTCTAGTTTGGAACCATTGGTCAGGTAGCCTACCATTATTTTGGTATTTGGACTCCAGATGAGAATAGAAAGATGATGGAAAAACATTAGAGTAGATAAGGCACAAAGGATTGAGAGAAGTCGCAAATTCTCATTGTATGGACATAACATACTCTCCTAGACCCATGGTTCCATTTGGGGCGGGGGGGGGGGTCTACTCTATTTGTATCTCTGGTATTATGGTTAATATTACACCAACCTCTAGAGAAGATAAAAGTAATAGGCCTTTCTTACAAAAAGGCCCAGAGGGAGCAGAGCTGAAATACTGTCTTTGATCTTTCTATAATCACAGGAGACTAACCCCAGGACCATAGAGATGGAGAACATTCTGTGAGTACACAAAATAATTTGGAGGATCATAAAAGAACAGTTTAATAATCTGTCAGTTCTAAGTAGAGAAGTGAAGGAAACTGCAACTCGGAACACCAGGAGGCATACTTGCCAAAGGGAACAAATGAACGAAAGAGCAGCTGCTAGAAGCAGTGTAATAAAGGGTTCGAGGTTAACTTTTCACTGGAAAATCTGAAACTGCTAAAGGATAAGGGAATACACTAGAAAAAAGGGAACAAAAAGGATGTAAGCTTTTTTTATTGCTTTTTTTTTAAAGAGACTTTGAGGTTAAAAGTAGTGGCTTCATAAGGAATTTGAACTCAAGAAAAGGCCACAACAATGGTGCCTGGGAAAATGGCAGCAAGAGAAGAAGGAATAAATCAATTAATAAGTCTATAAGCATTTTATAAGCACTTACTATGTGCCAGACAAAGGTAGCTAAGTGGTAGAACACTAGCCTTGGAGTAAGGAAAGCCTGAATTCAAATCTGGCTTCAGAGGCTTAGTATCTGTGTGACCTTGGACAAGTCACTTAACCTCTGTTTGCCTAACTTCTTTGGAGAAGGAAATGACATATCACTCCAATATCTTTGCCAAGAAAACCCCATGGAAGAGTACTGTGTGCTATAGTCCATGACATCATGAAAAATTGGATGGGACTGAACAATAAATGTGCCAGGCTCTGTGCTAGCATTATGAATATAAAGACAAAAATGAAATGATCCCTTCCCTCGAGGAGCTTAGATTCTAACAGAGAAGTGTACATGTATGTACCAACAATCTTGCTAGCAGCTGCTGTGGGGGTGTAAGATCCAGCAACAACCAGCACCCAGAAAGCTACCAACACAGGTTTTTTCATCTGCTTTACC
This sequence comes from Phalanger gymnotis, assembly GCA_028646595.1. Classification (NCBI taxonomy): domain Eukaryota; kingdom Metazoa; phylum Chordata; class Mammalia; order Diprotodontia; family Phalangeridae; genus Phalanger; species Phalanger gymnotis. Next base: position 263,388,057 of record CM053622.1, on the reverse strand, counting down.
AAGGAAAGTAACTTTAAGGGATTAACAACTCGGTTTAGTCAAACATACAAATATCATTCACAGTTCAAGGGGAAAAGATCAGCCCCTTGAACTTCAAGGCAAATGCAAACAGAAATTACAAATGTCAACAGACAGACCTTGTTTGATTCAAATCACAATTCGTAGTTACCAGTACCAAACATCTGAGTTGCAAAGCTGGGGGGCAGTTTGCAGCTTGCCCAGAGTCTCAACACTCCTTCCATGAGTGTAGCCCCCAAAATCAAATGCCAAGCTGTCCACAATTATATCCAGTTTGAAGCCCTGAGGGCTCAACAGTGTTGGGAGAAGGACACATCCCCAAGAGAACTCTATTTGGACTTTGTGTTGGGACTTTGCTAATTAAAGTATGCTGGTACCTGAGGGTGCCAGGAGGAAGCCTGCAGCTGCTGTGTGGGGAGGACATACCCTCAAGAAGAACTTTACTTGGACACTCTGTATGGACTAAAGAGATTGACTGGCTTTGACCTAGGGGTGGATGTTGTATTGTAAACAAGTATTTTGGGAATTATACTGTTATATTTCCCTGAATGTGATTGCAATGTATAATGCTTCTATTTTGTTCCAGGATCCATGGCCATTTAATTTACATTTTTGTTAGGCCATAGACCCTGTAGGGGTGGATTATGTAATAGTAATTAAGGTGGGACTTTTTGCTTTTCTTCTCTTCAGTGCCTTTAATGATTCTGGCCTTTGTTTGAATGGGGCAGATAAAGTGAGATCTTTTTGTCTTGTAGTATTTCTCAGCACTGAGACAACTGGGAGTCATTGATTTTTATATGATGAGATCTTGTGGGTGGAGAACTTTCCTAGACCCAGACTGGGTGAGGTTGGAGCCCCCAGGGCTCCAAACTGGATGTAATTGAGTAGAGCTTGGCATTTGATTTTGGGGGACACACTCATGGAAGGAGTGTTGAGACTCTGGGCAAGCTACAAACTGCCCCCAGCTTTGCAACCCAGATGTTAGTACTGGTAACTATGTATTGTGATTTGAATCAGACAAGGTCTGTCTGTTAATGTTTGTAATTTCTGTCTGTGTTTGCCTTGGAAGTTCAGGGGGTTGATCTTTTCCCCCTGAACTGTGAATGATATTTGTATGTTTGATTAAACTGAGATTGTTAACCCCTTAAAGTTACTTTCCTTAGTAAAACAGATGAAAGAACCTGTGTTGACAGCTTTCTGGGTGCTGGCTGTTGGTGGATCTTACACCTCTACAGCAACTGCTAGCAAGATTATAAACAAAGTAGTTGGGGAGGAATATCAAGAAAAACCTGGGAGAGTCAGAGAAGGCTTCACTTAGAAGAGAATTCTTGCAAAAAAAATTACTGCTCTTTAGAAGAGGCAAGAAGGTTAGACTCAGGGGAAGCAGGATGAGAATGAGTGGCTATGAATGAAAAAGTTGAAAAGCATGGACATAAACTAAGAAAGAAGGGCCTTAGAAATATTCTGAATGTGGGGAAAAAAACCATTGAATTGAAATGCAAAGTTTTAAGAACACTAAAAAGAAGCTGAAAACAGTTTCATTTCCATCTCCTCATAGTTGTTGCCCTTGATTCATGAAGGAGAAGTAAAGAACATTATAGTATTCTGGGGAGACTGGCATAAAGTGCAGACACCCATAACTGGATGGGAAAAAAAAGACTTGGCAACTGCCTTCAAAATAATCTTTCATCCTTGTTTAACATGATGGTGTGAGACCTTGACTCTAGGGGTTTATGACTGAATGTGTTGAAAAAGGAGTGTGAAATTTAAAGAGGACAGAGCATGTACAAAATTATAGAATTATAGATCTAGATCTAGAAATTCTAAGGCAATCCATTCCAAAGCTCTTCATCTTTCACATAAGGAAACTGAGCCCCAAGTGGATTAGGTGACTTGCCAAAGGTCATAAAAGAAATGACAAGATTTGACCCAGGCAGAGTGTCTCAGTCCTGAGCTAGTGATTTTTCCTCTGGGCCACACTGCCTCCCAAAGAGTCGATATTGTGCTTGAAGTAATTAGTGTTGACTCAGAAAGTGAAAGATGGATGACAAAGGAAGATTGTACATTTGGCCAAGTGGTATGGAGCTTTGTCTGAGGGAGCTCCGTGGGATATCCATGGGTAAATGTTGCACGCTTGTGAATTCTTAGAGGACTAGTTTTAACTATTTTCCCAATCTCGATTTGTGGGAGAGTAGAGAGAATAGGTACAAGGGCTCAGTGAAAGCTAGCGTACCCCATTAGTGCCTCTAGCTTAGAAAATTTGTGTAGTTCTGAGTTTCAGTGCTCTTACAAGCTCTAATGCTGGCATTTGAGGGAGAGAAAGGAGAAAACCCTAAGAGATACTCACACCATGGTTATTTTGACATTGGGTTGTCTATATGAGAGGGAAAAGATTAACAGATGAAACTAGCGCACTCAGAGAGAATCAATCCCTACATCTGAAATAACATATTAGAAATGTGAATGTTGTGTGCTTAGTATTGCAGTGATTTTTTTTTTAAAGTGAGTAAGGAGGAAAGCCCCAGAGAACACTGGGTGGATCCTCTAGGGTTGATTAACAGGAGAATATGTACAACAGTGAAATAAGCCGGGGAGGCATGAATGAATTTTAATTTACATTTTAAGAGGCAAAGTAACTGGTAAAATAACAGTCTTTGGAACATTGGCTATTAGGATCAAAGAAAAAAAAATCAAGATTTAAAAGATGAAAGAATTTTCTTAGTAGTTTCTGAGTTGTAAAGGAGGGGAAATTCTGGGAGGAATCCTTGGCAAACGTATTTTTGAACTCTTTAAGGTTTGTCCATAATGTGAATGGCACTTTGAAAACAAGTGAAAATAAAAGTGACCAAGGATAATTCTCCTCAGTATTATAGCAAATACTGGGCTGTTTCTATGCCATTGTCTGTTATTTTAACAAATTTTTTTTTCCACACTTCTCCTTCAGAACTGTGAATAAACTTGTGCATGTTTTTCTTTTGTTCAGCTTATCTCTTGTTCTCAGACCTATATATCCCTCCCCAGTATTTGCCCTGACCTGCAGTCCCTCCAATGACTTGAAGTCATCATCAGTGGTCAATTGTCCTGTATACACACACACACACACACACACACACACACACACACACGCAGCATGCCAAATTAGCTCCACACATTATATTCTCTCCTATCTTCCTTCTTTACACTGACTCCTGTTCCTGTGATACAGAAAACTGCAATACAGTATACTTACAAACCATGAAGGATGATTTTGCGGCCATTTTAGTTAAAGAAAAATGTGCCTCTTTCCAGTACTACAATACTGGAAGAAGAGCTGTCTACCATGGGAAAATTTCTACAGGGATATGACAAAAATGCCTTCTCCCACAAAATTAGTTGGCTCAGTGCCCAAAGCTTTGAGCCAATCAAGATTATGAATCGATGCTGTTGCTCCCAAACTCCTGCCTCTAAGCTCCATACTAATTTAGTGCATTTACCTTTCTTATTTTGACATGCTTCTTAATTTCCCCTCCCCTCCTTTTTAATGACCTATGCTGTTTTTTTTTTATTTTTTTTTAATTTTTTTTATTTTCTTGTCCTACCTACCTAGCTTCCTCACAGACTGGCTTTGGTTTTCTTTTCCATATTCTTTCCTACCTCTGTCAACCCTTTTGGTACCTCTCCCACCAATCAAACCACACTAGAATTAAAGTATAGAGTTCCACAACCCTCCCACCACTGCCTGGAATATGACATTCAAGCATCACAGTGCTTCATGATGCAGAAGGGCATTATTTTCACTCTCCTTGTGTTGCCTGTGTCCCTTTCTCCAACAGGCATAATTCTGAAGTCTTATGACCACCAACCAACTGTTACAATCTTAGAGTCACTTTTAGGTTAAACAAACAAACTCTTCCACTAGTTCAGAACAAACTAGTTCATCTCTAAATGTTTGAATGACCGTGAGGTAGGCTCCTTTTGGGCAGTGTTGCTTTATCCGAGTGTAATAAAAGTCTCTGCCCTGTGTCACAATTTTTTAAAAGTCCCCAAGCATTTCTTCACCATGGGCCTAACTTATACTACAATATATTAGCATGTCTCACTTTCAAATCCACCCCAGAACCATCATTTCTGGGCCATTTGCAAAAGAATAGTATAATAAGTGTTGCAATTCAGAGATGTTAGGTCTCTTGGCATCATGACAAAATTCCCTTTACTGAAAAAGTTATCATTTTGCAAAGATATTTTTCATTTCTTTAGGGAAAACTTAGGCCTGGACTATTTTTTTCCCCCATAATACAGCTTTGGGGCAGCTAGGTGGTAGAGTGGACAGAATTCAGGGCCTGGAGTCAGCTTCCTTTTAGTGTTCTTAAATGTTTGCATTTCAATGCAAGGTTTTTTCCACATTCAGAATATTTCTAAGGCCCTTCTTTCTCAGTGGTCATGCCCATGCTTTTCAACTTTTTCATTCATAACAACTCTTTCTCATTCTGTTTCTCCTCAGTCACAACTTCTTGCCTCTTTTAAACTGCAGTTATCCTTTCACCTTAATACCCCGCCTCCCCCCACAAAAAAGGAGGGTAAAGTTAAAGAGTATATAATCTGATGTAGTTTTCTACCACCCTTAGACAATGGTGAATGAGAAATAGAGCAGAAAGGAAGAAAATTCAAATATTAGACACACTGAAAAGTAATATTTCTTTTTAACTCCCAGCCTCAGATTCACACATATAAGCTATTTTAGGTACCTGGTATGCCAGTTGAGAGGGGCTAATGAGATGACTTATGCTGGTATAACATTTGGAAAAAAGAAAATATGATTTATTAGTAGCAAAGTGGTTCACTCCAGTGCTACCTACGTTGTTTCCAGTTACTACAAAAACAAAAACACCTTAGAAATTAGAGAATATTTCCTCTGGTAAGGGCTTCCTAGAAGAAAATACAAACACTTTTACTCACTTCTAGTAGTCTCAGCAATCACATAGCTTAATTGACTATCATAATGGGTCTTGGTCTTATTTAATGGATAAGAGAAGGGATTATACATTTGATATTATAAAGCAGTTGAGAAATTAATATTCATTTTCTAGAACAATTAGCCAAAGCTTAGCAAGAGATATAATTAATAAGCAAAGTACTGTTGTGGTTTGGGAGTTGCTGAGAGTCCTGAAATGTCAGAGTATAGGGCAGTATCTACCTGGAATGAATTCGCCCAGTCAAACTGTCTTCTGGTCAGGGGGCAAATTTTATTGTAATGCCAATAGAAGGAGCAGAGTCAAACCTTCTTCTAGTCAGGGAGCAAATTTTATTGTAATGCCAGTAGAAGGGGCAGAGTTCCTAATGAATCTGCAATTTAATGGGAATGAGACTGAGACAAAAAGGACAGTGTAAGGATCTGGATGGAATTAAGGAGTGGTAAGTACTCTGGGGTGGGCCAGGTGTAATAGTGAAAGGAATATCAAGGTGATCTAGATGGGATTAAGCAAGCTCTGGCAATGCATGTGTCAATCTCAAGCAGCAGAGAATGTGTTTGGGAGGCTCCGAAGGAAAATATGAGAGAGAAGAGGTATTAGACTAATTACCAAACTGCAGGTCTACAGAGTTGTGGTGCCGACCTCATTGTTATATGCCTATGAAACCTGGACAGTCCTCCAGCAGCGCTCTTCTCCTCCCCTCCCCCCTTCTGCTCCCCTCTCCCCCTCCTCTCTCCCCCTCCTCTCTCCCCCTCCTTTCTTCCCTTCTTCCCCTCTCCTTCTCCCCTCTCTTTCTCCCTTTTTCCTCAGGCCAAAGGAAATATAAACTTTTTTTTCTTTCTTAAAGACCGACCTTAACTCCACAAACACTTTGGCTCTCATTGACTGGCCAACAATAGGCCCCTAGTCAAGCCCTACTTAGTCTTTCTTTGGATCCCAATTGCTTCAGAATGAATGTAAATAGCAATTATTTATGTTCTGGCCAGAAGCCCTGAGGATCTTCCCCTCCCAGAGGCATGTTTTTTTTTTTTTTACTAGGTAAAGAGGTCATTCTCTGGCTCATTTCCAATTTAGCCTTAATCACTGAATGAGCATTGCCTCAGTCAGACTGAGACCTGTTAAAAACTTTAACTTGAGAAGGTCTAGGTCCCCATTGCATCCTGGGCCATCTCCAGTTGTCTTAATCTCTATCTAGCCACTGGACCACATGGTTCTGGAGGAGAAAGTGAGACTGGTGATGTTGCACAGCAATCCCTCACTTAAATCCAATTCACTTGCATGTCATGGCATCACCTTTCTGATGTCATGATCCTCTTTCAGAATGAAGGACAAATAACAGCAACAACAATGGTACTACGAAACTTGGTTTTTAAAATTATTATTATTTTTTTCAACACCCAAAGTGTCCAAAGAACTCCTTTCACCCAACAGTGTTATGCAAAGGTCAAGAGCAAATAATATTATCAGACATTTAATGGGAACATGTTTTTTCCATGTACTAATTTACCATACTTTTATTATATTTTCTCTCCAACTCACCTCTTTCAGGAAAGAGAATGACAACTATTGAGTTCTTTCAGTGGACTTTTTAAGGGATAATTTATCCTTCTTTCAAGTTTTTTATACCATCTACACAATCCTAGTGACAATATTATTCTGAAGAATGATTCAAAAGACATTATTTTGCAGGCAGTATGTACCCAAAGTGTTTTGAAGCATAATTTCATAAAACTTTGGAATATATGCAAAGAAGCATTAATTTATCATCTGGGACATTATAGGCTCTGGAACAAATTCAGAAAATTAGGGAGAAGATAATGTAATGGTAGTGACATCTGATGGTCTCATAATACTATTTATTCTCTTGGGAAAAAAAGAAAGATGCACAGAGAAATATGTTTGCACAGTTCAAATGAAAGGCTTATATGTTTAGATCCAGTTTGTTCTAACTTTTCCCCCCCATTGTTCACCCATTTCAGTCATGTCTGACTCTTACTGATCCCATTTTGATTTGTCTTGGAAAAAATACTACAGTAGTTTTACCATTTCCTTTTCCAGCTCATTTTACAGATGAGGAACTGAGGCAAACAGGTTTAAGTGACTTGTCTATGGACACACAGGTAGTAAGTGAATAAGGCCATATTTCAACTCAGGAAGATGAGTCTTTCTGACTCCAGGATAGGCATTCTATTCACCCTGTCCCCTGGTTGCCTTTTTTCTCCACTAGACATTTAATGGAAATTGAGCAATATTTAATTATCATTTTAAAAATTTAAAATATAGGGCAGTAGAATCCCTTTTCCTATAATACAGTATGAGAAGCTTAAAATGCTTGGTAAATATTAGCTTATTTATTCTCAAAACATATTGATTTTATTAGTAATGTTTTCTAATAACTTCCTTATTGCAAAATCAAATAGCAACTATTTGAGAATCTCTTTGCTCTTTCCCCATTTATAGGGGAGACTCTCAGAAATTTGGAAGTCAGATTCGTCATCAAGTATTAATAAAGGTGTGTGTGTGTGTGTGTGTGTGTGTGTGTGTGTGTGTGTGTGTGAGAGAGAGAGAGAGAGAGAGAGAGAGAGAGAGAGAGAGAGAGAGAGAGAGAGAGAGACAGAGAGAGGGAGAAAGAGAGCAGGAAAAGAAACAAAAAAAGAGAGACAGAGAAAGAAAAACAGAAAGGGATGAGAAAGAGACAGAGAGGGAAAAGGATTCAATTTAGTAATCTATTAGAGAAATTTTACCTTGTTGTTGAGAATAAATAAGAAAAAAACTAACAATAAGAGAAGATAAAACAACTCTTGATTATATAAAATCAAATTAATTGAAATGGTGAATAATATTTACTATTGCCCATTGATACCTATTACAAGGTACAATTACACATATTTTGACACATATGTCAGATTAATTTACATGTTTTGTTTCACTAATGCTAGCAACAAGTTATAATAATTATATGTAGTATGCTTCATCATTAGTCCTTTGGCATTGTATTGGATCATTGTGTTGCTGAGAATAGCTAAGGCATTCAGAATTCTTTATCAAACAATATTGCTGTCACTTTGTACAACATTCTGCTCATTCGGTTCACTTCTCTATGCATCACTGCATGTAAGTCTTTCCAGGTTTTTCTGAAATCATATTGCTTGTCAACTAAATCTAATTTTCAACAACAAATTAAGACCTAGTATTGATAGGGAATGTTTTTTGAATGTATGAATTCATCGTATTTAATTTGGCAGGAGGTGTATATATTTTATCAGGAAAAGTAGTAACAGTAATCTGTATTTTTAAGCTATTTTTATCCCAAAGGATCTCAAGACTCTGAAAATCCTCTCCTATTAACTATTCTGCAATGGATTCATTCACCTTTGGTATAAAACTATGCATCTATTTCAAGCATGCAATAGAAGTAGACAAAAGGGCAAAAATAGAGTTTAAAGCAGAGGTTCAATTACTGGGGAAAATGTTAATCTTTAATTCATAAAGATTAAATGAATTCAAAAACAATTCTCAATTGAAAAATTGGAGCAAGAGAAAAGAGTGTATTAATAAACCTAAATGAATTCTTGGGTTAGTGATTTTTTTTTCTTTCAGTGTCAGTCCTCAAAATAGTACAAAACCTCATCACGTATAAACATTTTCCTCATTTCCTTTTGACAATTCGATCAATAAATATGAAAAAAGCAAAAAATCAGTCCAAAGCCATTTAATAAGGATGTTATATTTTCAATGGAAATCATTTGATAAATGATCATCTCTCAGAGAACTTCTGAGCTGAAGGCTGGTATATTTATTCAAAATTGTACTTTCAAGTTGTATTAAATCTTGGAATATGCTACCCAGGGAGAACATTTCATCCTAATCCTGCTGGTAAAGAAAGGCTACTTTAAATGACATTTTATAGTTACATTTAAGTGATTTATGTTTTATATAATTTTGAGAGAAGCTCCCTTCTAGTAGAGTAAGGAGTGAAGAAGGGAAGTAAGGAAAATATCAATAAGTATTTGTCTTCTAAATTCCCAGTCCAGTCACAGTTTGTGATGTAGTAGAGCAGTTAGCCTGGCCGTGTACATTTTGAAGAACATACTTAATAGCTCTCTTCGTCAAAGCAAAGAAATGCTACCCACTAGAGTAGCACAGTGACTAGAGAACCAGAATAAGAGCCAGGATGATCTTTGTTTAGGTCCTGTCTAGGACAGCTGTGTTACCCTGAGATAATCAAATCGCTTATCCTCTGTTAAGTGGGTAACTATATGCCTCAGTTTCTTCATCTGTGAAATAGTCATAATAATAGCATCTACCTCCTAGGGTTTTTGTGTGGGTGAAGTGAGATAACATTGCTGAAGCATTTCACAAAGCTAAAAGTGCTATATAAATGCTAATTGTTTATTGCTATTGTTGTTTGTTACCTCTATCTTGACTCATTTCATTTATGTGTGAACTCAGCTGCTAAAAATAATGGAAGAAGATAGAGTTCAAGCTTAGAGAACTAATTAATGTCCTTGTTATATGCAGGAGCTTAAAGCACACAAGGACATTTTGACACCTACCCCTCCTAAAATTTGGCTTGCCTCTTTTCAGCAGGTCATCACACCTAACCTCTTCTTCTGACAGGCTTTCCTCTGCTTCCTTACTCTTTGAGGTCCCATGGCACATTTTTTTTAGGCCAGGCTCTTCCTGCTGTCTTGGGTGACAATTACTAAATCTAAAAACCTCCCTCTTTTACTTTGCTTATCTGAACAATCTTCAGTTCCCCCTTTTTGGTCCCCAGATGATGCAAGTGCATGGTAACCAAGGGCTTTATGTGGTAAATCTGAATTCTCAAAGATGATGCCCAGTAGATCATATGATCTGCCAGATTCTACCAAGTTTGATTATGGGCTCCCTCCTATGCTTTTGCTTGACTTAAGATGAGCTATACATTTCTTTGCTAAGCACCAGACTAGTCAAGCTGGAAATAGCTCATTGCCAGATTGGCTGCATAGTGATGAATATTCTTATCTCAAGAATTTCCTGTGGAGTTGGTGAAGGCCTGATTTATGTTGGGGAACGAATATTTATTCTGACAAAATCATAGATGGTTCAGGTATTGAAAAAACTATTGTATAATGATAAAATTATTTAATATGTGTATAATATCAATTTTATAACATTCATTTAATAAATAAAACTGAATAATTATAGGTGAGTGTCGCATAAAATCTCTGTGGCCGCAATCAATACATTTGTATCATAAGATCGCACAATTAAAAGTTGTAGGGTAAATTATACATCATTTAATCTGACCATTTCATTTTACAATTGAGGAAACTGGCCCAGAGGGGTTTAGCAACTTGTATTGTATTTCAAAGGTAGGAAATCAAAAACTGTAATTCCAGGTCCTTTGGAAATATTAGCACCCTTTCTATTATACTATGCGGAACCTAACATACATACATATACACATATAAATATGTGTATATGTATGTATACTCTTAAACTTTATTGGATTTGCAACCCTATCAACATTTCTATGGCTAGCTGCTACTAACAGCTATTCTCTCCTTAGGAAGTCACAGCTCATCCACATCTCAGCCTGTGTGACACTTGTTCATATATTCTCATGAATCACTGGGAGAATATTCGTATTGAAAGGATGGGATTTTGTGGCAGCAGCCTTCATAATCATTAGAGGCACTGTGTAATTCCCCAAATGCAGTTCAGACTGATCTCAAATTCAATTCCAGGCCCAGCTCATTTTCCTCACATAGTACGTGTCCAAGATTTGAACTAACTAATTGAACTGCCCATCTAGTTGCATCCTATTTTGTGTCATATGCCTTTTATTTTATTTTAGTTTACTATTTAAGATTAATTTATTTTTAGTTTTAACATTTATTTACAAAAGATTTTGAGTTAAAATTTTCTCCCCATCTCCACCTTCCCCCACCCCAAGATGGCATGTATTCTGATTGCCCCTCTCCCAGTCTGTCCTCCCTTCTATGACCCCACTACCCCCTCCCCATCCCCTTCCACCTTACTTTCTTGTAGGGCCAGATAGATTTCTATACCCCAATGCCTGTATATCTTATTTCTCAGCTGCATGTGAAAACCATTTTTAACATTCGTTTTTAGAACTTTGAGCTCCAAATTCTCTCTCTTCTTCCCTCCCCACCCACTCTACTTGAGAAAGCAAGCAATTCAATATAAATTATACATGTATCATTATGCAAAACACTTCCATAATAGTCATGTTGTGAAAGACTAACTATATTTCCCTCCATTTTATACTGTCTCCCATTTATTCAATTTTCTCCTTTGACCCTATCTCTTTTCACATTATCTTCTATTTTTTTCATTCTTATGGTTCTGTTTTATAATTTCTTTATTTCTCATAAATTTATTACCTTCTATTTGCTCCATTCTCATTTTTAAGGAATTATTTTCATCAGTGATCTTTTGGGCCTCCTTTTCCATTTGGCCAGTTCTGCTTTTTAAGGCATTCTTCTACTCCTTGGCTTTTTTGACTTCTTTTTGCCATTTGGGTTAGTCTTTTTTTTAAAGTGTTATTTTCTTCAGTGCTTTTTTGGGTCTCCTTTAGCAAGCTGTTGACATGTTCTTCATGATTTTCTTGCATCTCTCTCATTTCTTACTTGATTTTCCAAATCCTTTTCGAACTCTCTAGTGGCCTGAGACCAATTCATATTTTTCATGGAGACTTTGATGTAGGATCATTGACTTTGTTGTCTTCTTCTGGCTGTATATTTTGATCTATATATTTTGGCTGGCTGTATTTTTTGAAAAGGTAAAGTAAGATTCTATATTCTGAGTTTTTTTTATGCTGTCTACTCATTTTCCCAGCCAATTACTTGATGTTTAAGCTCTTTGTCAAGGTATTACTGCTTCCAGTAGAGAGTGCTCTGTCCCAGGCTTCAGGGGTTTTCCACAGCTGTTTTCAGAGATATTCGTAGGAACCTGTAAAGTTTCAGTTCTTCTGAGGTGGTGTGACCCAATGAGAGGTGTTTACTTCTCTCCTGGATTGTACTCTGTTCTATGAATGATCTCAAATACTTTTTTCTGCCTTGTAACTGCCATTATGACTCCCTCTCCACAGCCACCACAAGCTCTGCTGCACCAGTGCTCTTCCTCACCCTAGGACCACCGATCAGGACTGCAACCCAGATCCAAACTGGGCAAAGCAAGAGAATCTTGCCTCAATACCAGCAAAGAGATCCATGCATTCTCACTCTGATCAGCCTCTTGATTCCCCCCATAGTCTGTGGGCATGGAGCTCTGGAAGCAGCTGCTGCTGCTGCTGCTGCTAATGATGATGATGCTGCCACTGTGGCAGCCACCTCCACTACCCCAGGGGTGGGGCCAGATCTCACCTTTCTGTCACCCAGGTCCAATAGAGTTTTCCCATTGACCTCCTAAGTTGTCTTTGATGTTTATGAGTTGAGAAGTCTGGAAACTGCTATAGCTCACTGATGCAGTGCCATGAGGCCTGCTCTACCTGGTCTGCTCCAGTGTAGTCTGTAATGGTATGACCCATTCTGCACTGCACTCTACTCCCAGCACAGTGTGATATACCCTTCCCAGTGACCATCCAGGCCATCTTGGGCTAGAGACTTGTTTAACTCTGTCATTGTATTGGTTCTGTAGCTCTAGAATTTGTTTAAAGTCATTTTTACAAGTGTTTGGAGGTATTTTGATTAGAGCTCAAGCAAGTCTCTGCTTTCGCTCTGCTGTCTTGGCACCACCCTCTCATATGCCTTTCAATAGATTTTATTGTTCCATTCTGGGAAGTTAGATTCATTTCTTTTGCATTTCTGTGAATTTTACTGAGATGTCCTAGACTTGATGTAATATTGCAATAACATTTATATATGAAAATTTGAAAAACCTCATCATCGATACGTAATGCTTCTATTGTTTTGATTCTACTCAGAAAATGTTCCAGGGAGGAGAATAAATGGTCAGCTTAGGTGAGTATTTGTCTAATTGTCCTGTTGTCTAATATAAATAGATCTCCAAAAACATATTAGTAAATCTTTTTACATTGTGTATGTGGTGGTTTCCTCTACCATTTTTGAATATTTAGAAGATTGTTTCAGCTGGTGTCACTGAAGAGTCAGAAATGACTGAAAAAGACTCAATAACAAGATCTCGTGCAAAACTCTGATAATATCTTAGATTTAGAGATAGAAGGGAAATGAGAATTCATCTAGTTTGATTTTATAATTGAGTTCATTTTCTTTATCTTATCTTATTATCTTTCTGATTATAAATAAAGCTCTTTAAATCTCCAAGCCTAAGAATTGGAATCGAGAGGATACCTATCAATTAAGGAATGGCTAAACAAGCTGTGATATATTATTATGATGGAATATTATTGTATTATAAGAAAAGCCAAGCAGGAAGATTTTAGAGAAAAAAAAACCCAGGAAAGACTTACATGAACTGATGCGAAGTGGAGTGAGCACAACCAGGAAAACATTGTGTACACAGTAACAGCAATATTGTGCAATGAAGAACTGTGAATGACTTAGCTATTCTCCATAATACAGTGATCCAAGACAATCCCAAAGGACTCGTGATGAAGCATGTTATCCACCTCCAGAGAAAGAACTGATACTGTCTGAATGCAGACCGAAGCATGCTATGTTTCACTTTTTTTCTTTCATTTTTTTCAAGTTTGAGTCTTTTTATATGAAATGACTAACATGGAAATGTTTTACATGATTGATCATATTAGATAGCTTACCACCTCAGATAGGTGGGAAGGGAGGAGAGAGGGAAGGACAGAATTTAGAATTCAAAACTTTAAATAATGTGAAAAATTGTTTTCGTATGTAATTGGGGAAAAATAAAATATATAAAAAAAGACCTTAAAAAATCTCCAAACCTTAGCTTCATCTTCTGCAAAAAAAAAAAAAAAAGAGAACATTGGATTACCAATAAATCAATAAATATTTATTAAATGCCTACTATGTGCCAGGCACTGAACTAAGCTCTGGTGATACAAAAAAAAAAAAAAAAAGGAAAAATAAAACAACCTCCCTTTCCAATTCAACATCCTTTCATCCTAAGGAATCTTTAGAGTAGAAAACTAGGAAAGTAGAGCCAGATAGTAATCCAAAAAATATTTTATTTTTGTGTCTCTGCCCTCTGATTAATACATTTATATATTTGATATCTATGAGATAATAAGGCAGCTAATGAATCTGTGAGCAGATTGTGGTTTACTAATATGTATAAAGAGATTTTATAATCAAAAAGAAATGCTAAAATATAAGTATTTTTCCCTAAGCAATTTTCTCAGTGAGCTTCCCTTGAGTACATCTGCCCTATGTACCTTTTGTTGGTTACCTAGTAACTAATTCAGTATACAGTATATTCCCTTCTCTCTTAACTATAATTCTTGCTTGACAATCAAACTACAGTTCCCCCAAATCATTTACACATCAACTCTCCCGGGACAAAGAAAAGGTCACAATATATAAATTGGCAAATCCTGAAACAAAGCATTTTAAATAAAGCTACCTTTCTGGCCTTTCCTTTATCTACTTTTGGTCTTCCCTAGGTAGCCTGTTTGATTGACAGCCAGAAATAGGTGACATCCTCTAAAAAAATTAGGGTGGTGATATTATAAAGACAACAATTCTAGACAAGTAAAACTGTTGTACTTACTCTCTCTAACCTACGACACTTGTTTCTTTGCCTTCGAACAAGCTCTGCCATATCTGAAATGCACGGATTCCTCACCTCTCCTCCATAGAATCCATAATTTCTTTTAAAACTCGGCTTGTTTCACCTTCTACAAGAAGACATTTTTAATTCCACCAACTACTAGCATTTGCCATCATGAAATTATCTTTTATTTCCCTTATATCTAGCATGTCCCTATTATCTTAGTGATGTTTTCAGCATCAAAAGGTTAAGCTTTAAGAGAATTAGAAAAAAAATTATTTAATATTTAGTAGCCATTTAATAAGCTATTTAAATAGTTTTGACTTTTGAAACATTTTATATGTACTTTTATCTATTTGCCTGTATATGTACACATACACATACACATACATACATATACATATAATTTCGTCCAAGTAGAACAAAGGCTCTTTGAAGGCAGATACTGTCTTTTGGTTGTTTTTCTTTCTGTATTCCTTGAACCTAGCATGGAGTCTGGCATATTTTCCTGCAAGACTATATCAACTCTGAAAATTATATGGTCTAAGTATCCCAGGCATTTAAAACTTTTCTTTCTCTGACTGAAGATGGTTAAGGGTGTGTATCAGAATGCTCCAGCCAGCTTGCACTTTTAAGTAGAGGGCTAAGTACAATCATTTCATAATTGTCCACCTCATTGCAGGACTTCATAATGTGTCTGCTGTACTATTGAAGGATATAAATATAAAGGGTTTGAATAAAGGATTAGAAACACTACCTGCCAACCAAAATAGTGTTAATTTTATCAATTGTGTTTTTTGTCATTTTTTAAAATTTTATTTTTAATACATGCAATTAGATAAACATTTTCACAACAGTACAACAAAAAAATTTTGAATATGAAATGGAAAATCTATGCACAACATGGTATTCCTTTCAAATACACAACAAAATTATCATTTAAATGTTTTTCTTCCCTCCCCTTTCACCATAGAGATGGCTACCAGTAGACACAAATAGATGTCTATCTATGTATCTATCTATGTAAAATTATTCTACACATATATTTATCAATTCTTTCTCTGGATGCAGAATGTGACTTTCTTCATATGTCCTTTATAACTAATTTAGGTATTTATAATAGTCAAAATAACTTCTTCCCTCAAAATCATTCTCAAAACACTATTGCTGTTACTGTATATAACGTTCTCTTTTATTCTGCTCATTTTGCTCTTCATTATTCCATGCACGTCTTTCCATGTTTTTCTAAAATCATTGAGATCATCATTTTTATCACACAGTAGTATTCCATCCCCATCATATACTACACCTTGTTTAGCTATTCCCCAATTGATGGACATTCCTGCAATTTCCAGTTCTTTGCCAATAAAAAGAGGGCTTTTATAAACATTTTGGAACATATAGGTTCTTTTCTTTTTTCCCCTAATAATCTTTGGAAAAAGACCAAGTTGTAGTATTGCTGGGTCAAAGGGTATAGGCAGTTTAATAGCTTTTTAAGCATAATTTCAGATTGATCTCCAGAAAGGTTGGATCAGTTCATAATTCCACCAACAATGAATTAGTGCTCCAAATTTTTCACATCCCCTCCAATATTTGTCACTCCCCTTCTGTCACTTAACCAATCTGGTAGGTGTAAAATGTAATTTGCATTTCTCTAATCAATAAAGATTTAGAACATTTTTTCATATAACCATTCTTTTCAGTCATAGTTGGCAAAGAAGAATCATTAGGGACATATCTATGAGAAGAAATTCCTAAAAGTGTCAGAGTTTATAGTTATAGTTTTTATTATTTATTTCTAGAATGAATTAATCATGATGATGCTTAGTAAAATTTGTTCTTCATTTGTGTTATACCATTTTCTACTTTTAATTTGGTGATTTTTCCCCCCAAGGAAATAAGAAAATAATCAGATTACACAGTAGATATCATTATCTTCATTTTATCAATTAGAAAAACAAGACACAGAGAGATTAAGTGGCTTCTCCAAACTGAGTAGAATTCAAACTCAGATTTTCTTATTCTAAATCTAAGAATAATGGGCACTGAAACTGCTTTCACTTCTACTGCTACCTTGGTACCCCTCTTAGTTATTCTCAAAACTAAGTAGTCTATTTTCTCATACTTCCTGCTTTCTCCTATCCAAATTGAGTTAATTAATTAATTTCGCTACTTCGTATTAATTTTAATCTCTGCCTTAATACCATACACAGTGTTTTTACCATACACAGATGCTGCTTGGGTAAAAGCTTCATATCAGTATCTATTAAATATAATCATTTTCATTTTTTATGATGTTATTTAATGGTTGCCACAACTAGCATTTTCACCTCTCTTCCCAAAGAAAATATTAATTAAATGAGAGGTTGCTTGGTCTAATCCATAGATTGCTAAACTTAGAGGGAGAAAAAAAATGAATTTAAATCCCATTTCAGACATCTGTAGATTTTTGACTTTAAACAAGGTACTTAAGTGCTTTAAATCTGTTTCCTCATCTGCCAAATGGGTATGACAATAGCACAAACCTGAGAGTTTAATTTGCAACATAAAATAAAGTAACATGTGAAAATTATTATTATGCCACCATTATAATGAAATACTTCATAGAATTTCTCAAAGTCCTCATTCTCTGAAACAGATGGTTGCACATAAGTTGCAATTATTTTCATGGTCAAAATTGTTCAAATGCCTATCATGAGCACTGTTTAATGATATGACCAAATGCCCAACAAAATGGAGCATTTTATTGCCCCTAGACATGCAATAACTGCAATACAGCTCATAATTTACTTCTCCAAAAAGAAGTTGTGGGCTATAATTCAATTTGACTGCAGCTTTCTTTGATCTCCTGTTTTCATGTACAACAAGAATGTCAAGATTTATATGATTAATTTTTCCAATAATATATCTACTTATTGTTCATGAAATACATGTATAGAATGCAGTGCTAAGTATAATTTCTAAATAATGGGTAATTCTTTGAACTATCTGGGCCCTTTTCTATAAATTTACTTCATATACTATATATTTACTTCATATAAAATCACTTCAGGGGACCACAAAGGATTTGGAATCATTAAATTCATCAAAGTATAAACATTTGTTAAGTGCCAAATAGTGCATAGCCAGCATGAGTTTTGAGGATACAAATAAAAATGAAAAAAAACAACAACAACAACACAGTCCCTGCCCTCAAGGAGTTTATATTCCAATGGAAGATGTAATCTGTACTTTAAAAGGTAAATATGCAGTATATACAGAGAAGATTTTTACAAAGCAATGTTAGAAGAAAAATATCATAAACTGTGGGGACTAGGAAAGGCTTCCTGAAGAAGGCAGCATTCAAACTGAGTCTTAAAAGAAACAAGAGATTTGTAAGGAGCTGAAGTGAGTGTAAAGTTAATGGGATATATCATCTTCCCTGCCAATTAATAGGCCTCACATGGAGCCTTGGCAAAGAACCAATTAGGTTCTGGGCCACAAGGATTTCCACACCTTTCCAATTAAGTGCTGATTTCCAAGCTTCTCCACACCAAGCCAATCAAGTGACCAGTCTTTGATTGGAAACAGGATATATTCTATTGCTTGGAGGGAGAGGTATAGGCAGAGAGAGAAATGGTTGGAGAGAAGAACTTGCCTAGAGGAAATTGCTAGCCTAGGGGAACTTAAAGAATGCTTGAGATGTTGGCTATCCCTGGATTGGTGATGAGTACCTTACTAAATCTTGCTTTCTGGTATCCTAATAGTAATTTTCCAAATAAATATGTTGGTTTTGTCTTGGAGGAAGAGAGCTCATTATGTTTTTTGAACTAACTCTGAGGATATGTATGCATATTCATAGTAGCTGCTATGAGTATCCATTGGCATTACGGTGAGGAAGGAGATAATTCCAGGCAGAAGGCATAATCTGTAAAGCATCATATATCTGACAGGTGGATCATCTTGTATTTGTCTTTCATTTTGTGGGTTACCATGGCTAAAGAATTCACCACCAAATAGGCAATCTTTTGGTGATAAGCTTTTCGATACCTAGTTCCGGTTATCAAACACTTCTATGTTATTTACAGGTTTGAACATGAAGACTTTCTGGCCTAATAGAATCTACCATGACTGACACTTGTACTCTGCTATTAAGAACCTAGCATCACCAATCCACCAAAACAGAGAAGGAACTTGTGAAGGCAGCACTGATATTTTGAGAAATATTTGATGAATAAATAAATTTCACGTCTTCGGGTAGATATGTCCCATTCAAATACTTGTTTTGTTTTATTTTTTTGCTTCTACCACGAGCACAAAGGACTAGAGGTTGGAGTTCTAGGTTTTTGATATTAAGTCTGAAAGTCACTGGATTACAGAACTCTTAGGAATATGAAATTGGATATCCCACATAGGGATATTCTACTGAAAATCAAAGTTTTCAATTCTAACAGTGTTAAATTGGTTTCTTTTTATTGTTGTCATTCTTTTCAATGAAGTAGTAAAATTCATTTCAATTCAACTAAGATTTTACTAAGCACTTTTTATGCATATGGCAAAAATAAGTATAGAAGGACACTATACAAACTACACCTGAGAATTGGACTCTACATACCTCAGGTCAACCTCCATTCTATGAAGTCATAGAGATATTCTGGGAAAATGTATGTGAATTTGAAGTTATCTCAGAATAAAGATGTTACTTTAAGTTTTCTGTCAAAAAATAAATCCTTTTCTTTTTCTTTATTTTCGTGAAGTATTTTCATGAAAGTGTAGCACTGTCAAAAGCATCCTTAAAATTCTAGATTATACATTTCCTGGCTTAGATTTAAGATCCTTACTCACTATATATACATACGTATATATATATATAAAATGCATATATATGTATATGTACATATACACAAACACATATATATGTATACACACACATATATACACACATATGCATATATATATACACACACATATATATGTGTATATACATATATATACACATATATATGGGAGATATTTTTTGTATGACCTATTAGTCTGAAGTATCTGCCTCTCGAATTCTTTACTGTTTCTGAAAGAAGAGCTATTCTGAAAGAAAACTAAAAAATATCACTAGAAAGAATACAATTAAACGTGCAGACAAAAATACTTTGTGTTGTCATAGGTTATTTTAGAATAAATTTCAATTATTTGCTTTTTACTGCCCCATGAAAGAAAATAAATTATATTTAAACCATTTATTTCATATTTATTTTTCCCCCAAATGACTGGATATTTTCTGTGCCAGGATGGCACATAGAAAACAATATGCTAGATAAGTGTAATTGTGTCAAGCCAAGGAGTAGTGATACAATAAAGAAAAATACAAAGCCTTAATAATACTCCATTTTAGCAATTTAATTCACAAAGAATGAGTGTAGGAAGTTGAGTCTTCAAAATGCACGTCCGAAGCACTAAATCTGAGAAAACCTTAAGAAAAGAACACCTGAACCAATTTGATTTAATCCTTAACAGATAATATATTTTCTACCATTGAGTCCATGATTCTAATATAGAGAAATTACCTTGACAAAGAGACCAAACCTTTGTGGAATAGATGGAAATTTTTGAGCCTAGCCTAGATCCATTTAATGAGGGCAGTAATCCAAGTGATTTTGATAAGCTTAGCCTTTGATCTGAGCCAGTCTTCTAAATGGTCTGCTATTCACCAGCACTGAACCAGTGAGTTTTCAGGTCACAGTGGATTTTGTTAACAATCATGTATCCTTGTACTGAATAGAATTACCAGGAAACATGACTCATCAGAGATTCAGATTATAATAAATTGTTGCACACAAAAAATAGTTTAGGAATACTTAGATTTGTGTTCATCAGACTCAATATTCTGAGACACTTGGTTTATTTTTAACAATTAAAAACAAAAACAATGAAAATTTCTCTTTTTCTTTTTTGCATTCCATAATCTCAAGGAGGAATAACAAGGAGATTAGGCACATGTGTTATATTACCAAAGCACAGTTGTTGATTACAGATCCTGTCAGACAAAAAGCAAATCTATTCTCAGCTTTCAGTAATGTGATATAATGCTTGAATCTGCTGTGCTGTTTTCATTCTAACAGCATTGAATTGGTTTCTTTTTTGTTGTTATTCTTGTTTCTTTCTACTGAAGAAGTCATATTCATTTCAATTCAACTAAGATTCTTTTAAGTACTTTCTATGTATAAGACAAAAATGTGTTGAAGGAGGCTCTCCCTCCCCCCTCTCTCCACCTCACCCCTTCTCTCTCTCTCTCTCTTTCTCTCTCTCTCTCTCCACACACACACACATACACACACACATTATAGATCTGTCTATCTATCTATCTATCTATCTATCTATCTATCTATCTATCTATCTATCTATCTATCTATCTATCTATCTCTATATAATATCTCACCTGAGAGCTGACTTCCATATGCCTTAGAAGATCAAACTCTACTCATGAAGTCGCTGAACTTGGATGTACCTAGGAAGATAAAACAAAGTTTCAGAAGAGAACTTGGGAGTTTGTGGAGGTAGCATAGCCATAGAATCTAAGGGGCAATAGCCTAAGAGAGATAGAGTGGGTCAAGTCAGGATGGAAATTTGAATGGAGAGGAATTGCTTCATCTCTTGTACTAAATCACCCTGATAAAAATGTAGTGCCTTTGGCTGGAAGCAGTTTTATGAGGTAATCAGGAAGGCAAAGTATTAGAGATGTGACCTGAGTGGATCAGCCAGCAGGAACAGAATTACCAAGAGACATTTCCGTACCCAGTGTCTTCCTGTATCAATACCCTTATGCTACAGAACAGCCAAGTCATTCCGAATCATGGTATTTGGAAAAGCTAGTAAGGTATTTTAGAAGGGCAAGTATGAGGGTTATGTGTTAGATGTCTTTGGAAGGGAAAACTGCAGAAAATCTTGATTCAGCAGGGTGTTTTTTTTGTTTTTTGTTTTTGTTTTTTGTTTTTTGTTTTTTTTTTTTTTGCTGGGATGGGTACCAACACAAGTATAAATGAGAATTCTGAAGGTGGGAAGAAACTTTAGAAGCTATTTGGTATAATATGTAGGCATTCAGGTTGGAGGGAAATACATTTATAATGTTACCTGTGATGAATACTAAGATTTTAAGTTAGTGTTTAGGCAGGGAAAGAGAGAATAGGATGGAGAAGAAAAAAAATAGGTGGGAAAATGGTTACTTAAATTTATCCGAATTGATAAATTCCTATACACATTGTCCCAAAGAATACTGATAAAATCTCCTAGGTCCTTTAGGTAGCTGGGTCACACTTTGAATAGGGTGCTGGCCATGGAATCATATAGATGCAAGTTCAATTTCAGCCTCAGATGCTCACTAGCAAGTCACTTAACCCCTGTTTGCCTCATTTTCATCATCTGTAAAATGGGGATAAGGATAATAATCTACAGCCTCTATGTCCTAAGATTGTTGTCAGGATCAAATGAGATAATATTTGTAAACTGCTTGGCATATCAGGCATTATGTAAATGTTCTTGTTGTCATGTCTATTAGCTGAAGACAATTTAGAGAGAACAGGAAGTGGTTGAAACTATGGGGAAAATTGCTAAGATAGCTACAGGATTTGGCAACTGGTTTTAGGTACACAGGTTTTACCAAAGCTAAAACTAGAGTGGGTCTTTTGGGGCTCTGCATAGGACATATAACTTAGAGGACACTGACAGTGTCTTCCTGTAGGTGTTTCTGTCACTGGCACCATGAATTCTTCCCAAAATTCATCCTCTTAGCTCTGCCACTGAAACAATAGCATATAATTTTTGCCCTTTAGGCCCTCAACCACTGGTGTTATTCACCTTTTGCCCAATTCTACCATCTGGCAGTAGGTAAGAAAATAGGTAAGAATCATGATTTTTCCCCTGCTTGTCCCCATACTAGTCCTGTTCACTGGCAATGTTATTCTCTTTTTCAAAAATGCCTTTGGAAGCAACAACTGGCCTCTTTTTGGAAAATTAAGGGATCTGAGAGCCTCAAATGGGCCAAGTCATGGGACATGCCTCTACCTAAGCTGCGAAAATGTCAAGCTGGATTATTGATATAGCTATGAGGGCCAAGCCCTCATAGCTATGGATGGAGGCAGCAGATGGTCACCCTGTGATTTGCTCTTGATTCTCATCAGAGTTATCAGGAATAGAAACTACCCAGAATTTCTGTAAAAAGGATGTTGCCTAATTTTCAGTATTTCAATGCTCCATTAAAGGGTTTTGATACCAGCAAAAACAAAAGTCCTACAAACCTCACTGAAGTTCAAGCCTGCATCATATCTTTTTTATAGACTATTCATATCCTGGATTGTTCCTGATGCTGGCTTCATGTTTAAGGGGGTACTTATTTTGATTGATTCATAGTAAAAATATTATACGTATTATTGCTGCTTATTAATTGGGCATATGAATGCATAAAGGATGATAGTCTAAATCAAGATGTTGAGAAGGGAGCTTTCCAACTTGCAGAAAGCCTTAATGATAACTTACTCATCATAAATTTATGTTGGAGAACATAGGATTTGACATTCATGTGTATGAGAATCATGAAAACTAATGGAGATACAGAGAACCCTACCAAAATTGTTTAAAGGACACCGACTTGAAGACAAAAATATCTCAGCATTTCTCTTGAGCAGCAAGCCTTTTAAAACCTTTCTAGAATTTTGAGAAACATTAAGATGCTATACACACATACAAGACTGAATTGTCAATGTTTGCTGGATTATGGAGAAAGAGAGGAAATTCCAGAAAAAATCTACTTCTGCTTCATTGACTACAATAAAGTCATTGTGTGGATCACAACAAAATGTGGCATGTCCTTAAGAGAAGGAAGTTCAAGATTATCTTACTTGTCTCCTGAGAAATCTATGTGGGTCAAGAAACAATACAAGAAACAAGAACCAAACATAGCATAACGTATTTATTTAATATTGGAAAAGTAGTATGACAAGGATGCATATTGTCACCATATTTATTTAACCTACATGTAGAGTACACATCATTCAAAATGCAGGCTGGATAAATCAAAAGCTGTAATTAAGGTCACTGGGAGAAATATGGACAATCTCAGAAATGTAGACAATACCAATGGAAGCAGGGTTTGGTTTTATATTCTTTTGCTCAAAGATCACTGAAGATAGCAATTGCAGACATGGAATTAAAAGATACTTTTTTCTTCAATGGAAAGCTATGGCAAATTTGAACAGTATACTAAAAAGTTGAGATATTACCTTGCTGATGAAGATCCATATTGTTAAGCCATGTGTAGCTTGCAGCAATGTGTGTCTGTGAGAGTTGGACCATAAGGAAAGCTGAGTGCTGCAGAATCAGTACTTTAGAATTGTGGTGTTGAAGAAGACTTTTGAGAGTTCCTTGGACATTGAGGAGATCAAATCAGTCAATACTTAAAGAAATTAATTGAGACTATTCCCTGGAAGGTCAAATACTAAAGTTGAAATACATTGACCACATAATGACAAGAAAGTACTCATTGGAAAAGACACTGATGTTGGGAAAGATTGAAGGCAAAAGGAAAAGAGGATAGATGAGGATGAGATGGATAGATGGTGTAGTGGAATCAATAAACATGAGCTTGGACAGAGTTTGGGAGATAGTAGAGGACAGAAGAGTCTGCCATTGGTGTCCATGGGGTCACAAAAGGTCAGACATGACTAAATGACTGAAGAACAACCACAACAACACATGTCTATATTTGTGCATATACTGTAGATATACATACATGAATATACACAGCTATGTATTATATAAGTGTATATACATGTGTATATGTGTACACACACACACACACACACACACACACACACTCATCTCCTTCATCAGAATGTGTTGTCTTTTTGAGTAGGAATTAATTCATTCTTTATATTTGTATCCCTAGAACCCATTCCAACATCTGATTGAAAATAGGCATTTGATATTTTTTGACTGATGACAGTTCATGTGATTGGTCATATGCAGATATCATAGGATCACAAATTAATTGTTGAAACTAATAAGATTGATCTTTACTCATTAGGAAAAATCCCACAATTTATAGAAAACTTTGCTACATTGGTGAAGATTAAAAAAAGAATATCTTATAGCGGGGAAAGGCTACATACACTTCTTTCCTGACTGTCAGTTTCACTAGTATAAAGTTCATCAATCTGTAAGCATACAAATATCAAGAATGATCTGAAATAATTGTAGTGTTTTTGTGTTTGTCCTCGTCTTAATTTTGATTAAATTTTAAAAAAACATGAAGAAAAAATGAGTATCTCATATTTTGCATGGAAAGACAGCTGTTTTAAGGAATGGAATTTTTGTCAAAACAGAAAAGAAAGAAACAAGCATTTATTAAGTATCTGTTAGGTGCAAGGCGCTTTAAAACCCATTTTACAGTTGAGGAAAGTGAGGCAGATAAAAAAGTGCCTTGCTCATGTTCACTCAGCTAGTGAATGCCTGAGATTGAATTTGAACTCAGGTTTTTCACATATGTGAAGAGTCATCATATTAAAAGATTAAAAGAATACCTAAAAGAGGTTCAAGCTTTGAATTAAGTTTTCACTGTGGCTACTTTTCCAGTTGTATATCTCTATGACCTTTAAAATCAAAGCTAAATTGTTTATTCAAGAATGTTCCCATTAAAAAGGTTAGAAAATAAAAACAGTAAATATTTCAAAGCCTACCTAGACATATTTCTCCAGTCATCCCTCTTCCTCTCCTTTCCTCCCCACCCATACCACCTAGGATTGCTCCAGTTGGAATTTTTACTACTTATGGCTCTTAGTATAAAACTGAATGCAGTAAAATAAGACCCATTGCTTCTTTTAGTTACTAAGTTTTGTTTATTTATTGGAGATAACTTACCTTACTTTGGCATCATTATTTCACCTGCTGCGCATTTTTCTGACTCAATATAAAACTTTACAGTAAACATGATTTCCTGCCATTGACTAAAACTTACATTCCCAATGATATAAGATAGGAACGAAGGTTGTTTATAATTCTTGGCTTTGAATCTTAATGTCTCTAAGATGTGCAATACATTCCCTCTGGAGAATGCTTTGCCTGGAAAAGAGAATCACCTATGTAAAGGAGCTGAAATTCTTGGCAACAAATATCCATTTTCTCCTTTTGTAGATAGACTGTATTCTTTCCATTTGCATTCACCTAATCAAATTTAAAGAAAACAAATACACGAATACACAGTTCTGTTTCCTTTAACATCTGGTTTAGAATAACTATAAGCAAACACTTATTAAACAACATTTTTGGAGAATTTTGTTCATGAATCTTCTATACAAAGATTTATAGACAGTGCATCACCAATGCTGAAGAACTCATTTCTTTTTATTAGTAGTCATAGAACAGATACACAATTGAGATATGACTTTCCAACAAAAATAAAATTATAAAGTCATTTACTTAAAATCTTTGACCAGAAATATATTAGGGATGCATTAGTTAGTGTTCGGGAGAGTTATATTTTAAGTAATTGGAGGTCCAATTAGGCATGCTTGCTATTTATGATTTCAAAGTATTATATTTCATCATAAATAAGTGTCACTTAAAATAATACATTATTCATACTAGTGAAATGGCAAAGTTGGCATAGTACCCTGCCATGTCATCAGCATAGGAAAATAAATTTTCAAAGCTTCGATTCAAACACTACTCAGACGAATCACACCACTACATTCCAATGCTCATATTAAATGGTCTTAAATTTTAAAACTTGTTTTCTTTTCTCTTTTCATGAAGACCTTCCCACACTTAGTGTTTTGTCTTGCCCTACTTTTTTTGGTATAACATGTGATTTGAAGTTGGGGTGATAAGAGGCAAAAAATAAATTCCTGGAGAAAAAATTTAGAGATATCTTTAATTCTTTTCCCTCCTGTTAAATCAAGAATGCATTATCAGCTTGTCACCATGAAATTTTAAGAACTTACAGTGGCCAGTGAACTAGGATTGGTTCTGAGGAAAATAGCAGCTTACATACAATACAATCTATACCATCATAGAATTTTTAATCAAATAAGTAAATGAGATACTAATCCAGATACATAAAGTTATCATGTATATTACTCATTATGTGCATCAGAGAGTTATGAAATCAAATGCAGCTAAAGTCTAAAGAAGGGAAGTCATTCTCAGCATGGGGAGAGAGAAAGGGAGAATTCTTGAAGAGGAGCTACTTCAGGAGGGCTTAAGGGATAGGAAGGAGCTCAACAGATGAAAATGTTAAGAGAGGACATTCCAGGTATAGAAAAATACTGAGAAAAGGCTTGGGGGTTTAAGAACTTATGCTTGGGGCGGACAGCTATCCACTAACCTATGAGAAAGAAAGAGTGGAAGGAAGAAAAGAAACAAAGAAGGAAGTAAGAAAGCAGAAAGGGGGAGGGAAGGAGGAAGAAGATGAAAAAAAAGTATGATTTAATCTGCATTCTTGAGTTCATCAGCTCTCAATCTGGAGGATAGCAAGTTTCATTATGAGTCTTCAGAATTGTGGTTGCTTATTGTATTTATTAGTGTTTCTAAGTCTTTCAAAATTGATTACAATTTAATGTTGTTATATTAATTATTATTTTTGTTCTCACTTCACTTTGCACTACGTTATAGTTGTCTTTTCAAATATTTTTTTCCATTCTTTTTTTTTTCTAAAATCACCATAGGGTTAATTTTAGCAAGCAGAAGTAAGCAGTTGGTAAGTTTCTGTTCTTTTATGACCTAAGAGGAGGAAGGAAAAAAAATGATGATGCCAAGAGTTTAAGTGATAGATACAGAGATTTTGGAAAACTCATGCCAGATGATAACAATCTTCTCAGTGAGGTAGGAAGCTTAGTCTTTTGAAGTAAGTGATGGGGAAAAGATTTAAATCTATGGTTATGGGGAAATGAGATATGGTCTTTATAAGGTAAGGGAATTAGAATAGCAAATGGTAGTGTGATTTGAGTGAACCACACTGACTCTATCTTGTGACTTAATTCTAGAACTAGGCCATTCTTTTTCTACACAATTTTGGATCTAGTTCAATTTCTGTTTTGTGTTAACATCTTATAGTATTGTTTGAACCTAGCCCTGCATGGCTAGGAAATTCATCTCTCTCTACCTGCTGCTTAGAGACCCTTAACTAAAGACACGGTTTATGCTGATCAGAAACCCAAAGATTGATATGTTTTCTCACAGTTATACATCTTATCTGAAGAAACCCACATCTTATCTGAAAACTGACTCCATATTGGTCAATCAGTTATTATTCCCATGTTCATTTGATTGAATATAGTCACTTGGGAGAAGTGGGACACCACTTTTTCTGATTTCAGGAGATTGTACCTATTCACTCTCGCCCTCCCAACTTGGAATCTACCTAAAGTTTCCTTACATTAGATCAAATGGCCTAATTTTGTATCCTAGTTAATTTTTTAAAATTATATTTAAATTAAAATTTAATTATAATTGCTTCTTTTACATTATGAAGAATGAAAATTTCAGGCAACCACATCCAGAATCTATCTCTATTCTGCAAAATTAAATAAAATATTTAAAATAATTAATTTTAATCAATTGGTATTATTTGTTTTTAATGTATAAAAAGCTGTCTTTCCATGCATTTGGGGTGCAGTGCCGAAGCTGAGGGGGCCTGGTCCTGATCTTTTAGGCAATTGGCATGCATTGCTTAATAAATGAGCATGCTCAAAAGCTAAAACCTTTGTTTCCTTAGTCATTTCATCTTTTACTCCCCATAAAGGGCAGAACAGAAAAGAATTCTTGAGGAAACACAATGATGAAGCTGAGATGGAGATGAGTCAAGCATGAATTTTTAGTGAGTGTAATCAGCTCAGATCAATTTCATGATTTTCCCCATCAAATTTCACCAGTCTTAGCAAAAGAGGAGAAATAGATTATCAGGGAAGATATGGAATATTAGATTTTAGCAAGGAGTATCTGTGTATTGTGAAGTTAAACAAAGGGTTATTCAGATAATACAAATGGCTATGAGATTGAAGATAAGAGAGACATGATCATTTATAGGCTTCTCCTCTTAGATAATGTTTTCCTTTCTTTCCATTGTCGGTATCACTCTAGTCTAGGCTTTAATATTTTTCTTATATTTAGATTTTATAAATAATTTCCTAAGGCTTTCAGCTCTTATCCACCAGTTCATTCTATACAACATTGCTAGATTCTCATTGAATCCATGATCACATCATAATGGATATTCTTTCGGATGAAGAGGGCAACTCACTCATCTCTCTTTATCCTGTACCAGTCTTTCCCAAGGCTTTCAATGAATTCTAAGTAGTCTGAATGTTTTCCTTTTGTTTTGTTTCCTTCCAATGTTCTTTTTGATATTTTGAATATTCCAGTGAAAGAAGCATTTTCATCATGAAATCATCATGTGAATCTCCTGCTCAGAGAGCTCTTTGTTTATTTACCATGTTGTTCAGTCATTTCAGTTGTTTTTGACTCTCTTTGACCCCACTTGGGGTTTTCTTGGCCAGGATTTACCTGTTTACCTACAGACTTAGAGCTTATACAATTATTGCTACCTGTAGAATAAAGTTGAAACTCCTTTATTTGGCAAGGCCCTTTACAACCTTAACCCTATTACAATTTTCTAATCTTTAATGCTATTCAAATATGTTAACAAATAGGCAAAATACTTGATGTGTACAATGTGATAGACACTAGGTGAAACGTAAAGTTTAGGTCATAGAATTGACATTTTCTCCCATTATTATCAAAACTTTGTGAGTTAGCTAGGAGCAACATTCCATCTTAATTTATATTTTTATGATTTTGTTAATTTTGTAACCACTGAATAGTATCTCACTTTTGCCTGGCACTAAAAATTCTATTCCTTTTCAAGACCCATTTCAAATTTTATTTGCTTTTATGGTACATATCTTAGAAACTGAGGATCTAGGTTCTAATATTTTAGATCATAGAGCTGAAGCTAATGGGACCACAAATTACATTGTCTGTGCTCACACACATGAAATGTCTGAAGCAGGATTAAAACCAAGTTCGTCTACCTCCAGAGATATTACTGTTTCTACTGTACATTGTTGAATCCAAAAGTATTCCCATTAAATAGCAACAACTTTGGGGAAAAGACTTTAGCTTTAAAGAAAGCACTTTACTTCAGGTATTTCAACAGTAAAAGGAGTTATCATCCTGAAGCTCTAGTTTTCAAATCTAAACCTCTTTCAGTTATTCCAGTTCACAATAATCTTTCATCATATGAAGACTGAGAGTACTTGTTGCCTTGATAATATTTTGTCATTTAATTTTCTATTGCTTGGTATAGTTATTTAAATATCTCAGAGGTAAATCCTTAAGTCCTTGTGTACAAGGATTATAGATTCTAATTTCTGTAGTACCTAGGGCAATTTTTTTGAATGTGAATACATATGTATATATAGCAGATGTTCAATAAATATTTTCCAAATGAAATATGTCTAAAATGTATCTTTTTAAAGCTAAAATTTAAAATCCGTTGCCTTAAGTGTCACTGAGTTGTATTGAGGTTTTTGAAAATTGTCTTAATTTTTGCATGCTAAGGGGAGTAGAACTTTCAGTACAGAAAAGAGCAGCAAAGGAGAACCAAAGGAAGAAGTAGGAACAATTTAGCACTTAATGTAAATAAGAAAGCTGTTTACGCTAATTATATTCCACTTTTTTCAGTTCAATATAGTAAGACTTTATATTAATGGCAGGCAAATGATCTTAACATGTCCTCAGTGGATTTACTGCAATATACATAGATGATGTCTCAAGTATAACTCAGGAGCTAATCAGATTTTCCAGATTTATAAATGAGGAAATTAGGAGGATAATGAACTGATAAATCAGTAATAAACCTATTCTAAAGAGTAAGACATTTTTGGCTCTCTTCATTAAGATCTGTATCTCCTAAAGGAAAAGTGATTTCTTTAAGCTAAGCTCTCTGGAATTCAGTGTGACCTACTTCTGAGAATAAAATTTTAAAAGATAACACGAAATTCATAGTTTGAAATGGAAATCAAAAATAGAAGGAAAACTTTCTTGTTTCAGTCTTACAAGACTTTTATAAAAGATGAAACCAGCACAAAGTATCATTGATTTTTTTTCTTGGAATAAAAAAGCTTCCAAATACACCATGTGCTCATGTGAACTAAGAAATAAAGACTATGTTTACCATGAAAGATAAGGTTTATTCAAAAGAATAGTGTGTTTGGAAGCAAAAAAAAAATACTTCTTTCCTTCATGAAAGCAGACTTAGAAAATATTTTGTGTTTATTCAACCCCATGTGACAGAGGTCCCTCTTGGTCCTCAAGTGCAGCCCTTCGACTGAATCCAAATTTCACCGAACAAATCCCCTTCATAAAAAGGCTTGTTTTGTAAAACAAGGACTCAGTCAAGAGGGCCCACCCAAGGACCTAGAAGACCACATGTGGCCTCAAGGCTGCAGGTTCCCTACCTGTGATCTAGACATCAGTTTCAAATGTGTCTCATTCAACTAAAGGTAGAGCACCTGCAGAATAGGGATACATTCTGGATGTGGTTGGCTGAAATTTTCATTATTCATAATGTAAAAGAAGCAATGAAACAAACTGATAATCTAAACATTTATTTATTTTTACCAAAACATAAAGCTCATATTGATCTGGAAGTGATTAAAAATTGTCAGGAGGCAGTATCAAGAATGACCAGCAAAGATACAAAGAACTTGCCTCACAAGAAGCTTTAGGAGGAAGGAAAGATAGAGCAGTTTGCCTTGGCCATGGCAATGACATTCTTTCATATTCAATGCTATTTGGGCCTCAATATTAACAAATGTGTGTCAAGGAGTGCTAAATAACTTTTAAAATATCAACCTGATATGCCATGTTTTTGCAGAAGACTACTGTCAGTAGTCTGTGATAAATAGTATTGCAAAGGAGAGATTCCAAAGGATTGGAGATGGACAAGCATTCTTATTTTCAAAAAGAGAAGAAAAGGATACAGTAGAAATTACATAACACTAAGATGACCATCGGAAAAACTGATGATATGTGAATACTTTGGAGGAAAATAAAAACACAGACAATTTTTTTTTAAGACAATGATTAACTATAACATATCAAGGTGAAGGTGACCAGTATGCCAAAACAATTTCATATAAAAAAAGACTTTTTCCAAAAAACTTTAGAAAGTCATGGGCAAAGGCATGAGTGAGGCTCAAAGAAGCAAAAAAAAATGATCACTGCAACTCAGAGTCCTGGGGTTTCCCCCTTCCCCTCCTCTTTCTGTCTTTACAGTGATTTCCCGTTGTGAGTTTCATAAAGATCTCCTTATATTCTTATTTCGGGGAGTGGTGGTGATGGTACTTCTAAGTACTGGAATGGACAGATATAACTGCATATCAGGAAATAACAATTATTAGTCTCAATTGCTTAGTAAAAACCATGAGAACCTCTGCCAGGACCTAGAATTATCTTAACCTAGATCAGATGGAAATAGTTAAAGTAGACACAGAGTAAATTAATGCAGGATTTGGAAATTATGAGGATAAGAGAAATATAATGCGACGTGTGTCCATGGTTGGAACATATGGTCCCAATTACTGTACTTCCCTTCTCTGCTTTATGTGGCTATAGAAGAATTCTTAAACTTCCTTTGTTTCCTTTCCCACTCCTTGTAGGAGGTCCAAAAATGTATTAAGTACTTATGTACCAGGCACCGTGCTCAATTCTAGAGATACAAAAAAAGGCAAGAGATAATGCCTACTCTTAAGGAGCTCACAGTCTAATGATGAAGACAGCATGCAAACAACTATGTATAAATAAGATATGTACGGGATTAGAAATAAAATTAAATTAGAAATAATTAACAGAAGGAAAGCCCTAGTGTTAAGGAGGATTAGAAAAAGCTTTCAATAAAATATTTTATCTGGGACATGATTAGAAGATGGAGTTAAGGAGCGAGACAGCCACTGAAGAAGCCCAGAGTCAGGACATGTAGTGTCTTGTTAGAAGAACAGCAAGGAGGCCAGTATTATGTGACCATATAGTATTTGAGAGGGTGTAAAATGTAAGGAAGGAAAATTATCGGGGGAGAGCAGATTAAAAAGGCTTTGAATAACGGAGAATTTTATATTTGATGCTGAAAATAATAGGGAGCCACTGAAGTTCATTGAGTAAAGGAATGATATGATGAGAGCCATGCTTTAGAAAGGTCAATTTGACAGCTAGATGGATGATTGATTGAAACAGGGAGAGCTGTGTGAAAGGCAAAACAACCAGAAAGCTATTCCAATAAAGCAGGCATAAGGTGATTATCATCTACACCAGGGTGGTGATAGTGTCCAAGGAAAAGGGAGACAAATTTGAAAGATAAAATTGACAAATTTTTTTTTAAATAATAATAATTTTTTTTAGCATACAACACTCAGTTCCACAAGTTTTTGAGTTCCAGATTTCTTCCTCCTTCCTCTCCTCCCCCCTCTCTCCCAAGACTGCATGTAATCTGATAAAGGTTCTACATATACCTGCAAATTAAACTTATTTAAATAGAAATAATCAAGTTATATTGAAGAATTATAACCAATGAAGTGAAACATGACAAAGATGTAAAACAACCAAAAATTAAATAAAATGAAAAAAAGAGAGCAAATAGTTTGCTTCAGTCTGCATTCAGATTCTATAGTTCTCTGGATCTGGATAGGCTTTTCCATTATGAGTCTTTTGGAACTATTTTAGAACCTTGCATTGTTGAGAAGAGCCAAGTGTATCAAAGTTAGTCATCACAGAAGCAATA
This sequence comes from Phalanger gymnotis, assembly GCA_028646595.1. Classification (NCBI taxonomy): domain Eukaryota; kingdom Metazoa; phylum Chordata; class Mammalia; order Diprotodontia; family Phalangeridae; genus Phalanger; species Phalanger gymnotis. The sequence continues at coordinate 263,354,616 of CM053622.1, read as the reverse complement.
TGTCTGTGATTGTGTATAATGTTCTCCTGGTTCTGCTCCTTTCACTCATCATCACAATAAGACTCTCCAGGTTCTTATGAAGTCCACCTTCTCCTCATTTCTAATAACACAGTATTATTCCATTACATTCATATACCACAATTTGTTTAGCCATCCCCCAATTTATGGGCATCCCCTTGATTTCCAGTTCTTTGCCACTACAAAAAGAGCTGCTATAAATATTTTTGCACATATGGGTTCTTTTCCCCCTTGTATGATCTCTGTGGGATACAGCCCCCCCTCCCTCCTCCCCCCCAAGGGGCATTGTTCAGTCAAAGTGTATGCACATTTTTGTACCCCTTTGGGCATAGTTTCAAATTACTCTCCAGAATGGTTGGATCAGTTTGCAACTCCACCAACAATGCAATAGTGTCCTCATTTTCCCACATCTTTTCCAGTATTTATCATTTTCCTGTTTTTGTCAAGTCAGCCAATCTGACAGGGCAGATGTAGTATATGAGAGTTGTTTAGATTTGCATTTCTCTAATCAATAGTGATTTAGAGAATTTTTTCATATGGGCATAGATATCTTTAATTTCTTCCTCTGAAAACTGCCTATTCATATCCTTTGACCATTTCTCAATTGGAGAATGGTATTCTTATGAATTTCACTCAGTTACCTGTTTATTTTGGAGTTGAGGCCTTTGTCAGAGATATTGATTGTAAAGATTCTTTGCCAATTTTCTGTTTCCCTCCTAATCTTGGTTGCATTGGCTTTGTTTCTCCAAAAACCTTTTTAGTTTAACCTAATCAAAATTATCTATTTTGCATTTTATACTACTCTCTATTTCTTGTTTAGTCATAAATTCTTCCCTTTTCCGTAAGTGTTACAGGTAAACTATTCCCATCTCTCCCAAATTGCTTAAAGTATGGGCTTTGGGTTTATTAAAGAGTAGATTGCTATAGTCATTGACTACTGTGTCTTGTGTACCTAACCTATTCCACTGATCCACAACTCTGTTTCTTAGCTGGTACCTAGTTGTTTTGATGAATACTGCTTTGTGATACAGTTTAATATCTAGTATGGTTCTTTCTAGCAAGTCCGGAGATAGACCGCGCAAGATGGGCCGAGTGATCCGTGGTCAGAGGAAGGGTGCGGGCTCCGTCTTCCGCACTCACGTGAAGCACAGGAAAGGGGCTGCCAAGTTCTGGGCGCTCGACTTTGCCGAGAGGCATAGCTACATTAAGGGTATAGTAAAGGACATACCATGATCTAGGCCGAGGGGCTCCTCTTGCAAAAGTAGCTTTCCGGGATTCTTACCGATTTAAAAAGAGGACAGAGTTGTTCATTGCTGCTGAAGGCATCCATACCGGCCAGTTTGTGTGCTGTGGTAAGAAAGCTCAGCTCAACGTCGGCAATGTCCTCCCAGTTGGCACTATACCTGAAGGGACCATGGTGTGCTGTCTTGAAGAAAAGCTGGGGACCAGGGTAAGCTTGCCTGTGCACCTGGAAACTATGCCACAGTGATTTCTCACAATCCTGAAACCAAGAAGACACGAGCAAAGCTACCTCCAGGCTCTAAGAAAGTGATCTCCTCTGCAAACAGAGCTGTGGTTGGTGTTGTTGCTGGAGGAGGTTGTATCGATAAACCTATCCTTAAGGCAGGTCTTGCCTACCACAAATACAAGGCCAAAAGAAACTGCTGGCCTCGTGTCGGGGGTGTGGCCGTGAATCCTGTGGAACATCCCTTCGGAGGAGGTAATCACCAGCATATTGGAAAACCACCCAACATTCGAAGAGACACCCCAGCTGTATGAAAGGTTGGTCTCATTGCTGCCCAGCGTACTGGTCGACTCTGGGGTACCAAGACTGTACAGGAGAAGGAGAACTAAAGTACAGAATCCTGACAATAAAATTATTTTGGAAATTGTAAAAAAGAAAAAAAATCTGGTATGGCTAGGCCACCTTCCCTAGCATTTCTTTTCACTTATTCCCTTGATGTTCTGGATCTTTTGTTCTTCCAGATGAATTTTGTTATTATTTTGTCTGGCTCTATAAACTAATTTTTTGGTAGTTTCGTTTGTATGGCAATAAATAAGTAAATTAATTTAGGTAAAATTGTCATTTTTATTTTATTAGCTCGGCCTAACCACGAGCGACTGATTTTTTTTTTTCCACTTATTTAGATCTGACTTTGTGTGAAAAGTGTTTTGTAATTGTGTTCATATAGGTCCTGGGTTTGTCTTGGCAGGTAGTCTCCCAAATATTTCATAGTGTCTACATTAACTTTAAATGGAATTTCTCTTTCTATCCCTTGTTGTTGGTCTTTGGTAGTAAAAATTGACAAGCTTTGACAAAAATTGGTTATGGATGACGGGGATGATAACTAATTTGTGTCTGTGAATGACTGGGACCATGGTGATAACTATAATAAGAACATTAGAAAGAAGAGAGGATTTTGGGGGGAAGATAATGTGTTCGATTTTTGAAATACAGAGATTAAGATGTCTATGGGACATCATAATTTGAGATGTCCAATAGACAATTGGAGATGTGAGACTGGAGGTCAGTTGGAGAGGTTAGATACAGATAAGTAGATTTGAGAATCGTTAGCTTAGAGATGATAATTGAATTCATGGGACATGATAAGATCACCATGTGAAGTAGAATAGAAGGAGAAAAGGGCACAGAACAGAGTCCTATGTGAAAATGAATGTTAGTGGGCATGATTTGGATAGACTCCAAAAGAAACTGAGAAGACACGTGTGTGTGTGCGCGCGTGTGTGTGTATGTATGCATGACTGTTCCCTTTTCTCTAACTCTCTTCTTAGCTATCTAAATCTGGCTTCTAATCTCATTATTCAACTGAAACTGCTAATTCTAGTTACCAATGATCTTTTAATTGCCAAATCTAATGGCCTTTTCTCAGTCTTTATCCTTCTTGACCTCTTCGATATTGTTGATCACTGTTCTCTCTAGGTTTCCAGGATACCAATCTTTCCTGATTCTTTTCCTACCTGTCTAACCACTCCTTCTCAGCCTCCTGTACTGAATCTTCATCACAGTCATGCTCGTTAATGATTAATATTTCCCAGGGCTTTTCTCTCTACTTTTTTCCCATTTTCTGAACGTAGTATTTCATTTGGTTATCTTAGCCTCCCCACTGGATTCCATTATCATCTCTGTGAGGAAGCAAGTAGGTGGTAGCATACTGTTTTCTCCATGTAGATTATGTATCCCATGCATCTCTCTAGATTTGGCTTGATGGACAGCAAGAATACTGTGTTTTATTGTATAATCATCACCACCAAATAAACATTGCACCATTTTTTCAGTCCCCAAGTTGGTTTAGAACCTTTCATTGCGTAATTGTCACATGAAATAATTCTGGTCATCACACTGCTTAAAGGGTAAACAGAGCAGCAATGTATTCAGCAATGACATATGGATATTCATTTATCTCTCACGCACTGTGAGCGATGAGCCTAAAATTCTCATTGGATGCACATTCAGTATATCCCCAAAAGACCACTTGTGTGGTTTGTTTAGAGTGCTGCAGTACTAACAGTATTGTCACTCAACCCAATGAAGAGCCATAGACACAAGAGGAGTGGATAGGCAGGTGAAGCTGCAATGAGTAGGTCATGTGATATAGTAAGACTTGTATCTTCCCATGCTTGCTAAACTACAGTTCATCTGCCTTTGATACATTAACATGTGAAGCATTTCTTTCTGATTATGGGTAAATATAAAAACTATTCTGTGGGCTTCAAGCTGAAAATAATTGTGTTCACTGAACAGCATGGAAACAGAAACTGTGTAAAGACCGTTTTCAGTGAGTGAAAAGTTGGTGTGAAACTGATGGATACTAAAAGACAAGTAATACCAGCACAATTTTTTTTTAAAAAAAGCTTCATATAATGGTCACACCCTACTTTTTGCAAAAAAAGGCATAAAAACTGTGATGATTATGTGGTGAAATATGGTAGAAATCTCCAGCAACTCCAATGTGTATATGCATACACTGGTCACAATATGAGGAAAGAAGGGGTTCTATAAAAGAGGTGTAACAAAGGTAGAATCACAAGCTTTGGCAATAGATTGAATATGACAGGTGAAAAAAAAGTAGAGAGTGGAGGATGGCCCCTAGATGCTCTCTCTCTCTCTCTCTCTCTCTCTCTCTCTCTCTCTCTCTCTCTCACACACACACACACACACACACACACACACACAATTTCCTTTAGGTATTATTCATGTAGGAGATATACTATTTAGGTTTAAGCTATATATGAATGAAGAGGTCCAAGCTATGTAAGTCTAAGGCTTGACCCTTTTCCCACCAGATTACAGTTCCATAAGGAACACACATAGCAAAGAAAACCATTTAACCATTTGACAGCAAAATAAAAATCAGAGAAATTATACATAGAAAAATATGTACTAGACAAAACACAGAGTAAATGTTATCTCCCACTGAGAGCAAGATAATTCAACTTAACCAAGAGAGTCTCAGATCTCACCTAAGGTAAAATTTCCTGAAGTCTCTAATGTAGCAAACTGTGGATAGGTACATGATACAGACTGAGTTCCTCTCGGGTTCTCTCAGAATTCTCTGAGGGTTTTCTCAGACTTCTTCTCAGGTTCTTTCTGTCCAATCAGTGACTTTAAAAGATGTTGGCGTTGTGGACATACTTTCCTTAAACTTTCTGAAAGCCAGAGAAAATCTATAATCTCTCTTCTTTCTCCCCCCCTACCCTGCCCCTCACTCAGACTTAGAGCATTGGATAATAAGTCTCCAGAAATAAGGAGAGAGTCCCATAAAATTAGTCTTTCAAGTCAAAGGTTACACTATTCTCAAATCTATTTATTCAGCCCTAATTTTTGTCTTGATCTTCAGTCTTATATCCTCAACTGCCTATTAGACATCTTGAGCCTAATGTCCTAAAAATATCTTAAACTGAACCTTTTAAATTTGTCCAGAACTTGAACTTTGCCCTCAAACCATTCCTCTCTTCCAAATTTTCCCATTAATATTGAGGATACTATCATCCTTCCAGGTACATAGGCTCACAGTCTAGGGGCTATCCCCCACTCCTTACTCTTTCTCCAAATCATATTCAATCTGTTGCCAAAGTTCATCAATTTTACCTTTACAATACCTTTTGTATATGCTCCCTTCTCACCTCTAACACTACCCCTACCCAAGTATAGACCCTCATTTCCTCATACCTGGAATATTTTAATAGTCTTCTGGCTCATCAAGTTTCCCCACCCCAACCTCTATATTCTATCCTCCACTCAGCTGCCAAATTAACATTTCTACAGTTAATATCTGACCCCATCGGTTTTATTATTGTTATTGGCAACACAACAGAACTAAATGTAATTTAATACATTGAACATGTATTAAGTGCTTAATATGTGCCAAGCAATGTTTTAAGTACTGAGAATGCAAAGAAGAAAAGGGAGGAAAGATACCCTCTACCTTCCATAAGCTTATAATCTAATGGAGGGGTGGTACTGCACAAAAGGAAGCTGAATGTATGTAGGGGCATGGTCATGGTGGAGTCAATCCAATCGGTGCATCAGTGCAGCTGGTGAAAATGAAGCATTAGCTGTATTTCTGAGATGTCTTTAAATGGGGGTTTTGGACAGAGCTTTTTGGGTTTGATTTTGGTTTTAGGATTTTGGGGTTTGTTTTTTTCACTCTACCCTCCAATAAGACAGGCAGAGAAAAACAAGGGTACTTTTAAGGTGGGAGCATCAAAACTTTTTCCAAAAGGGGCAGAGGGAGGAATAATGATTTTCTGTGGAAAGGAGAGGGCAAGGGAAAACTAAAGCTTCAATCCACAAACTTTGAAGGGGAAAGAAAATAGGGGAATAGGGCACTTGCAAATGACCAGAGCACTATTTGTTCAGATCATACTATTCCCCATCGGCTGGCTAATTTGTAAATCTCAGAAAACAAGAAAAACAGGCTAGATGTTGATGAATATGACAGCACTCCTCCATTCTGATAGGACAATCCACCCTACCAAAAACAAAACAAAACAAACAAATGATAAACTCTCTTCAGCTTTCCAGGGATTAGAAGGTTGAGAATTGACCCCAGACTAAGGCCTGTGGCCCAGCACCAAACAAACAAGTTTCCTATTGCCACAGGAATGCTCTCATCTCTCTTCCTTTGCAAATCCTCTGCTGCTTGTTAAAGGAGTGCTGTACCTTCTGCAACTCGAAACCACTGTTATTCACCACAGGAATTCCGCTTCTATTCTTGAAGGGGGAAGTTGTTAGGCACTGGAAGAACATTAATGATTCTGAGTTCCATATCTCAGCATTAATGGTATGCTATGAAACTTGCAAGAGCTACAGTGTCACATCCATACACAGTTTCTGATCTAGGCAGGAAGAGAAAGAAATCTCAGAGTCCTTCAAACCCTCTGCAAAGGCTCCTCATGCCATTTGTCTTTCCTTTGCTTCTTTCTCCTTGACATAGGCCTCCCCAGCCACCATTAAAATCTCCTGTGTAATTGCACATATAGTCTCTTTGAAGTCAAGCGTAGAAGTCAAGCGTAGAGTATCTGAGAAGCTCTATCGTTTCTCTTGTTAGTGACATATTGGTCACCTCATTTGTTACTCTACAAGACTTCCAAGTTTACTTTTAACCCAAACTTTTGATCTCATAATCTATAGCAGATAGACGACATGGTGGGAGGGTGGAGTGTTATTATGGAAGGATAGGTTTGAAAAAGGACTCTCTCATCTTCTGAAATTTAACAACCTGTGTTTAGACCTGGTTAATGGGACCTTTTTTCCTTTTCTTCTTTACTTATTTGTTTTGTAATGTGCAAGTACTGAATTGGTAGGTCACACTTTTGAGTAAGACTTAATCGTTGAGTCAATATGTAGACAGAAAATATAATTTCATATGAAAAAATAGCTCTTGAAAATCTTAATAAGGCTTCTATTCAAAATGTATTCATGATACTGGAAGCTCTCCATAGAGAAGGCCTGTTCCACAGGGCTTTTACTAAGCCCTGTTAGAATAAAATCCCTCCATTTTTCTTTTACTGTCACTTCAATATAATTTTACTTTTATTGTTGTTACAACACTATGGTTCTCATTTCCTCTGTGTCCATGTGGTTTTTAAATTTAGACCCCACACAGTGGAAATACATTATAATCATCTCAATTCTGATATTTTATTAAGTATTTACTGTGTACACAGTTCTGTGCTAGGTTTTAGAGCAGACCTGCACAACTTGGCAGTAGGTAAGGGCCAAAATTAAAATAGGCTAAATTTCTTGGGCCACAGATAGGTTTTTAGTGGCTCACTTTCCAAGTGAAGGTATAATTAATGATTAAACTATTTTTCAAATAAAGCATATAAAAAAGGGAAATTTCAATTAATATCAATTAATTATACTTACTACTTAAGGTTTTTATTTATCATGAAATCATATTAATATTAAAAAATTAGTTTGCTAAGCGGTACAAATTTTAATACATTTTTCAGGTTTTCTTACTGTTTGCATTTAGTAACAACTGAAAACACAGTAAAAAGATATGACTCTTCTCTCAGACTAGAGACACACTGATGATGGTTGGTTGCTTTAGGTCACATGACAAATAGGAGAGAGTGTGCAATGGCAAACCACCCACCAAGTTACATGATGAGCACAATAGTGGCTAGTGGAAGAAGGATTAAGCAGGATACAAACAAAGCATTCATTACATCTTTACTTTGTTTTACATCCTCTACATTTTTTGCAGACTGTCCAAAATGCTTTGGTGGGCTGCAAGTAGTCTGTGACCCATAGGTTGTTCAGGCCTGTTTTAGAGAGACAAAGATTCAATAAAATGTCAAAGTGCTTGTGTTGAAGAAACTCATTCTATTAGATGCAGGGGATTTATAGCACATATTGTATAAAGTAGGGGTTGAGAAGAGCAAAGGAACAAACTAGGCAAGGGGATATAGAAAATCTGAAGAGGCAGAGAATATTTGAGTTCTGAACATCAGAGAAGACTGCATGGAGGAAATTGGGCAGGAAGTGAGGCCTAGGAGATGACAAAAAGTCTGAAAGGCAGACATGATGGAGAGTGACTTTCAGGATCTATTATCTTTGTCATTTCCCACTGTGACCTTTTAATCATACCTTCAAAGCCTTGGAAATGCCAGGCTCTTCTTTGGGCTAGGTAGCAAAGTCGTTCTTTCCTTCCCTTTCACCACTTAGTTTTTACCTTTAGATTTTCAGAAGCTTACTCTCCACCCATAGGATAGAGAACTGGGCTCCCTATTAATACAAACTTTTCTAACTTTGATATCCCCTACTTGAAAGATAAGCAAAAATATTCTTTATGTTTAAGTATTTTCTGATAACCTAGATTTAACATTAAAGGTATCTAGTGACTGCCAAGAGTTCTGTTTATCACATAGTCATTTTTTTATCATATGACAATGTATAGATGAATCATTTTAATCCCTAATTTATCTCCTCTGCAGTATCCCTGCTTAAGGTAAAACAGAATAACTTTCTCTCTCTCTCTCTCTCTCTCTCTCTCTCTCTCTCTCTCTCTCTCTCTCTCTCTCTCTCTTTTTCTCTCTCATTTCAAAGGAGCTACCACAAGGAGATTTTGTTTGATTTTCATTCCACTACATGATATATCAAAGGATTGGTAGATTAACATTAACAATTACCTCCCATTTCTAAGAATTTTTTCAAAGTCTATGTGAATTTGGATATGTTTGTCAATTGCAGAAAGAATTTATCAAAAGGAAATTAAGGTCTATGTTTATTTTAAAGACTATTTTTGAAATGCCTTAATATCCATGAATAGAAAAATCACATTGAATTCAATCCTCTTAAAAAAAAATTGAATGGCTGTTTCGCTAATAGTGCTGAAATACACCATGCATATGATGTAGCAACGATGCCCTTGGCAAAAGCAGTTTCATCTTCATAGACTTATTTTCAGAGACAGACTATTCTTAAATATGCATGGATTCTCTTACTAAACTTGCCATTTATTAGAGTATGATTTGGTTAGTGCTGTGTCCAAGTATAGCATAAAGACTTGAGCCCTCTAAATAGGATAGTCTGTTTTGTTTATGAGAAAGCATGCTCCATGTTCCTCATCTTCTAAAATTCTTTGGAGAAAATGTAGGCATTGCTCACACATTCCAACAGATTGTTTTCTGAATTTTTACACAAATTGAATGCTTTAAATTAAAACATAATTTAAATGCACAGGTGAAGCTCACATGTTAAAGAATCTTTCCAATCGTTTTACAGAATGAATAATTCTTTTTTTGTAAAGTGGCTATTCTCCTAATTTTAAATATATTTTCATATATCAGTTGTAAAGTTGTTTTGTTTCATGCTTAAAGATGAACAACTGTCTAAAATCTTTAATAGGAACAAGAACTTTGTTTTTATTTTTATTTTTTTCTAATTGGGGGGAGGGAGAAAGAGAAAATAATTTTTGTTTGATAAAAAAATTAAAATTAATTAAAAAAGATTAATCTCTGGCATCAATCCAGAAAGAACAGCAAACTGAATGAGTTAGATTTAGCTTGACACAGGTACAGTGTCCTTATGGGCGTAAAACTTTAAAAGCAGTTACAATGCCAAAAGGCAGTGTGATATGTAAAGAATAAAGAGTCTTACATTGGGTTTCAAATCCAGGCTGAATACTTAGTACATGTACAATTAGGCAAGCAACTTAACCACTCTAAATGTCATTTTCCTTGTGCCTAAATGGAAAGAATAGCATTAGCTTTCTGTGATATTTTTCAGCTCAAAATTATTGACAATAGCTTGACAAAAATGAAGGAAAGAGAAGGGAAAGGAACACATAGAAGTAGATCATAGTAAATAATAATTTAGGATTAGACGATGTAAGAATATCAAGGGAGAAATTTAGTCCTCATTTGTATATCTATGTGCAAAAGGTGCTTAATTTCTATATTCTAAATAGTGATGATGATTATGGTGATAATGATAATATTGATAACATAACTATATATGTATATATAGATATTTATATATATGTATTTGTACATATATGCACACATACATACATGTATATGTGTGTATCACTCACTACGTACCAACACTGTGTAAATGCTTAAAAGTTATTACCTCTGATCCTCACAACAACCACAGAAGGAAGATATTATTGTTATCTTTATTATACAGATGAGGAAACTAAAGCGAAAAAAAAAATAAAGTTAAGTGACTTGCGTATACCTAGGAACCACCACATGATACGACACTTATCATAAAAATGGCCTACAACAACGTAGGTATAATAAAGAAAAGTAAGATGATAATAAGGTAAATGGGAATTTCTGAAATTAGTAACAAAGAACTTAGCACTGCCTGAGAATCAGTCTGTTAGAGTGTGTAGAGTATTGGTTTTGGAGTCAGGTAGAGGTCCTTTCAAATTTTGCTTCTCACATCTCAATCAATTAATCAATTAATAAACATATATTAAGTATCTGCTATGTGCCAGATATTATGCTGAGCCCTGGAGATACAAAAAAAAAAAAGAGGCAAAATGTCTGTGGCCTCAGGGAGCTTATATCTAATATGGGAGATAAAAAAAATGGATAGGTATTTATATGTATATTTGTTATGGTATGTATACGTACATAACTACACACACACACATATATATTTATATATATGTACATATATTTATATATATGTACATATATACTTATATATGTACATATATATTTATATATGTAAGTATGTATATATATACACATATATATATATACTTTGGTATATATATGTATATAATTATATCTATTATATGTTTCTTTCAAAAGCAAGCTACATGCAAGATAAATAGTAAATAATTAATAAAAATAAGGCACCACAAATAAGAGGGTTTGGAGAATACTTCTTGTAGAACATGGGAGATTTTAGTCAGGACATAAAAAATATGTGACATACTATGGGACCATGAGCAATTCACTTAAACTTTCTGATTCTCACTTCCTCATCTGTAAAGTAGGGATAATGATTCCCATAGCCTTTATTTCAGTATTCAACTGTGAGGATCAAATGAGTTAATAAATGTAAAACATATTTTGGTATAAAAGAAATCAATTATGATTCTTGTTTTTACCACTGTAAACTTTTGATGTAAATGGGGTTTACAAGTAGAAAATAAAGTAAATAATATATTATTTTCTGAATGAACATAGATTTTTAAGTCTAGCTATGACTTTATTCAGTCTTTTTTTCCTAGTACAACCTTCTCATTTTATTTTTTTTATTTTTTTACTTATTGATTTATTTATTTAATATTTTTAGTTTTCAGCATTGATTTTCACAAGAGTTTGAATTACAAATTGTCTCTCCATTCCTACCCTCCCCCTCCAAGATAGCATATATTCTGATCGCCTTGTTCCACAGTCAGCCCTCCCTTCTGTCACCCCACTCCCCCTCATCCTCTTTTCAATTGCTTTCTTGTAGAGTGAGATAGATTTCTATGCCCTATTGACTGTATATCTTATTTCCTAGTTTCATGCAAAAATTTTTTTTGGAACATCTGCTTTTAAAACTTTGAGTTTCAAATTCTCTCCCCTCTTCCCTCCCCATTCACCCACCCTAAGAAGGCAAGCAATTCAACATAGGCCACATGTGTATCATTATGTAAAACCCTTCTACAACACTCATGTTGTGAAAGACTATAACTATTTGCTCCTTCCTATCCTATCCCACTTTGTTCAATTTTCTCCCTTGACCTTGTCCCTTTTCAAAAGTATTTGCTTTTGATTACTTCCTCCCCCATCTGCTCCCTTCTATCATCCCCTATTTTTTATCTGCTTACTCCTTTCCTGTGGGGTAAAATACCCAACTGAGTATGTATGTTATTCCCAACTGAGGTCAAATCTGATGAGCGCAAGATTCACTCATTCCCCCCTCACCTGCCCCTCTTCCCTTTCTACAAAAGTGCTGTTTCTTGCAACTGTTATGTGAGATAATTTACTGTGTTCTATCTCTCCCTTTCTCCCTCTCTCAATATATTCCTATCTCATCCGTTAATTTTATTTTATTTTTTTGATATTTTTTTGATATCATCCCTTCATATTCAGCTCTCCCTGTGCCCTCTGTCTATACATACATACATACATACATACATACATACATACATACATACATACATATATATATATATATATATGTATATTCCCTTCAGCTACCCTAACACTGAGGTCTCATGAATTATACACATCATCTTTACATGCAGG
>CM053622.1:263324133-263341867 GCA_028646595.1 Phalanger gymnotis | reverse complement strand
CCGACTTACTTGACCCTTGAGTTTTTCATTGGGGCATGACTGCTTGTAGAGTATAGAGTACTTTGTTCCAAGCTTGAAAGGCTGTGCTGTTGTTTCCAGTGCTTTTTCTACACAGAAAGCTCTGCCACACCAGTGCTCCTCCTCCCCCAGGAACTGACAACCCAGACCATAACTCAGATTTGAGCAGGCTCTGCAGTGTTGCTCTGATCTGCCACTTAATTCCTTCCACCAAGTGGGCCTAGGCCCAGAAGCAACTGCAGCTGTAGTTCTGTAGCTGCACCAACCCTGCTGCCCCCTGGGGGGTGGCCAAACCGCAAACTCCTTTTGCCCTGTCCCTGCAGCTTTTCCCACTTATCTTCTCTGTTCTCTTTGGTGTTTGTGGGTTGAGAAGTCTGGTACCTGCCACAACTCCCTGATTCAGGGAGCTAGGTCCTGTTTCTCCTGGCTCCTGGTCTGGTTGCTTTGGGCGCAGACCACACTGGGCTCTGCTCTTCTCCGAGCTCTGTGCGATAGACCTTACCCAGTGACCATCCAGGCTGTCCTGGGCTGGAGCCCTGCTTCCTTCTGCTATTTAATGGGTTCTGCAGTTCTAGAATTTGTTCAGAGCCATTTTTATAGGTGTTTGGAAGGTCCTGGGGGAGAGCTTTAGGCATGTCCCTACTTTGTAACCTCCATCTTGGCTCCACCCCCCAACTTTATTCAGTCTTAGGTGCCTTCTTGCTTCTATGTTACCTATAGTGGGAGAAAGTCACTGTGCAATAGATTTGTGATCTGAATGGCAGCCTCCCACAGTGCAGCTTAGTGCCTTGGAGGAACATCAAAGCTTTCCTAGAAAATGCTATACAACTTCAATACTTTTTAGAGACAAGGAAGCCACATCAAGCTTTCTTAAAATAACACAAACCTATAAAATTAAGCTACCTCAGTCTGTGACTAAAATATTTGAGTATATAACTTGCTCTTTATTTTTGAGATCTCTTCAGAATCCATTTCAATGCTGAACCCAATCTTCTTTGTGTTATTGGGATGTCTCTTTACTTTCTCCTTCCAAATTCCTTTTCATTTAACAATGCTAAGATTTGTCTATTTGTCAACAATCTAGTTTTTGAGACTATTAACTTAAGATTCTTTGACAGAGTAAGGAGTCTGTCTACCTTGGCTTGAGTTACACTGTATGTTCCCTCATTCCATTCTATCATAAACTTCAAAAAAGTGGTAGCTTGCATAAAGCTGGTGAAAGAAACCGTGGGACAAATAAAGTGATAGATTTATTTCATTTGCGAATATTCTAAAAGAGAATATTGTTTCAAATTGAACCCATCCATAATGATCAAAAATGTTAGCTTCCATGTGCTCCTTATGGGGAAAAACCCCGGAAAAGCATACAAAAGTTATACTTTGAGTTTTGTGCATTAAAGAATGATTAAGATTATTGGTAGGGAAACAGAGCTTAAATGATTAAAAATGGCTGGTTAGAGTGATGCTATTTATTATGATTTAGAATTTAACTGTTTAATTGCAAGAATGTTCTGCCCCTTAACAGAAAGATAAAAAACTATATTATTTCTTTCATAACAAAATAATATTTGATTGTTAACATGAAACTTATACTTTCATCATATCATCAAATGGAAAGTGTACATTTTTAAAAGAATATTCCATTTATATTTTTACATTTTCCTCCCTGAAAGAGAGTATATGTTACCAAAATACACTATATGAGTAAAAAAAAAAAGTTGTTCAAAGCATTCATTTGTCACATCTTTTTTAAAAGCAATATTACACCTATTGGATCCTTAATTTGTTCAAATATTATATTATATGAAATACTTTAAGGGTGAGCTCTAATATCTCACTTCATGGTGGGATATGCCATTCCTTCCTTTCCACTATTTGGCAAAGTAGCTTTGGGCAAAGACATCCCATTTATTCCTCAGTTCAACTATCATAGTGATGTCCTTGCTACTTATATAAAATAGTGTTTTAGAGTTACTCCTATTTTGTGAACCTCCCTGAAGTCACTCATGGGGATTTTAGATTTAAATCACAGCTGTTAAAAAAAGAAAAGATTTAATCAATAAATTCTGTAACATTAAAAATGTCCATTGAAAGTTCAAATTGAACATAAACAGATGAGAAGTAAGCAGTGCCAAAAAAATGAATAGTACCATAGCTATTAGAAGTATTTAAAGATTGTAGTTAAATACATACATCTGAAAAATGAAGGCAAGCATAGTGATTTTTTAAAAAGAAATTGTATTGAAAAAACTAAAAAAATGAATAGAGAAAAAATTATTCTATCAAAAGCAAGTATTAAGCAACAATTGCTTACACATCAGGTTCTATGTTAGGGACTGTATATACAAAGACCAAGAACATCAAAACAAACCCAAAAAAGCAATAATTAGGACAACAATATCCACATAAACCAGTTCCTATATTTAAAGAACTTATCTTCTACTTAGTGAAATAATAATGCAAAAAAATAAGTATGACACATATTCAAGTTAATTATAAGTATAGCTTTGAATAGCTAAAAAGTGATAAAGAACATATGGTTTAGGAGATAATGTTGGATCTGAGCTTCGAAAGGAGAAAGCATTTCTAAGAAGTAGAAATAAAGAGAGAATGCTTAATAATTCATATAAATATGTTCCTAATATCTAGGACAAGGAAGAATAAACACAAAAACAAAATTATAAGCCAATAGTATTGATGAACTTTGATTCCATTTTCAAATAAATCATATCAAACAGGTTACAATGATTTGTCCAGTAAATCATTCTTTGTGATCAAGTGATAACGTTACATTAGGGATACAAGGATGGTTCAACATTAGGAAAACAAACAACATAATCATATTAAAAATCCAATTGTCTAAAACCACATGATCATCTCAATACATAAATAAAAAAAAAAACCTTTGATAAAGAACAACATGTTTGTGCAAAAACTATATGAGGCATAAAAACAGAGGGACTTTTTTGGATGTCATAAAAAAGCAGCTATCTAAAACCAAAAGTCAGCCATACCCAATGGGGAAACATTAGAACCTTTTGCAATAAATATAGGAGTGAAGCATCAATGCTCACTCTCCCTGCTATTATTTGATAGTGTTCATAAAAAGCTAGCAATTGCAAGAAAATATGTGAAAGGATCTAATGGAATATAGAAAGGTAAAGAAAAGATAAAACCATCCCTGTTGTTGGTGATATGATATGGTGATATGAGTTTATTTGGAAAACCACAAGGAATCAGCAAAGATAGCAAAAGAGAATTTCAGGCTACAAAATAAATCAACAAAAATCAACAGAAATTTTTTATAATAACAAAATACATTAATCACAAGGAAAATTGATTCTTTAGAACTACAAAATTCATTAAATATCTGTGGATTGAACTTTCAAAGCTCCCAATGCATTTGTATAGATTCAATTATAAAACTACAAAGTTTCGCTTAAAGAATTATAGAACAACCTAAGTAGCTAGAGGAATACTCAGTGCTTATGGCTAGCGACAATATAAGCTTTTAATGGATACCAATTAAATTACCAAGAGAATACTTAACAAAGCTCATTAAAATAATAACAAAATTCATTTTAAAAAGAACATTTCTAGAATGTGAAGGGAAATGATGAAAAGATGTAAAGATGAATGGAGAATGGCACGTCCAGGCTCCAAAGTATATTAAAAATCACCAATCACCAAAAACTTTTATTAATGGTTAAAGAATAGATAACAAATTCAAAGGAACAGATAAGAAAAGGGAGATTGAGAAATAATAGAACTCAATGACTCAGTGTTTAATGAAATTGAAAATGTGGTACTTAGGGGGAAAAACTGCCTTTTTAATAAAAAAAGGAAAACTATTAAGCAATCTGGCAGAAATTAGGCTTAAACCAACAATTTACGCTACAATCCAAAATATAAGTTAAATGAGGGTGGAGCCAAGATGGTGGCTGGAAAGCAGGGACTTGTGTGAACTCCCTGCCAGGTCCCACCAAAAACCTATAAAAAATGGCTCTGAACAAATTCTAGAACTTCAGAACCCGTGAAACAGCAGAGGGAAGAAGGGCTCCAGCCCAGGACAGCCTGGATGGTCGCTGGGTGAGGTCTATTGCACAGGGTGCTGGGAGCGGAGGGGAATGGAGCCCAGCATGTGTGGCAGCAGGACCAACCAGACCATAAGCTGGGAGGAACAGTCCCTAACAACCAGAATATGTGCCATCTTGGAGTGCGCAGGAGGGTAGAAATGGGGAGAAAATTTGTAATTCAAACTCTTGTGAAAATCAATGCTGAAAACTAAATATATTAAATAAATTAAATAAATAAATTTAAAAAACCAAAAAAACCTAAAATATATATTAAATGTATTGCAACTTTAATATTAAAGATCAAACTGTTAAAAATTAGAAGAGAAACTGATTATATACCTCTTCCAGCTATGGGTAAGAGATATGTTCTTAATCAAAGAAGAGAGAGAGGTATTTACCAAAGATAATATAGTCAACTTTGATTTCTTGAAACCAAAAACCTTATGCATAGAAAACATTAGTGTATCTAAAATAAAAAGAGAAATAACTGAATGGGGAAAATATTTTTGTAACAAATTTTTCAATAAGAGAACTTAATCCAAGATATGTAAATAATCTTGGTCAAAGATAGAAAGATAGATAGATAGATCGATAGATATATATACATACATATACACACATACATATTTCCCCAAGAGATAAGTGATTAAAGGATTTCAAGAAATAGTTCTCAAAAGACCTGTAAACTACTCATAACCACATAAAATGATACAAATCATTATTAAGAAGAGAAATGCAAATCAAAGCAATTCTGAGGTTTCACCTCATATCTAGCAAATTGCCAAAAATGACAAAAATTGCAATAGTCAATGTTGGAAGGGTTGTGGGAAGATAAGCACACTAATAAATTGGTGGCGTTGTGAAACAGCAGAACCATTTTGGAAGGCAGTTTTAAATTATGCAAATAATGTAAGTAATATTGCAAATGTTTTTGGACTTTCACAATATTTTGATCAATTATGCTCACATTTTTTCCTGTAAAAATATTATTTGTTATGTGGGATGGCTCTCAGGGATAGAGGAGGGAAGAAAAAATACGTGGACTACTCTGTTGATATAAGAAACAGAAAACATCAATTAGAATTATTTTGAAAAGCACTAAAAGGAGTGGTTGATACAGTTGTAAATGATTTATAAAACTAATAAAAGACTTTAGTGATTTACTCATGGCCACACAGCTAGTATGTATCAATTTCAGTATTTAAACCAAAATCTTCATGTCTTAGTAGACATGTCTCTATCCACTATGTCATGATGCCTTTTTCTATTTTATAACATATTTTTTTTCTTCCTGTTATTCTTTATTCTAACTTTTTCCAAGTTCTGATCTTGTTTAAAGAAAAATCAGGACTAAGTTAAACATAAATTGGTAACTATTGGGAGAAATAGAAAAAAAGTATCATAACGATCTGAAATATTTTGTCTTTAATGATTTAATTTTGTACCATACTTTAAAATATAGTGAAAAGTAATGTTGATTTATATTTGTAATTTTAAAATATAATTATTTTATAAACTGATGAGTGTAAAAATATGCTGAACTCACTTCTCATTAATTGCAAGGACAAGAAATGTTTGTTTGGACCACATTTCACTTGGTAATAGCTTATCTTAATTGTAGACTAAGTAACTAGATAAACATACAGGCATAATTTCTAATCTCATTATTTTTTTTTTACCTTGGCAACTTAACTTCAAGATACAGATTCAGATTAATAAAACTAAGAGCCATCTGACTATTGATAAACTAGCAAAGGATATGAACAGGTCATTCTTAGGGAAAGAAATCCAGCTATCTCTACCTATAGAGAAAAAAATCCAAAACACTAATAATTAGAATTATGCAAATTGAACCAACTCTGATTTTCCATCTGATAACCTGCAGAGTAGCAAAATCGAAAAAATGAAAAATGACAAATTCAGGGGAGGTTGCAGAAAAATATACACATTGATGTGCTATAGATGGAGCTATGAATTGATCCCACTATTCTAAAGCAATCTTAAAATCTGCTCCAAAAGTTGCTAAATTATGCATGTCTTTCAACATGGGAGTCATATCCCATAAAAAAAATCAAAGAGCAATATGACCCAGATGTACAAAAAATATTTGTAGCTACTCTTTTTTGTAGTGGTTAAGAACTGCAAAATAAGGGGTTTCCCATCATCAGGAGAAAGACAACTAATTATGCTTTGTGAATGCATTGGAATATTACTGTGATCTAAGAAACAATAAAAAAAGATAATTTCAGAGAAACCTGGGAATTCTTTTAGGGGCAGATGTTTATTGAAGTAAGCAGTAATAGAGAAAAATAATACTGCAACAATATTGTAAAAACAGATAATTTTACAAGTCTTAAGGACTCTGAACAGCACAATGATTATGAATCATTACAGAAGACAAAAGATGAATGCTACCATATTGCTTATAGAGGTGATAGATGAAATATGAAGATAAAACACATTTTTGTACAAGGCCAAAACAGGAATCACTTTCCATTGACTAAATACTTGTTAAAAGTGTTTGTTTTTATTTTTCCCCCTTTTTCAGTGCAGTATTATGTAAGGTTAGGTGGAAAAGGAAGAGAAAACTAATAAAAATATTAATAAAGTGAGAGGCTTAGTTTTCTTTAGAATAAGTTGCTTCATGGCTTTTAGTATTCTGCTCCTCATAAAGTTGCAAAAAAACAAATGTTCTTTGCATCCCTGTAGAGAATCTTTATATGCCTTATAATAATTACTTTCCTTTTCTTTCTACCTGTGGTTGGATTGGTAGACTACATGAGCCTATACCTATTATCTAAATACCCTCTAACAGTTGACATTGCTATCCTTTCAGTCACCTGGGATCACCACTTAGGTGTCATCTTTAATTCCTCACTCCTTATTACATGGCATTTCCAATCAAGTTTCAAGTCTTGCTAATTTTAACTCTGTAATGTCACTCCTAGATGGCCCCTTCTCTCTCCCCAAACTCCTTCCAGCCTGATGTAGGACCTCATCACCTAGAGCCTGCACTATTGCTATAATCATCTGATATGTTTCCCTGCATCAATTTTCTACTATGTCCATTCCATTTAATTCTCAATTGTCAAATTAATCTTACCAAAGTGCAGGTCTGACTATGTCACTTGCCATATTCAATAAGCTCCAGTGGCTTCCCATTACCTACAGGAAAAAATGTTAAATATTCTGTTTGTTTTAAGGTACTTCACAGCTCCCTCTTTCCACCACAAACACCTTTGTAGTCTTCTTACAAAATTCCACAACCCCGGCATACAGACACTGGTCCTGTTGCTATTTCTTGACTAAAGTATACCATCTCTCAACTCCTTGTATATTTTCATCAGCTCTCCCCCATTTCTTGGATTTTCTCCCTCTTCATCAGTGTCTTCTAGTCATCAGATAACATTCCACGCTCTATGAAAAGCCTTTCTCTTTCAACTTTAATGCTGGTGCTTTCTCTGAGATTATCTCCAAATTATCTTATCTATATCTTGTTTATGCATATTATGAAAATACTAAGTAATCAAAGAAATGGTGAAAAATTTGTTGATATTTCAGAGTTTCACTCACTGAGAATGAAGGAAAGGAGAGAAAGTAAAGGATATCATCAATGAATTTTGAGATCAAGGAAAAGGGAAGAGACAGTTCAATAATGAATAACCATAATTTCCTTAATAAAGTAAGAGGCACTCTGCTGGAGATGGGAGTAAATGTGTGGGAGGTTTGAGAATAGAAATAAAGTTTGGAAAAGCTTTTGGGGTTGTGTTAAGGAATAAATTAGAGAAGAGTATGTAGATTGCCTTGCTTCAGGGTGTAGTTAAAGTTGAATAACGTGAATTTATAATGTAACCAATCAGCAAAATTGTAAGACTTCCACCCACTACTGTTCAGTAGCTCCTGATTAGGTTTGGAAGAAGCAGATGATGGAAATCATCTGAGGTTGATATTGGACAATGAACGAGTGATGATAGAACAAAAGTACAGTGAATTCCACAGAAGGTGATTGTGGGAGAGTTGAATTGGGTAACTATATGTTTATGGTTTGAGGGAATGGAAAGAGGTCCTGGCTTGTGAAAGTAATGAGACTTTGGAGACTGGTGGTCTCTATGAGGATTAGAAGAATGAATTTAAGAAGAATGTGACATAAGAAGATGGAATGATTGGATATTTGGATCAGAAAGAAGAATGTCAGAATTTTTAATTAGAGAAGGGGAGAATTTACAGGTAATGATGGTATCCAGTATAAATCAAGCAAGAGGCCTATTTATCCAGGATTCCTAATCCCTTCACCTTTCTGTGCATGATTCTTACACAGGGGCAACCCTTGAAAGAAGAACTCACTTTTTGACACACTGACTTTCAGGTATCTGAATGCATTTCAGAAATAAAACCAGAAAGCAGAGATCAGTAAGGTCTCCTGCTAGAGTATGTGGGCTACTGTTACCTTCTCAGGGCCAAGCCCAGAGCCCAAAGAGGGGCCCAACTGTCAGGGTTCGTCTTCCCCAGTTCCTCCTACAGACCAGATAGTTCAGGCATGAGCACAGTAACCATGCTGATTCTACCTTCCCAGGAGTAGTACAGCACAATAGATGGAAGAGCTTACTCTCTTCCTTACACCCATCCATATATCCACCCATACATTTTTTTCACTCAGTCACTCAATTATTCAGCTATTCACTCAGTTACTCACATGTACACATACTCTCTCACAATTGTCTGAGGCTTCACAAATCTAGTGGGAATATAATCATCTGTTTGGCCAAGGACAATAATAAACCCAGCTTCATTTCCATGGCTCATAGGTGCCCAGTTTCTTGACATGTCACATTGCCATTGCCTAATTGTGGCTTTTTCCTAAATAAAGTTTTGGATATAGAGGATTGTGATACCTGTTTTACTTAAATATTTCTGTAATAATTTATCAGCTTAAGAGGTAGAGAGAAGTTGGTTGCTTATTGGCAGGGCAGCATTTTCCTGTTGGGGGTTTGAGGTGGTGTAGAGGGTCCTGGTATTTGTGACAAAGCCTCTTTCATTTCTTCAACTCAGCCTAGCTTGGTACCCTGAACCTTTCATAACACCAGGCTCAATGTACCACTCCAGCACCAGGCTTTTAGGTATACTTCTCTGTGGCATAATTGCCTTTGTCATTTCATCATCATTGATGTCCAGCTTGGTTGACCAAATTATACTGACTTGATTAGATGCCTGTGACAAAAACACATGTGGAAGGCTTGAAGTGTAGGAGAGAGCATCTGATGAAGGTTGATTTCTTTGGGGCTGAGGGAGCCAGGAGTTTCATTACCCATCATTTGGTTCTATTCAATGGTTTGGGGGCAGTGCAATGACCAACCAGTTTGCTTATCTTTTTTTCCCAGTTCACTTTGCAGTCTTGGTTTATGGAATAGATGTGTTTTGAGTTTGTGCTTCTTTTATACCCTCCTCTCCATCCACTCCTCTCGCACCCCAGTTTTCTTCCTTGGTGGAAAGATGAACTGCCAAGAGAAGCTGAGGAGCTTGGGAGCCTCTTACTGCTTTCTGAAGATCATTTCCCTGGGAAGTGACATAGTGGCCACTGGGCTGGAGGACCAGGTGTAAACAACTCAGCTCAGGGTGGGAGGGGGTGGAGAGGATTTCCCTGATGGGAAGGCTTTGACTATTCTGTACTTTAATAAACATTTAATCTTTTAGGAAAAAAGCAAAAAAAACATGTAGAGCCTTATTCTCAGCATCGAAGGTCTGGCCTATCCTAGGGAAGTAGAGGGAGAGATGGAGAGAAAGACCAGGAGATAAAAAGAGAATAACTAAATCAGATGATCCTAAAATCCAGGCCAAATGGTTTACAGAAAGAAAGGCAGAGAACCAAAGGATACTAATCTTACAAATCTGCTATGGTCTGATGGTTTGGAAAGAATCTGAGAACCCAAGGAAGGCCAGGATTTGCTTTCCTCAGAATGTCATAGGAAAGAGCGCCAAGGCAGGAACAGAACTACAGGTTTTTGGGTCCTTTCCCAGGGCCAAGCAAAAAGATGAAAATAGAATACAAGCTCCTTATGAATTGCTTCCTACGTTTTAAAAGAAAAACATGTGACATATCATAACATAATAATCCTATATTAATACAGATGTTCAGATGTTCAGATTAATGTTTCACTGGGTATGAATTTACAGAACTCACAGTGGTTGATGTTTAATTATTTTCTAAGGGAGGTAAAAAGAAGTTGCAATGGTTGTACCCACCAACATTGATATTCATCAGCTTCAGGGAATCAGAATCTCATAAAGTCCAAGGACTGCAGACATCATGTAGTATAACCTGTATGTGAACACGTACACCCTCTAACCATGTCCAAACAGTAGTAACTTATCTTCGCTTGAAAACCTCCAAAGATGGATAGTTAATTGCCTCCTGTGAAACTCCATTCCATCTTTTGACTGATTTAAATGTTGGGAATTTTTTATAAAAAATCATTTTATTGAAATGAAATCAAGTCTTTGCAACTTCCTTTCATTGTCTTTAGACCTGATCCCTAGATCTCAGCTGAAAAAATACATCTTTCCCATATGACAATACTTCATATACTTCATGTCAGCTATTTTTGAAAGTAGTGTGATACAGTGTAATATATATTGAATTTGGAATCTATAAACTTGGATTTTTATTATAGTTCCACTGCTTACCCCATGTGTAGCTTTATGTTAACTCTCCTTATCTTGACAAAAAAAAGGTTGTATTTAATGTGTTTTATGATCACTGTCAGTTTTAAATCTATGATCCTATAAATCTCTTAAGTTTTTTTTTTTTCAGACTAAATATCCCAGATTCCTTCTATGGATCCTTGAATACTATGTTTCTAATCTTCTCATTGGTGTTTCCTGACATCCAGCTGTATCTCAGTCTTTACTAGAATATGACATATAGAATTGTGGACCATAATCCAGATGTTGTCTAATCAGGACAGAGTGCATTAGTTGTATTGGTTGCTTATTTTGGACACTATGTACCTCTTCATTCAGTCTAATATTATGGTAACTATCCCATTTTTCAACATTGAGTGAGTATAGGGAAAAGGCAATAAAGAAAGGAGGACAAAAAGAGAAAAGTGAAAAAAGTTACAGTGCTTCTTCAGAGAGGTTTGTGTCAACTTATCTTAGGACTAAAATTAAAGTCATCAAAATGCAAGCTAGGGCATTGTATCCCTTAAATTATTTAACGGACTCCCTTCACCCCTATTTTTCTTAATAACTTGTTTAAATGGTTGCATTTTTTCTTAAATCCAATGAACTTGCCCCAGTTGACATAATACAAGCTATATACAATGTTTATCTGAAAATATACTGCAAAGAACAAATGTTCTTTTAAAAAAAACTTAGTGGGTTGTTTTTTTCCCTAAAGGAAGAAAAAAATAAAAGTGAAATGTCAAATCACACATTTTCAAGTCGGAGCATGAAAGCTATTGTCATGGAGATTTATAGGATTTGTACTTAGTTAATGTAATCTTGACTTCCTAGTGACTTCCCGGATGTAAAACAGGACACGTGAATAAATTTTTCTTTTAACAGTGCAATGTTCCAAGGGGAGAAAATGTCCAGAATAATTAATTATGCATGCAAAGTTAGGACTTGCAATAGCGACTTGTCAGGTAAAGCTAATGCAAGTGATGCTTGACCTAGAGATGTTCTAATGTCTGTTTCAGTAAAATTGAAACCATTTTTCATAGGTTTCTGCATTTTTCAAAGCTGTGTCTGTGTTCACATGTGAAATAAACCCATGAAAAAGCTTTACTTAAATTATTTGTGTAAGATTCAAGGAATCTGTTCGACGAAAATAATTCTTTTTTTTTTTAAGTTGGATCATCTTGATATTCCAGTCTGTCACTGATTTATGTCTTCTACTTTGACTCCAAATAAGGAACCAAAAAACTGTCTAATCTCTCTTTCACTTGTCCTTTTAAACTACCTCAGAAACCCTCTCTCTTCTAAGACAACTATCTCTTAGTATGATATAAGGTTTGTTCTTTCTTTAACCTTCCCTGCAGGAGGTGAAGTGATGAAGTACTTTGGCTTCAAAGGACTTTTCTGTATGCAACTAAATAGAGGTGTTTGAGATTTTAACTAGGTTTGATTGAGATGATTAGATTTGTCAATAGTGACATCTGCTAGGGAAACATGGGCAAGAGTATGAACAAACAAGGATTTTGCCGGTTGAGCAGTCATGGATTTTCTCAATCTGTGCTATTGAAGGGATCATCCGTACACCAGAGCACAGATTAATTGAAGTATTTACATTTTTAATAATATTAATGTAATTACCACAAGTAGTTAAGGTGTTGTCAATAAACTTGTAGGCAAACTTGACAGTTCTATTTCATAATGAAAATAAAGGAAAGCTGGGTCTTTATTTGACTGATTCATGAATAATTCAATCAACCATTTTGTTTTTTAGTGTTTACTACATGTAATTTATCAAACACAGTCAAATTTAACAATTTGACCTCCTAAGTATAGTGATTCTTAATAATAACCTTTTGTTGCCAAATCTAACATATAAAAGTTGGCTCAGGCTTATTTTCATTATTATTATTTCTTGTACACTTAGATACATTCCTTCACAAATGTCTTTCTGTGATGCTTTGTTTTGACATGCACGTATTCCTGGGTCCTCAAATTTTTGTCAAGAGATTGAAAGCTCTACTAACACATCCAGCTGCATACTGTGTTTACTAATTGTACAACACTCTAAATAAATATAGAGAAGCTCATCAGCAGTAGCTTGGGCACCAATTGTTCATTTTTTTGGCACCGCCAATCCATAAAACAAAATGAAAAATGGACCTCAGTTTGGTCTGTGTTTCCTGTCTCACTTCTATCATAATTATAGCAGTGTAGAAAAGAGATGTGAAATATCATAAGAAACATCCATTTTTTAAAAGCATAAGAATTAATTTTTTTTCAAATAGTTCTCTAAATGTGAGATCATTGTCTAGTGAGCAATAAGTCAATATATTCCTAGAGGAACAAGCCCATAGGTATAATTAAAATTCTTTTATGAATGAAACCTTAACCAATCCAAAAATAAATAAGACATCTACTATGTTTCAGAAACTATGGTAGGTTCTAAGGATACTAATAAAAAATATTCCTTGTCCTCAAGGAGCTTACATTCTACCATGTAAAGGCAAAAACAATCTAAATAGGTATTTTTTTTCCTTTTTTTTAAATCCACATATTGTTATTTTAATAAATAAAGTATATTCATAGCTTGGATTTTTGAATCACAGATATAACTGAGGAAAGCCTCTAAGGCCAAATAGTTAACAGGGGTAATACTATTAATGCTGGAGAGAAGGCATGCTCTATGTGCATTATTAAGGTAACCTACAGAACTAAAATACAAAGAGGGTATGATATACCTCACATGCATCGCTCAATCCAGTCTAAGGCAGATCATAGAAGGATTCTCAGTGAAAACCATACAGCTCGTATGTAATCCCTTTGTCCCTAGAATGTAGATCAGAACTCAGTCACTTTCAGATGAACTAGGTTACTTCTTGACAGTTTTAAGTCCATAAATCCTCTCCCAAAGTTAACATTTAGGCTGACAGCATTCTACACAAAGGTTACTCCACTGAAGAACATAGGACAATGTCAGATCATCAGAAAGGAGGAATATCGATAGTTGTTTCTTCAATTTTAGATACATATAACTCATCAGTACAGCACATGGAATGGGACCTCTCATGAGAGGCTTAGTTCAAAAATTTCCTGTTGGCATTAGCACCAAACAAGGCCCCACAGACTTCTGGTATCATCTGTTGGGCTATTAGGTCCAGGCTACTTTCTAGGGTATTAGAAACTTTTATTTTATGATCCCCATTATAAATTTCAACACCTTCAGCTATTTCCTCTTGCAAGTATGCATCCTGATCAACTTGGACATCAACATCCTTTGTAGTCACAATCTTGTACGTAGGGATTGCTTTTTTGCACTGCAGCCTTGACCAGAGGGACATACTCTTTTTTGCAAAGGACAATCATTCATGGCTCCAGCAATTGGTATAATCCCTGAAGGACCAGACCATCCAAAAGTACCTGATACCTCATTGTATCTCTCATTACCTTGGAGAGTCTCTGTTTTGCTTCATTTAATAAGTCTGAGATAAGATCATCTCTGGCTCTGAGAACTTTCAATCTCACCTGATTCATCAAATTGGACATCTGAATTTTCTTCTGCTGCTCAATTTGTTTCTCCTTCTTCTAATAATATTCTATTATCTTCAGTCTCCGTGTTTGCACAAGATGACCTTTCTCAATGTTGAACTCTTCTTCTGCCTTTGCATCTATTTCTTAGGCCTTCTCATTTGCTTCCTGTTCAATGAAAGCCATCATGTGTTTGATCTGCTTTTGGATGTCAATGTTGCTAAAAGCTATGGTGACAGCAGCTACTCCTACACTGAGCTGTCAGCCTCTGAGTACAGCAGAAGATGAAACCAAATAGGTAATTTTTCAAAAGGAATTTTTAGGCAATTTTAGAAATGCACTAGGGGATAGCAGGGGAGATCAGAAAAGGCTTCAATTATAATGTGGCTCTTGAGCTTAGTCATAAAAGATCTAGGGATTCTAGGAGGTAGTTGTGAGAAGTAAATTCATTCCAGGCTTGGAGAACCACCAGTGCAAAGTCATGAAAATAAGAGATGGACTACTAAGTATGAGGAATAGTAAAAATATGTCTGGACTGCAGGTAGGAGAAAGGACATCCAGGCTGTCCTGGGCTGGAGTCCTGCTTCGTCTGCTATTTTGTGGGTTCTCCAGTTCTGGAATTGTTCAGAGCTGTTTTTTATAGGTGTTTGGAGGGTCCTGGGAGAGAGCTTTAGCCAGTCCCTGCTTTCCAGCTGCCATCTTGACTCTGCCCTTCGATGTGCATTTTTTTAAATTTTTTTTAAAATTAAAGACAGAAGTGACATGCATTTCAATTTTAAATGTGGTGCAAACCTGGGAAGGAAAGTTTTCATGATGGATGACAGTGACAGAAAGCAAAAAAAAGTTATTGATAGGCTGAGATATTATCAGATTTAATAAGAAAAAATGCAATAGAGTTAAATGTGATGTCTGATAATAGACTCAGAAAGTACATCAGGTGTTTAATAAACATTTATTAAGAACCAGAAATGTGTTAGGCACTTTTCTAAGCATGAGGGATACAAAAATACAAAAGGAAATCACAACCAAATTGGGGACACAACAAACAAATCTATATAAACAAGACATAAACAGGATAAATAGGAATTAATTAATAGAGCAAAGCAACAGAATTAAGAATTAAGAAGGATTCCTATAGAATTCTTCCTATAGAAGTAAGACTTCCTACAGAAGATAGGACTTTAGTTGGGATTTGACAGAAAGCAGGGAAGAAAGAGAGAAAGCATTCCAGGTATGGGGAAAGTCAATAAAAATGTCCAGAGCTGAAAGGCGGAGTATCTTGTTTGTGGAACAAACAATGAGGCAAGTGTCACTGAATCAAAGAGTATATGATGAGAAAATGTAAGAAGACTGGAAACATGTGTGTGCACATATGCACACTTGTAGAAGTGGTCAGCTAGAATATGAAGGATTTTTTAAATTTAATATTGGCAGTAATAGGAAAACATTGAAAGTTTATAGAGTAGTGGGGTGAAACTGCATTTTAGGAAAATCACTTTGTTTGCTGAATGGAGAATGAATTGGAATGGAGATTAGTCCAAGCATGAGGTGATAAGAATCTATAGTAAGCATCGAGAAATATATTGGAGCTCTAACTAGAAAAGAGTTTACAAGAAAAAAAATAAAGAAACAAAAAACACATGAATTTTATGGTTCAGAGCTAAAGAAGTTATAATTCTACTATATTATTTCTAGGTCAGATCACATCTATAATATGTTTTTAAGTTCCGAAAAATCACATTTTAGGAAGGATATTTTAAAAGCTTGAATGCTCAAAGGAGAGTAGCTAAGGTGGTGCCTTTGAACTCCTGTAGATCATCATCTAAAGCCTATTCAATACCCCCTACAACCCTATTCCTCATTGTCATTCCCCTCAACTTTCCCACCTCAATGTTTCAATCGACCTTCACTGTGTCCTATGGAATGACTGTTCCATAGGGAACACATTTCCCTTCATCTTACATATATTCTTTTCCCCCTCCTTTCATCTTCTAGCTCTTACTGAAACCTGGATTTGCTCAGATGACACAGTCTCCCTGGCTACCTTTTCCAATGCTAACTGTATCTTCACTCATTCTACTTGAGTTACTGCTCAAGGTGACTGACTTGAAATACTTGTTCCTAGTGGCTGCTTCTAGTTTCTCTCCCTCACTCCTTTACTTAGTAATTTTTTTTTTATTTTTAGGTTCATGCTATTAATATCTGCCATTCAATAAAAATCCTGGTATCAGTTGTCTACAGACACTCAAAATACTAGAGGACTTCAACATAGCTATTGATTCTTTCTCAAATGCCCTAACCACTCAATTAGTCCAACTACTATAATCAAGTTACTCCTCTAGTACAATTCAGCCACAAAGATGATCATATTCTCAATCTTGTACTCACCCACAAATGTATCACCTTTGTGTTCAAGAATTATGAAACCCACTTATTTGACAATATAATCTGTGAATCTTTTCCCTCTCCTTCTACTTTCCTTTACATAATCTTCCCTACTCTTCATCCTCACTATGCTCACCACTCCTTTGACCCCTCAATTTTCTCCCAGGCCATTTCCTATGTTCCTTCTCCTTTTTTTCCCCCATCTCGACTTCTTGACAAACTGATTGCCCCCTCAACATATTGCCTTGTCATTATACCTAGTCAAGCCTCAGCCTTGGATCACTTTACCATTTATCATATTTATGCCTATACACATAGTGCTGAACAAACTAAGAGAAAATCATGGAAACATTCTCACCGGGTCCATTATAAACTTATGTTATATAACCGCAGTTGGGCCTTCACTACTACTAGGCAGTGCAACTATAAATCACAACTAATAAGCAATGCAATCTCTTATTAACTCACTATCTCCCTCAACACAGTGGCTCTTCCAAACCTTTTCATCCTTCCTCAAACTTCCTATGGTTCCTTCTTCCCCAATTCTCTCAGCTGAGAAACTTGCCTCATATTTTACAAAAATATTTGAAGCCATTCACTATGAACTCTCTCTTCTCCCCTCTTCCTCATATCCTATCACTCATGTGACTTCTGCCACTTTCTCCTCTTTAACCTTGTTTCACATAACAAAGTGGCCTCACTCTTTATCAAGGCTAACTCTTCTACTTGTTCAAGTGATACCATTACTTTCTGTCTCCTCCAACAGACTGAAACCTCTGTAATCCTCACTCATTTAATTTAATTTTCATTTTCTCAATAGGCTCATATTCTCAATAGGCCAATTGCTTTCAGATATCCTTGTGTCTCCTGTATCCAAATGTAGTAGGAAGGCCGAATTTATGATCTCAAATATAATCATGTATATGTTTGAATGGTCCGAAATCGCAAGGTATGAGAGATTCTCTAAGGAGAAAACAACAAGAAATTTATTTAGGGCCCGCCGCAGCAAAAACTTGAACCAGCCTCCCCATTCCAACATCTTGACAAAAAGACTC
>CM053622.1:263304065-263323633 GCA_028646595.1 Phalanger gymnotis | reverse complement strand
ATGGGCTTTCTGGGCCTGGAGTCTTTTTGTCAAGATGTTGGAATGGGGAGGCTGGTTCAAGTTTTTGCTGCGGTGGGGCCTAAATAAATTTCTTGTTGTTTTCTCCTTAGAGAATCTCTCATACCTTGCGATTTTGGACCATTCAAACATATACATGATTATATTTGAGATCATAAATTCGGCCTTCCTACTACACCTTGTAACCTTCTTTCCTGCTAGGGCCTTCCGGTAAACAATCACTTACGAATCCTAAGTCTCCACTCAGCACCCTCTTCTTCAGCTCTGCTGATGCTGGTTCTCTCAATGTCTGCTCTTCAGTGCCCTTTTGATGTCTGCTGCCTCAATGTCTTCCTCTCACTTCTGCTGCTCTCAGTTCTGTTCCTCTTCAATTCTTTTCTCCTCTTCAATTCTGGGCTCTCCTTTAGTGTAGTCCTAGCTAGCATATGACTGGCTAGAACTCAGGTCTCTGATTAGCTGAATTCATGATTGACTAGAACTCAGTGCACATATCATTGGCTCTGGTCTTAGCAACTCCCCTTAGGGTCCTGAGGGCTTCATTCCCATATAGGCTTAGCACTTATGTAAGTAGGCCTTACAAACAGATATAATCAAGCCTTCCCACCTAGACCCACATAAGACCTATTGAATGGGTGGGGACGATCTTCAATCACAATGCTACAATCCAATGCTAAAACATTCTTAGGAAAAGTGAGACATGTAGACACTTACTGAGATTTGTCTCTACTCTCTATGGTAATGTTTGAAACAAAAATGATGCAATAGAGCAACAACAACAACAACAATGACTGGCGTCTATGTAGCAATTTTTTTTTTTACTGTTATCTTATTAGATTTTTACAACAACCTAATAACATTTGTCCTGTTGTTATTTTGTTTTAGTATATGAGGAAACTAAGACTGAGAGAGGCTAAATAATTTGCTCAGGGGCACAGAGCTAAAAAATGTATGGAGAAGGATTTAAACTGAGTTATTACTGCTTTTAAGCCCAATAATTTATCCATCATGCCATCTACTTGCCTCAATATTAACTGAAACTGTGACTCAAATTATCCAAGTAAAAAGAAAGAAAATATTCAGGCACTCATCCAGGTGTTTGGTCTACACAATGGACTGTTTGGGGAATAGGAATTTTATACGAAGGATCCACATCACTCATAATCTCTGTAACTCCCAGTATGTGAAATCTACACTTTCTTCAATTCAATATGATTATAATTGGTGAACCCCTTTGTTGTTTTTACTTGGATTTTCTTAAATCCTTTTTCATTCTCACCTAAGAGCTGATATAATTAGATGGATTTCTGATAATAGTTTTGAGAATTATATGTCAATAGAGTGATGTTCAAGAAACTCCCTCAATGGCATTACTGTTTTCCTCAGCCAAAATGATATGCTAGTTGCCTGCAGAGCAAAATGCTAGTTTTTTTCCTTAATTTGCTATGAATATATTATGTAACACTTCATACTTAGACTACAAGGTCTTTGTATTCTGGATTTTCAGATCACTAGTATGTGGGAAACATCATTTATTACATCCAGAAGGCAAATTATCTACAAGCAAAACAAGTCTGATGCAAATATTTCCAGAAAAGTTCCAATCAACATAGTAGTATATAAAATGAATTCAGTTGTTTATTTGCTTCAATTATAGAGGCATTGAAAAAAATGTTCAAAATATTTTGTCCGGTATCTTTTTCTGCCTTAATGACTTGCTCTACTTTTGAAGATTTATCTTGAACAAAAATAAACCAGGTAGCTTGACATCTATTAACTGGAAGTCTCATCAATTTAAAATCTACCACTGTTGAATTACTCACATTATTCTGAAGAAATGACATCAACAAACTTACTTATGAGCCTGGCATATCTTCCAAAATTCATAGAATCAAATAAAAAGTCATTTTCTTTTTTGAAGAATTTTGTTACATTTTATGTTTTCTGCTTGGTGAAAATTCATTCAAATATATGATTTTTAGAACCTTCCATTTCCCAACCATTAACCTATTTTTGTTGTCGTGTTGGTGGTGGTGGTGGTGGTGGTGGTGGTGGTGGTGGTGGTGGTGGTAGTGGTTTTGATGTATAAATATGTGTTCCAGGTAACAAGATATTAAAAAATTCCTTTTCAGTGTTTTGGAATACTCTGCTACTCTAAAGTATGGAATTTTATCTTCCAAAGCAAAATATTCCCCGAGACGTGCTGTCAATAAATACCTTTTTGAAAGTTACACAGATTTTATATTAACCATTCACATCATTTCTGGAAAATATTTAGCAACTCATTAAAAAATAAACAAACAAACAAATGAAAAACTCATTGCTGATGCCTGTTGAATCTAAAAAAAAAACCTCTTGAAATATTCTATACCACATAACATCTCTACCAAATAAAACAGTGACCATTTTTATCAGTGCATGTATTCGGTAACTATATTTCCTTCATTTTGCCAACCAATAGGAATGCCCTACTTCTCTTATAATATTGGAATTTGTGGGTTTTTTAAGTAAAATGGATGAAATTAGATCAGGGCTGTCTAAAATGTGGCCACAAGCTGCATGTGGCCCACAGTGTGATTTATGAAGCCTGCCTACAAGCATAGAAATTTACATAAATGCTTCTGTAAATGAAACTGAGCTACCTCAGAGCTCTCCTTAATACAGTAAATCAAAATATATTGTCTATTATTTGAATAAAAACCTAAGGTTGGACAGCCCTGGTTTAGATTACCTTTGAAATAGGAATAGTGGTAGTAATCTTTTTGTGTAATTGAATTAATGGCTATTGATAAGCATTTAAAGTCCCAGAACTTTCAGTTTTAGGAAGTGCCTGAGCCAGCCATTTAGAATTCTCTGGGCTTATCTACTATACCTCAGCTTCCTTCTCTATTTGCCCTTGCAGGGCTCTTCTGCCATTTGTGAATACTTCCTAGAACCTAGAGGAAGGCCTTCCACTCTTTTTTTATATCTTTTGTAAGTATTTTCTTATTTCATTAAAATTTCAACTCATTAACATCAGGGTTACCTTTTGTTTCAACAATCTGGCTAGCAGCTTCTGTGGGGGTGTAAGATCCACTCACAGCCAACACCTAGAAATCTGCCAAGAGCACAGTTTCTTTTGATCTGCTTAACTAAGGAAAGCAGGGTGAAGGGGTTGACACACTTACTTTAATTCAGCACACAAATACAATTCACTTAGTTCAGGGGAGAAAGACCAGCACACTGAACTTCAGAGCAAAATACAAACAAATGACAAATATCAACAGACAGACCTTGTCTGATTCAAATCCCAATAGCATCCGGGTTTACAAGCTGGAGGTTCTCCTTAGCTACAGCTTCCCGGAGTCTCCTCATCAACACCGTCTCGAGAGCCCTGCACAAATGGCTCTGTCCGCCCTTCTTATAGGGCTTCAGACATCATCAAACGTCATCTGAATGACCAGAACTTAGGCTGCTATGATTGGTTCTTGAGTTAGCCCCTTCCCTTAGGACCCTGGGAGGTTCACATCCACATAGGTTAGGTTAACACCTAATAGGGTATGGCTCTGGAGTTAGCACCTCCCCTTAGCCAGCCTCACCTTGGGCCCCACCCCAGTCACCAATCCATACCCACATAGGTTCCATACCTAATAGGGTTTTGGGCCTGGGGCTTAGGACCTAGTAAGGTTCAATGACATACATTGAATTACTCAAAGCAAACAAAAGCCAGACTCTTCAAGGGCACTAGGAGCCCATTTTGCTTACCAACACACCTTTCTATTTGCTTTTTTTCTATACTGTATGATTAGCACAGTGATTGGCATATAAAAAGTGCTTAATAAACATGTTGATGTGGTTTGAATACAAAATACATTGACAATATGTGGAGTTCATAAAAGATTTTTTTTCCTATGTGCTTCATTATTTCAAGAAACCATTGTTTTGCTCCCTTGAAGCTTGAAACATAACCTTTCTATGCCTTAATATATAATTTCCATGAGTAGTTGGGTAAAAATAATCATCACTTGTTGGCCAATCTTCTGGTTATGCCTCTGATAAATACTAGCTGTGTGACCATCAGCAAGTCACTTGACTTTCCAGTGCCTCCAGGATAATAAATAATATTACAAGTTATAGACATATTAAAATCTGAGTGAGTGGATGGAGTTTACACATAGGCAGTCCCCACTCTGATGAAAAATCAAATTTGGTCAAATGTTTACATATTCATCCTAATCATCTAACTCAATAAGAAAGATTGTATCAGAGATTACTTCTAAATGTAAAAGAAAATAATACTTAAATACATGTTTATTTCAATATGCAAAAAATTCCTAGTGGGTATATGAAATACTGAATATATGAAATGGGATATTTTAAAATAATTATTAAATAATTATAATTACTGTTTATGACTTTCTCCTCTTACTTTGTGGGAAGATGAGTGGTAGGATAAAAATACATTTATTTGTGTACCCACTCAGAACTTTTGCCAGTGTTGTATACACACATATCATTTAGTAGTGTTGAAAGTGGATTTTTTGTGAGGACCTAACAGGTACCTTTTCGTGTTGTATTTGCCATTTTGCTGTGTATGACTCCTGCATGAACTGGATAGTCAATGAGTATTTCATATTACAGCTCTCTATAGTATCTTCTATTCTTTCTCAATAGATACCCAAAAAAATTGTTCAAAAAAAAGGAGTACTTCAATAAGATTAAGGAGTCTTTTCCCTTACCTAACTTGATAAGTGATGTGTATACACATACTATATATATATATGTGTGTGTGTGTATGTATGTATGTATGTATATATACATATAATATACACATCACACACATATATAATCTATATCTATATTTTCCTTATTCCTTTAGATTTAGTGTAAACAGTTTTACTAACAAGGACACATCCCTTCTCAGGGTCCTGTAGCTAACGATACATATTTTCCTTAAAGCATACCATTTTTTCTTTGTAAAGCAAATCAATTAACTATCATTTATTAATAACTACTATGCCAGACACTGTGCTAAATACTGGAGATACAAATAGAAAAAAAAAAAGATAATCCCTGCCCTCAAGGAATTAGTCTAATGAAAGAAGACAATACAGAAAAAGCTGAAAAATAGTGGGGGGTGAGGAAAAGCAGGAGCATGTAGGAAATGTCAGTCAGAAAATCCCCAAGGTAATGCATTCAGGTGAGAAATAGGGAGTTGTCTGAGCTGAACTCACTACTTAAAGGGAGTTTGGAGTTCACAGCCTCAATCTCCAATCAGAGAGTCAGAAGGAAGTGATGAAATGAT
Organism: Phalanger gymnotis; assembly: GCA_028646595.1. NCBI lineage: Eukaryota > Metazoa > Chordata > Mammalia > Diprotodontia > Phalangeridae > Phalanger > Phalanger gymnotis. Next base: position 263,318,334 of record CM053622.1, on the reverse strand, counting down.
GTAACAAGGTCGATGAGTTTTTATAGGATGACAAGGTTATTCCAATAATGAGTTTCATGGAGCGCAGTAGAGATGTCAGTCAAAGATGTCCCAACACAGTACAACCAGGTGAGAAATGAAGAAATGTCAGATCTAGCCAGCTGTGCTATAAGGAATAGTCATCTTTTACTTTTATTTTTCTCATGTAATCTATAGATAGTACAACCTAAATTGTGAATGACACACATTTTCATCAACTATTGGTAGAGTATACTATACTCTGATTGAATAGACTACTGTAAAATCTGTCTTTGGTTTGTGCTGGCTAGTTGATGACCTAAAGAAAATTCATTCAACAATGAATGAACAGGTGATGCTCACAAATTACCTTGAAGTTCATAATTAATAGCTTGGTTTTAACTCTTTGTGCAATAGGGAACTACTGGAGGTATTAGCAAATAAGCAGTTCTCTGCTGATAAAATGCAAGCTCCTTAAGTAGAAATAGTAGTTCATGTTTATGTCTTTGTACTCTTGGCATCTTACCCAGCATTTGACACATAATAGGCCCTCAGTAAAAGCTTGTTGGTCATTGACAATTTGAGCAGGGAAATTAGAAATTTAACATATTGGTGCCTGTTACAGGTAGTTTTGAGACATCCATCTAATAAAGAAGGTAAAAAAAGAGGGGGAAATTGACAATTTGGGAGTAATTGTCCCAGAGAGATGTGAATAGGTCTAATATTAGAAATAAATGATATAGATGGTATTATGACTTTAAACATCATATTGTAAACATCATATGATCTGATTGTTTCTGGAAAAGTATAGACCAGGCTTGTTTCATTGATGTAGGGGTCTGTACTGATTAATGTAAGGAAACTTGTATTGATGCCAAATAGCACTTATTCTGCAACATATGCATAGCAGTTGTCTGAGACATGGAGGAGCTAAGTATCTTCCCTAAGGCCACAAAGCTTCTATATGTCAGAGGTAGGAATAGACCTCATATTTTCCTAACTCTAAGGCCATTGTTCCTTCCATTTAATGTCTTGCTGTCTCCTTTTTGAAATATTGTATAGTGGAATTACAATCATATGTACATGAAAGATTAGAGAGAAAGCATATAGAAGAGTTAGCATAAGAGGAAAGGAAGAAATAGCCTTGCTTATCAAAACCTCATATATAAGATTTTGTGAAATAATTTGTATTCATGAATCTTCAGCCTTCCAGTCTCTAATTAGCTCAATATAACTGGGTGATCTCATTGAAGCAAATCCCTAGGTAGCTGTTTTGGTTTCTCAGACAAAAGATATTTGGAATTCTTCATTAGCTGGCTATAAAAGTGGAATTAAAGGATTCCATAAAAGATACATTTTAAATTATCTCAATAGGGATAGAGAAGCAGTGGTGTAGAGAGTAGGCTTTGGGGGCAGGAAAACATGAGTTCATATGCTGCATCAAACAAATACTGATTATATTATCCTGTTCATGTCACTTGATCTTTTGATATTCTAGGTAACTGTCTATGACAGAGAAGTTAAAGATCTTCATAATTCTTTCATGTAAAAATTCTTTATAGCAAATTAATCCTAAGTTTGGTCTCTATCCCCTTAGAATGAGACAGAGATAGATAGATATATACATACAGAGAGAGAGAGAGAGAGAAAAAAAAAGAGAGAGAGAACTTTTTACTTCTTTAGTCATCAACTGCCTTTGTTCTCAATAGCATATTGAATAGAACATGTAACATGATTACATGAAGCTTAGAATACGATTGGATATTTTAAATAACACAAAAATTGGACGATGGCATGAATACTATGTAGGAAGGGAAAATGCACCTGTCTATCTACTTATGTAATTTCCGTCATAAAAATAGCTGTGAGTTCTGACAAATGAATTCTTTTAGCATGAAACAAAAGTGAGAAGTGTCATGTTGCTTTTTAAATGCTCACATAGACTTCCAATATGTAAGAAGAAAGCAAAGTTACTACTTTATATACATATAACCAAGAAGCAATTCCCTGTGTAATCTAACAGCTTAAATTAAACAATTGTTGCTAGCTGCTGTTTCACCAAGAAGTGTGAAAATTAATTGGACATTCATATGCCTTCTCATTTACTACCTTAAATAAAAGGATTTATCAACTACTTCACAGAGAAGAAATTTAACATGATATGTTTCAGCCTTAGTAGACTACTCTTCCACAGTAGGTGAGTTGCTGTGCTCTGTACCAGGTGTTGTTGCCTTATGGTCCCTATATTCATTTGCTGCTGCTGCAGCTGCTGCTTTAAATCCTTCATTCTTGAAGAGGACCAATGATGGCACAAGGGTGATGCCTTGAACTGTGGGTGAATTGGATCTGAGTAAGGCAGTGCTACAAAGTCATCAGCCTCATCTTTCATGCTGAGAGGTTTGCTGTCATGCTGAATATTTGAAGAAAACTGAATCAATCCCAGGTATAGGAAAGCTTGAAAGGAATTAGGGCTGAGTAGCAAGATATGCTAGGGAAGCAATTTGGTTTTATAAGCTGTGGTTCCCACTGGAATGGTCAGTGAAAGCTCTATGTACCTTTGTCATGGTGGTTTGGCCTGTCTGTCCTCACAGAAGCTACATTTAAATTTTACTCAATAGACCAGTATCATCTCAGACATGTAGGAGGTACAGATGGATCCAGTTACACTTCATCTAGGAGGTGATTTCATAGAGAACTAAAGGCAGCAAGGATGTCATTTTCTGGTTAACATAAATTACATGTAAGTATTTTTCTGCATATTGGTGACATACACACAAAATCAGTTTTTCAGTGATTTATCTCAATAGCAGAGAGGATATTAAAATAGGTAAGTAGGATTTGTAATACTGTGAGAATAATGGATTTAATTTAGTTTGACATAAACCTATCATCACCGCCTGAAGCTTTGCCAAATGAGAATATAAATAATACTGGATCCTAATTTTGTGCATTTCTCCACCGAAATGTCAAAGTATCGACTCAATGGTTTCTAATATATCCAGTGAAGGAAGATGGGGGAAAAAACTTAGATGATAACTACATGTCTAGACATAAAAAGGGAATAGACTTGGTGGATATAGACCTTTTACAGGTAAGAACTGGACCAAAAGATAAACTTTAGTCTCAACAAGGAAGAGAAATCTGGATTTTAGTCATTGTTAGTCTCACTTTAAATTACACTTCTAGATTATATGCCATAGTATATCTTACGAATATATCTTATGTTAAAATACATCTTATCAAAAGTGTATGTATTCATACTTCCTGAAATATCCAGTTCATTTTGCACACTGATCTTAAGAGCACTAAGGTTTGAATGATTTTGTTATTTTATCTAGGCCTTGAGACTTCTTGATTAAAATTCATCTAATCCACTGTACACACACACACACACACACACACACACACACACACATGTCACATGCCCATGCAAAAATACTATATATGTATATAAATATATGAATAGACTTATACACATGCAAATAAAACATGTTTGTACAAATACATGTAAATATATGCATACACATATGTACATACATATATACACATAATGCTGGAGAAGGAAATGGCAAGCCATTCCAGTATCTTTGTCAAGAAAACCCCAAATGCGGTGATGAAGAATTGGATATGGCTGAAGCAATAACAATGGTATATACATATAATATACTTATACACACAGCTACACACATATGTGCATATGTGCCTAAGGGTACTGTTGTATGAATCTGCCACAGAGAGTCTAAGAAAGAACATGGGCAATAATCAGAGAGAACAAGAAGGAAAAGATGGGATGAGGCTTATACCAGGAATTGCTAGCAATGCCAACTAAACATTTGATTCTTCCAACCTATCAAAGTTTATGATGTTATAACCAGTTCAACTTCATGTCTGGATACTCAGTTGCCTTTTCTTCAAGTAATTTTTGTTTGCTCTTGGCATGTTACTCCCTACATCTCCTTAGCTGTGTTGCTTCCTATTTGACCAATTTCTCCAATAACAGTTTGTGGGGATTGATCTAAATATCAAATAGATGGGCCTCCTGTGATTTATTTGAGGTTAGGGATGAACTCTTACATATATATCTCCAGTAATCTTTCCAAGAGGATCAATGACAATACTATAGGTCTCCTTCCTGATTGACTTCATTTTTTTTTCCTTTTTTATCTTATAACAATGGGCTAGTCATTAATTGTTGTGATACTTTTATATGAAGTCAGATATGGCCTCAAACAAGTCTTCAATTTTCTTTTTTAAATACAAGTTCACTGGAAAAATCCTGCAGGTTTTTTGTTACATCCATTGTGTTTTGGCCTTTGAATCATTTGTAAATTAAATTACAAATTTGTAAATGAAAATGCTACTCTGAAATCTCATCATGGCCTAGAGTTCTTGTAGGCTACCTTAGTAGAAAACAAACTCCAGTACACCCTAGCAAACTGGAAAGGATTTTATATGAGTCTGCTGGGCCTATTGTTCAAAGACCAACTTGGTAAAGTTTTGTGCAGCTTATGATCAGAAGATTCATGACCAGATAATGGATTTGTCAGTCACAGCAATTCATGAAGTGCATTTTAAAATATATAAGATGATTTGGAAAATATGTAGGACACATGGGATCATATATGTGGAGTAAAAAGGACCTTCTATATTATCTAGTCCAATTCTCATATATATTTGAAGAAACTGAGGCACAGATCAGTGAAATGTGTCACTTATGTCCACACAGCCAGCAGAGACTTGCTTTGTACCTTAGTCTTTATATTTCCAAATCCAGGAACATGTTCTATTGAGCTGTGATATGTCCATAATGGGCCCTTGGTAGTAGATACTATTCATTTTTTTTTAAAGTATAAAGGACAGAAAAATGCATGTTAATTGAAAAAAATATGGTATTGTTGCTTCCTCCAAGGAATAGAAGCTGTTGATAGAAAAGCAAGAATTATACACTTGAAACAATAAGGAAAAATAGTATTTTATAACACTTTAAGATATACAAATACTTTACATATGTTATCTTACTTGATCCTCACAACAACCATATGAAGTAGGTGCATTGTTATCCCCATTTTACCAATGAAGAAACTGAGGCTCAGAGAGTGGTTCAGTCATTTGCCCAAGTCACACAGGTGGCAAATGTCTGAGTCAGGATTTGCTTTTAGGACTTCCTGACTCTAAGTCCTGTGCTCTATCCACTCTGACACCTTGCTGCCCAAAATAGTCAGTAAAAGTCAGAAGGCAACCAGGTGCCAAAATGTGTGATAGTTTAGACGCTATGATAAATGTAGATAACCCCTATACCTGAGGGCCTTGTTAAATGTAGAAATACAGTTATTCTACCTTCAATGTTACATTTTTCTGTCAGGAAGCCTGAAAAAAGTCTAAACACTAAAAGCATTGGTTTACTTCTATTAACAAATGGCAAACTATTTCATCAATACATTCTTCTATTTCTGGAGTCTGACATACTTCTTTCCACCTACTTAATAAAAAGGAATACTGACAAAGTACTTTTAGATGCTTGAAAATATTCTCAACAGTAAAATATTATCAGTAATTTTATGTAATTTTGTTACTGTGGTTTATATGCAGGAAAAGATGGGTCATACTTATGATACTGTATTTCATTTCTACACAGAGTATTATGGAAATATGTTATGATTTAGCAAGTAACTAGAACACCACCACAACCACCACCGACAACAACAACAATAACAACAAAAACCTCACAAAATTTGGGCATCATATTTCATCATAATGTAGGAATCACTGAGAAACATTGCTTTAGGTAATGTCATTATCCTGCTTCTTCTTAATCTTGGCTTAAATAAGTACTATAAAAGGGGAAGTGAAGAGTTCAGGATAGATAATCATGAGTTTCAGCCCAGGTCAGCAATTACTGATCATCACTTGGTGGCTTGGTGCCTGTGCCACATGAAAGGAATCAGATGTTTCCATCCAGTTGCCATGGGACTTGTATCAAAACCTCCATAAACACAAATGTTGCATCCGCAAATGAATACCTTGTTAGCTGTCTCTGGAGACAGGTCAAGAAGTGAATAGGCCTAGAAACTGAAATACTCTTTCCCTGATAGATGTAATTATTCTAAATCAAAGTTCAGCTACATGGTCAGACAGCATGGGAGAGGTTTGCCCTCTTGTTACCTCTCTGTGTCTGTACAGCCGAAAAATGAGGAACTTTGTTCTCCTGGGCTATCAATACATCTTTCAGGAGTATTATTGTTGCTTTGAGAGGAAATACAAATAGTGTTAACCTTTCTTTCTTTTCAGTTTTGCTTTTGGCTTTTCGCTATAGTGTTCACATTCTCTTTTATGTTATTCTCTGAATGCTTTCTCCCTAGCTGATGGGTTCATTCCATTTGCAACTAAAAAGTATGAGCAATCCCACATCTGCTACTTAAATTTTCCTAAATATTTTCAATTTTTTTTTTGCCATCAATAAGCAAAAACAGAAAAGGAAAGGGAAAAATAGGGTAACAAATTTTAGGTGTGGAATGGACAAACTTTTCCCAAGTATTAAAGGCAACATTGTGATGCCACTGATTATCCAGACAAACCATTTAAAAGTCCCTTTCATTTCAAGTCATTTTCATTTTGGGGAAGAAAATGTCAAAAAGTGTCAAATGCCCTTGTGCCTCATCTGGGGTTTTATGACTCCTCTCATAATTAAGGACTCCCTTCTAGATGTTACATGGCAAGTTTGTTATCTGAGAATGTAACAGGAGCCTTGGGTAACATTAGTAGAAGTCTGTCATCACTCTATTATGTATTAGCATCATTGTATATGGGACCAGACACTGAGGGAAATGTGAAAAATCCCTTGGTACAAATGCCATCTGACAAGAAGAAATAAAACCACCTGTTCTGTTGCACAGAAAAGCACAAAACAGATGAAACTCAGCTTCATTCTGGTCCACCTAGGCCTACGATTCCATTTGTATAGTTTTATTAGTCTTATTAATTGTATTCTAGAGGCCATAGCCTAAATTGTACAGTTTACTTAGCACTGAAGACTTATCTCTTTTTGAGTAATTAACACTCCTGCATCTCTTTACGCTCTCTTCTTTAACTGTACATTCTCATTATCGTGGTTGTCAATTATCTTCTAAGCAGAATTTTTTAAAAGTAACTCTACTATTAGCAAATTGCCTAGAAGTTGCTAATAGCTCTCATGAGAGCACTTGTCTCACCCCATATTTCCCACCTTATCCAAAGGTCACATTAATTATAAGGCCCTTGCTGGGATTAAATCAACATGTCAGTCAGAGGGACCCACAATTGTACTTCAGGTAGAATATAGAAACTGAAGAATCAAGTCGTATTTAATAGCCCAAAGAAGGCCATTTAATTTTAATTCTTGCAGGTGCAATCATAGCAAGTGAGAAAACAAGTTCCACTTAGAATTATTCACTTGTATCTTTGACAAAAAACTTATTTAAGTGAGATTTTGGCTTTTAGTTTGTGTCTGATAAAAAAAAACAAACTATCCAAAACTGTTACCTGCTATTCAAGAAAGGAAGGCTATGGATTTTTATAACCTGACCTAAAAGCTTTTGGTGCATCGTACCTGGCCTAAAGATAAGTCTCAACCCTAATTTCCATTTCCCTATTACATTGTACATGCACAAATTCCTTAGTGACTTTCTCCTGTTCCTTGTGTCCCTTTTTGCCTGAAACCATAGCAAAGGATTGTATTCTGAGAAGAACTAGAGCATGGGAATGGGAAATAGAGCAGAGAGAGAAGAATAGGGAAACATAGTACTAATATAAAGGAAATTTCCCATAGGCCTTCAAGTATTCCGAAGGTTCTTTCCCACAGTGAAGTCAATTATTTATTTTACCTCTGTTTTTCTTTCATTCTCTTTCTTCCTACCAAATCTTTAATCTTCCTCCTTCCTTATCCCTCATTGCCTTTTTGGAGCTCTTTTGCAATTTGAGTTAGTCTATTTTTTAAGGTGTTATTTTCTTCAGTACTTTTTGGGTTTCCTTTAGCAAGTCATTGACTTGTTTTTCATGATTTTCTTGCATCATTCTCATTTCTCTTCCCAGTTTTTCCTTTACTTCTCTTACTTGCTTTTCCAAGTCCTTTTTGAGCTCTTCCATGGCCTGAGATCAATTCACATTTTTCTTGGAGGCTTTTTATGTAGGCTCTTTTACTTTGTTGACTTCTTCTGGCTGTATGTTTTGATCTTTGTCACCAAAAAAAGATTCCAAAGTCTGAGTCTGAATCTGAGTCCTTTTTTTTGCTGCCTGGCCATGTTCCCAGCCAACTACTTGACCTTTGAGCTTTTTGTCAATGTATGACTGCTTGTAGAGTAGAGAGTATTTTGTCCCAAGCTTGAGGGGCCTTGTGCTGCTATTTTCAGAGCTACTTCTACACAGCAAGCTCTGCCACACCAGTGCTTCTCCTCCCCTAAGAACCGCCAACCCAGACCATGACCCAGACCCATGTAGGTTCTGCATTTCTGCTCTAATCTGCTGTTTAATTCCTCCTACTTGGTGGACCTCAGGCTAGAAGCAACTGTGGCTAGAGTCCTGGAAGCAACCCCAGAGCTGCATCACTTCTGTGCCACTGGGGCTGGGGCAGACCACACACTTTTTACTACAATCCAGGGGTTTTTCCCACTAACCTTCTCTGTTGTCTTTGGCATTTGTGGATTGAGAAGTTTGGTAACTGCTACAGCGCAATGATTCAGGCCTTTACAGCCTGTTCCTCCCAGCTTCCAGTCTGCTTGGTCCTGGAGTGGTCCATGCTGGGCTGTGCTCTGCTCTGATTCTAGCTCTGTGCAACAGACCCTTCCCAGGGGCCATCCAGGCTTTCGTGGTCTGAAGACCTGTTTCCCTCTGCTATTTCATGGATTCCACAGCTCTAGAATTTGTTCAGAGCCATTTTTATAGGTGTTTGGAGGGACCTGCGGGAGAGTTTAAGCAAGTCCCTGCTTTCCAGCTGCCATCTTGGCTCTGCTCCCCCCTTCCCTATCCATAGCAGAAAATGTTTTATTCTTTAACAATTCAAAATCTTAAATCATTTCCCTTGAGCATCAAGTTAAGGACCAATGGCCCAGGAATGTGCTAGAACAAATTTGAATCAGCTGCCAAGAGCTGATTGTTAAATTTTCAGTATGAGCAAATACTGCAGAATAAGCCCTGCTTTTTTTTTCTTGTCTAGACTTAATAAAGTTATTTGAAAAAATAACAGTGAAAATTAAACTTAAAGTATGCTGTGCATATTTTTATTGATTGGAGAGATTATTGTTAAATATTTACCTGCAGACCACTGACCACACCTCTAAATTGCTTCAGTGTATACTAGTTTGAATGTACATACAATTGAGCCACCCCCAAAATGGCTTTAATAAATTAATCCATTTGTTTCACCAAATCTATGTCAATTTCTGGGATGACCCCCTTTTAGTCAGAAGCAAATATAGCTACTCTGCCATCTTGGCTCTGCCCCCAGAAGCAAATATACTTAAAACCAGAAAATATAAATGGGAAGATGGGACTGTATTGTGATTCCCATAGTGAAAACAAAATGTAAAATTAAATGACTGTGTCTAATGATAAAATCTTTTAAAAATGTTTCTCTCCTCTTTCTTTTCCTTTTTATACTTCTCATTATCTACTCTCTCTTCTCTTCTTTTCTCCTCTTTCTTTTTATTCTTCCCAGTCCTTTCTCCTTTCCCCCCATTTCCTTCTCTTTCTGACCATTGTTCTCCCTCACCATAACCTCTCACAACCCAGTTTTGTTTTAGTTTCCTTCTTATGCCCATACTTGTAAGGTGAGTAGGTGTCCAATGATAAGACTTGTGAAGTTCTCCTATTCATACCATAGCACAATATTCCAATCATTAGTATCATTTCTTTGAGACTCCTCCAGGAATTGCTAAAAACATGCTATTCCAAGGATGAGGAAAGCTTGCAGTATCAACTGCTCATATATTATCATGAACTATTGATTCAATTCACTATCTGTCATTTTAGAAAGGAAGTGAAGAACTTCAAGATGTTGAAATGCAGGACAGGCTGATTCCTGGAGAGAAGAGGACTTAGGAATTGCTGTCTTGTATAGAAGTGCTGAAAAAAAAAAACAGATTATGAAAAAACAAAACTTCTTGTTTTCTTCTTTTATTTAGAGGCTTAAAAATGTTCTGTCTCTCATGCAAATATGTTAAAATTAGCCGACCATTTGGAGGGATGAACTGTATTGTATTCGTATTAAGGAGAAATAATTTATACTAATTGGTTTCATAAATTTTCATACTCTCTGACTGAATCCCCAGTACTCTCAAAAACACACTGTTTCCAGGCAGCTGGATAGAGTTGGGGTTCTTTCTGTGCTTATGGAATAGGAAAGCTCACTGGCACAGACAAAGATAATCATGTGACCTTTCTCTTTGTTGGCACTGGAGTCTAATCAACTAATCTAATCATGCTTTCATTATAGAAGGTAACATTGAAAAAAATCAAATTAAGACAAACTAAATGTTTGAATATTAGAAATGAAATGAAATTCTGCTAATCCTATCTGGAAGAAACATTTTCACAGAATGTTAATTTTTGAAAGTCAGAATTAGTTAAAGAATAGGAAATGTTTGATTTTAACCACATGACAGAGTTGAAAAACTGATTTACATTGTAAAGAACACAAACAGCCAGAGAAGATAACTGAAATTGAAACATATTTTGAGGCATTAAAATATTATTTTTCTGTGTTTGGGATAGTTTCTGGTTAGTTGTTGAAAAGAATCAGTGTAGTTACTGATGTTTTCTTTACTAATAATTATAATTTCTTTCAGAGAGAAATGTACTGTTCAATTGTAAATAGGTCCTCAAGCTACTGAATAAAGCCAGAATATCGATCACTGCTAAAAATGCAACAAAAAGTGAGTAGGAGATAAGTTATTTTGTGCTTTATTCTGTTCTCTAATTGCTGAAAGTAACCTATCCTTTAATATTGTACGGTTGTTCTCTAAATACAAAGTTGTCTATAATTAATATATAAAATATCAAAAATTAATTGGCAAAAAACTAACCTGGGAAAATGCCTACAGAAATATTTAATGAATTTTCCAAGTTGTTTAAAAAATAGAGAGGTTTTATTTGAATCTTTAAGAGAAGGTATCCAAATGCCACATCCTTATTTGAAAGACTGGCCCAAATCATTTCTAATTCATGACCCTTTTTGCCATTTTTTTAAAGACTCACAAAGGTAGGGAACTTTACATTCTATCTTTGCAAAATACTTTTCTATTTAACAACCTTTCCAGAAAAGAGAGCATGTCTGTCAAATGCCGTCGTGAGCATCAATAATCTTGTTTCTGTACCTGAACAATAGGCTACATTTTGTCTCATTGAAATGTATTATTAGAATAAGAGTTCTAAATAGGATCATTTTTGCACTGTCATTATTGATTTTTCCCTCTGTCATGAAATTACAAAGACAAACATGCACCAAGAAAATCCATCTTAGGAAAAAATATAAAATAACTGCATTTTTAAACTATATGATAATATTGGTACAGTCTAAAGTGTCCTACTGACTGGACTAATGGTACAGACCTGTAATCCCAGTTACTGGGGAGGCTGAGTCTGATGAATCTCTTAAGTATAGGTATTCCGTATTCTTGGAGGCTAAGTTCAACATTGGTATGATGAGGCTCCAAGAGCAGGGGACCACCAGTTCCTAAGGTCCATATAAGAAACAGAGCAGACCAACTCTCATAGCCAAATAGTATTATGATTGACAAACCCTGTAAACAGCCTCTTAATTCCAAATTATTGAAATGAGGACACCCAGGATTTTAAGTCAAACAGTCCTTCTACCAATCAATAACAAATAAGTAAAAAAAAAAAGAATGGGTTGATAGTTAATACATAAATGAGTGAAAGAATGGATGAATGAATAAATGAATGAATGAAGTGTCTCACCTCTTCCTGAGCTATTTTCCTTACAAGCTCTGTAACCTTGGGTGTCACTGATTCTCTTTGTGCTTCAAATTTCTTTATTATAAAATGAGAGATTTGACTAAGCAATCTGAACTTTATTAATTATATATTTTTATTTTTAGTTTACAACACTCAGTTTTTCATGTTCTTGAGTTTCAAATTTTTTTTCCATTCCCTCCCCTCCCCCTGACCCTTCAAGATGGTATGCATCTCATATCGATTCTACATAAACCTTTGCATTAAACTTATTTACACGATAGTCAAGTTGCAAAGAAGATTAATGACCAATGGAATGAATCATGAGAGAATAGAAAAAAAAAAGAGGAAAATAAAGGGAGAGAACAAATAGTTCACCACAAACTGCATTCAGATTCCAGTTTTTCTGGATGTAGGTAGCTTTTTCCATCATGAGTCCTTTGGAGCTATCTTTGAGCCTTGTATTGCTGAGGACAGCAAAGTCTATCAAAGTCTATGATCACAAAATCCATGTATCTCTGGTTGTGTATAATTTTCTCCTGGTTCTGCTCCTCTCACTCACCATCAGATCGTGTAGGTCTTTCCAGGGTATTATGAAGTCTGTATCTTTCCCATTTCTTATAGCAAAATAATATTCCATTACATTCATATACAACAATTTGTTCAGCCATTCCCCAACTGATGGGCATCCCCTTGATTTCCAATCCTTTGTCACCACAAAAAGAGCAGCTATAAATATTTTTGTACATACAGGTCCCTTTCCCACCTGTGTGATCTCTTTGGGATACAGCCTCAGGAGTGGTATTAATGGGTCAAAGGGTATGGATATTTTTAAAGCCCTTTGGGTATAGTTCCAAACTGCTCTCTAGAATGGTTGGATCAGCTCACCACTCCACCAAAAGTGTAACAGTGTTCCAATTTTCCCCCAACCTCTCCAGCATTTATCATTTTCCTGTTTTGTCATGGTGGCCAATCTGACAGGAGAGATGTGGTACCTAAGAGTTCTTTTGACTTGCGTTTCTCTAATCAATAATTATTTAGAGCCTTTTTCCATATGCCTATAGATATCTTTAATTTCTTCCTCTGAAAACTGCCTGTTCATATCCTTTAACCATTTCTCAACTGGGGAATGACTTGTATTCCTAGAAATTTGGCTCAGTTCCCTGAATATTTTAAATATGAGGCCTTTATCAGAGACATTTGTTGTAAAGATTTTCTCCCAATTTTCTGCTTCCCTCCTAATCATCATTGCATTGGCTTTGTTTATAGAAAAACTTTTCAATTTTACGTAATCAAAATAATCCATTTTGCATTTTACAATGCTCACTATCTCTTGTTGTGTCATGAGTTCTTCCCTTTCCCATAAATCTGACAGGTAAACTATTTCTTGCTCTCCCAAATTGCTAATATTGATCAGCCATTATTCCTCAATCATGTACTCATTTTGACTTTGTTTTGCTATATGGCATAAGATATAGGTCTATGCCCAATTTCTGCCATACTATTTTCCAATTTTCCCAGCAGTTTTTATGAAATAGTGAATTCTTAATCCAGAAGCCAGATTCTTTTGGTTAATCAAAGAGTAGATTGCTATAGTCAGTGACTTCTGTGTCTTGTATACCTAACCTATTCCACTGATCTACCACTCTGTTTCTTAGCTAGTACCAGGTAGTTTTGAGGACTGCTGCTTTATAGTACAGTTTAATATCTGGTATGGCTAGGCCACCTTCCCTAGCATTTCTTTTCATTAATTCCCTCAATATTCTGGACTTTTTGTTCTTCCAAATGAATTTTGTTATTATTTTATCTAGCTCTGTAAAATAATTTTTTGGTAGTTTGATTGGTATGGCACTGAATAAGTAAATTAATTTAGGTAAAATTGTCATTTTTATTATATTAGCTCAGCCTAACCACAAGCAACTGATGTTATTCCATTTAATTACATCCGAATTTATTTGTGTGAGAAGTGTTTCATAATTGTGTTCATATAGGCCCTGGGTTTGTCTTGGCAGGTAGACTTCCAGATATTTTATAGGGTCTACAGTAACTCTGAGCGGAATTTCTCTTTCCATCTCTTGCTATTGGGCTTTGTGAGTAATATATAGGAATGCTGAGGATTTATGTGGGTTTATTTTATATCTTGCAACTTTGCTAAAGTTGTTTATTATTTCAACTAGTTTTTTTAACTTTAATCTCTAAGATTCTCTAAGCAAATTGTCATGTCATGTGCAAAAAGTGATTATTTAGTTTCTTCTTTGCCTATTCTAATTCCTTCAATTTCTTTTCCTTCTCTTAAGGCTAAAGGTAACATTTCTAGTACCAAATTGAA
>CM053622.1:263268872-263303565 GCA_028646595.1 Phalanger gymnotis | reverse complement strand
GACCATCCAGGCTGTCCTGGGCTGGAGCCCTGCTTCCCTCTGCCACTTTGTGGGTTCTGCAGTTCTAGAATTGGTTCAGAGCCATTTTTTATAGGTTTTTGGAGGGACTTGGTGGGGAGCTCACACCAGTTACTGCTTTCCAGTCTCCATCTTGCCTCCGCCCCCCTTAATCCTCCTTCTTGACATCTGAAGTATTTGAAGCATTTGACTTTTTACCCTTGGATAATCTTTACTTTTTTACATTACAGTGACTCTGCTCTCTCCTGGTTGTCTGCCTATTTGTGGGACTTCTGTTTTCTTTGCTGGTTGCTCTTCCATGTTACATGTATCCATCAAGGGTCTGTCCTGGTCTTTCTTCTATTTCCTCTCTATACTGTCATGTTTAATGATGTGGTCCCAAACTAAGTTTCCAACCTTATTTTGTATTACTTAATGGCACACCCTAGTTTAGCAAAACTACATTTTTAAAATGGGTGCCTATGACTTAATGAGTTGTTTCTTCCTACGTAACTTTGATGTTTATAAGTAATTTTCTAATTTGTATCAACCGTTCCCTATATGTCCTCATATTTTTCTGATAATTTTATATATTTCTTTATGAAATGGTAAGGATAAGTTGCTGTGGCACATGCATGTTTCCACAAATAATAAGTGATATAAGGCTAATGATAACTTCTGGATCTGAAGGAAGAGCGAGGAGCCATAAAATAACAACTAAAGCCCTCAGCAAGTGACCATGTTCTGTGAAATAATCTAGAAATTTAAAGTAACGAAAAAGTAAGGGCTTAAATATTTTGCCACATAGATGCTGCCACATAGAGGAAAGAGGGACCCTAAGATCAAGGTTGCTTTCCCAGCCTGCATATAATTGCCAATCCATAATGCTTCAGCTTGAGTTGGTAGAAATTTGCAATAATTTTTTTGCTTGTTGTGACATTGTGAATATCTGTGGATGTGTCTTTTGAACTTATGGGGCATAGATCAGTCCTGGAAAGCTCTGAAAATCGTATTCTTAAAAATAACATATTTAATTTGTCTTTTGACAGGGCTTTTTGGTATTCTGAATACAATTATACTAATAGGTCACATTTATGTGATATTTTAAGGTTTACAAAACTCTATGTGAATATTATCCTAATTGATGTGCTTGATACTCCCTGTGAGAAAGATACTATAGGCATTATAATTTTCATCCCGGTTTTAGAGATGAGACTTGAAGGGATCAACTGAATTATATTATGGTTATTTTAGTTATTATTATATGGTTATATTAGAAATTTTTAGAGGTTTGGTTCAAACCCAGTCAGTCTTCTTGATGCAAAGTCCACGCTAATATGCTAATACACTATATGCTAACATGCTAACACTGATTTTTACCATTATACTATGAATCTTCCCAATCAGTATAGCAGGTCAATATGAGATATATTTTGAGGTAGAAGGGGACTTGTGGTGTCCCTTCCCTTGCCTTTGTATAGGCTACTTGTTTCTATCTATAAAACACAATGCATAGGAGATATGAATAAAATTCTCATTGACACATGATGATTTGTCTGTAAGAAACATGTAAGACATATTTTGATATATTGACAAGTGTTTATTGGCAGTGATTTGCAATCAATTCGGGATAGACTAGAGTTTCCTAAGAACAAGCAGTAAAAAGAAAAAAAAATCTATTGAATAGAGTTCTACCCATCTAAATTTTCTAAAGAGAATTTGCTAAACTAGCTGGTGGCAGGGGACATCTTGTGGGCAAAACAGTTATCAGGTTATTTAGAAAAAAGAATGGGTAAGTGCCAGGAGAAAGTAAATTTCTATATGAAGATAAATGGGGAAAAACAGTTCTATAAGGGAAAATATAAAAAACAAATGAAGAGATAATGCATCTTTTATCTGTATACATCCCCAAATCACTAAAGGAAATATGATTTTAGAGAAGAGAAACCACTCTGTTATATTTCCTGTAACTTTAATACACATTTAAATTACATTTACCAGAAAGTTCTTTACAAAGTATTATAATCTAAATGAAAGTCTACTTGTAGATCAGGCCCTCATTCTATTTTCTAGATCTCTCTCTTTTTTTTCTCTGTCTCTGTCTCTGTCTCTGTCTCTGTCTCTGTCTCTCTCTCTCTCTCTCTCTCTTTCATTCTCTCTCTTTCTCTTTTTCTGTATATGCACACACATTATCTATCTATCTATACATAGATATGTGATATATAATTTCTGGATCTACTCTGTACCCAAATTTTAGAATCTTTCCTTCCATTATATCCCAAAGGATAATAAAAGAAAATTTACTCATTTTTTCTGGTAAAAATAATCTTTTAAGAGATCTATTTTGAAATTCCACCTCAGGCCATAGCTAGCTATATTATCCTTGGCACATCACTTAACTTCATTAAAATTGGTCCTTCATCACTAAAATGAAGAAAATAATAACTGCGACATTACTTTCACTGAAGTAAAGGAAAAGATAATGGGGGAAGATGTCTCACTCATATGAGATTAAGAAGGGAAATAGAGAAAGTCTCAACAAGGTTGTCATTTTTTTTAATGAAGTGAGGCAAAGCCCTCATAAGGGAGACTAGGACAAGAAAATTATGTGGGAGTTTTGAATGGTAATGAGAAGCTTTGGAACAGCCACCTTGATGAGTAGTATTGTGATTCAATGAGGGAAGAGTAGAATGATGACCTTGTTTCAGTGAAGGCCCACTTGACATCATGTAACATATTTTTTAGTCTACCAAATCAGCATTATTTTGTGGTTTTGTTCACTTTTATTCAGTATCACATGAATTAAAATTAAACACGATGGTCAGAGTAATCCAGTGTTAGAATTTGATATAATGTTACCAATGATAAGACATGGAACAAGAGAATCAACACATTATACACTAAGAGGGAAAGATCAGGCAGAAAGGACAGTGTAGCTGTTGCAGGGTTGATGGCATGGAAAATAATTGATAGAAGAAGAAATGGAAGATGAAAGAAAGAATTATGAGTGTGAAGAAGAGTTAGAATCATTAAGCCTTAGGGAAAGATATCAGTAAAGAGATTTCACGAAAGTGGAAGTGAAATATTTATGGGTGATAGAAATACGTAAACATCATTGTGTGTAGTTGATATGGAGTGGTCACGTGAATTGACTATATTAAGAAAGTGGAAAGTTAGTGTATTTGGGGGAATATCCATATGTATTTTAAAGTTCCCTTGGCATGAATATAGAAGAGAAAAAAAGGGAAAGACTGTAAGAGACAGGCATGAAATCCTGAGGGAAGGAGAAAAATGTCCTTGAGGTAAATACCAAAGGTCACCAGGCTCTACAAGGGTAATCTTTTTGAATAGAATGAACCTCAAAAGAAAAGTAGCTGTGTCATGGTGGTACATGTATCATCTGGAGCTGACAATGGGAAACAAGGAGTATTCTGATTCTTCTATCACAACCAGTGAGTAAGGGATAAAAATGAAAGTACAAGTAGTCCTGTGGAAGGTGTCAAGGAAAGCAGAATCACCAGGACATATCCAGGCTTCGATTAATGCCAGAAAATGAAAGTGGTGAGAAAGGAAGAAATGAAAAATGAAAGTTCATTTGTTAATAATAAAGCAAGTGTTCAGGGAGTTGGTTTGCATTAGTACATTCTACTGCATCATTGTTAGTCTTCCTGAGTCTGATTTTTAGCTAATTACAAAATAGCAATTGAGCAATAGTCTGGTCACTTGCTGATCGTATTATTGTTCTAACCCATGCTGCAAAGAATATTTTAAATAGCTCTTAGTCCTATGTACCCCTTCTGTTGAGTAGTGTTGGTGGCAGAGTCAAGGTAAGGGGGCCAAAGAGTATGCAGAACTCATTGTTTTTAAAACATTAGCAAACCTCAATGTTGGTACTACCATGTTAAATTTAATATCTATCTAAAGAAAAAATGTATATTAGACTTCTGGCTTCATAAACAATCCTATTTTTATTGCTTTTAGAATGATGATAAAATTAATTTTGCTACCTCCTTCATCAGCTTCTCTGAAGAGAACCAGTAAGACATCTTCCATTTATATTTAATTTTCCCATTCTACCTCCAAATATATTTCTACTTCCGTATTTATTTTGGTTTCATTTATAATTAAAAATGATATTCAAATCATTTATTTCATTTAGTAATACACTCACTCATTGAACAATGGTCAAGAATTTCATATATGTGTATTATAAAAGTTAAATAAATAAGGATAGAAGGTAAAAATATAGAAACAAAGTTATACAATTCTTAGCAACATATGACCCCTTTCCTGTCATTCAGCTATTGTCTTTTGTGAAAGAAAAAAAGGGATTAGATGAGACTGAAGTGTATGTTATTGATTGTCCTGCAACATTGCAGCATTCCTTCAAAGAGGTTTCTATTAAATAAGAGTTCTACGTCACCAGCTGCACACAGAAAATAAGCAAACAATAGAAAACAAGACCAAAAAAGCACACAAACAGTGCCTCAAACAAACATCCTAACCTACTAGTCCTTCAACTTGCTTTTTTTTCCTATGATCTACTCCTCCCCTGTACCAGTCTTACATAAATATATGATCATGCCCTTGATTATGCTATCACTGATAAGTATTGCACTTCTATGTTCACAAAGTCCAAAATTCCTTAATGTGATCATAATTTGTTGTCATCCTACATTTCCTTCTGCTTGCAACCCCTACTCTGTTTTTTTATCTTAATCATGCTATCCATCCCTCAATTCTTTCTCAGGCCCTTACTCCTATAATGGCTCTACTCTCTTCCCTTCCTCATCTCCTCTTTCTTATCTTGACTCCTTAGTTAACCAGTTCCACTATCCTCTTTTCTTTATTCTTTTACTCCCATATCTTATTAAGATCTTGCCCATGCCTCAGGTTTGAATTACTTCAGCTGTTCACTGCCTTGGCTTCTATTTACATGTTGCTGAACAGAGCTGGAAGGAAAAAAAATGTGTTGATGAGTTATTACAAATTTATGCTACATAATAACAATTTAACCTTTGCTACAAGGCAATTATTTTATATGCCTATTTAACAGATAATTTTTTAAACCTTTTCATGCCTCCTCTATCTTCCTCTTTTCCCCTCCCCCTCTCATGTCAATTGAGTTGTCTCTATTTTTTTTCCGAAAAAAAATGATTACTATTTTACTAAGATGTAAATATTTACTAAGAAGTAAATATTTACTATTTCTTCCTAATTTCACCTCACTCAGATACCTTCCATTACCATTTCTTCCTACAACGTTCTCTCATATCATGAGGGGGCCCTTCTACTTGCTAAACAAATCCCTCTACATTCCCAAGCGACTCCTTTTCCTCCTATCTTCTCCAGTAGATTGTCCCATCTATCATATACATCCTTTTGCTAATCTTCAGCCTCTCATTGTCTATAGGCTGTTTCCTACTGCCTCCAAATATCCCTATGTATCTCTCATTATTGAAAAAACTTCACTTAATCTGTCCACCCCCACTAACTATTGTACTATATCTTTCCTGACTTTTATAACCAAATTCCATGTACAATATATGTTTCCATTTCCTTTCCTCTCTCTTAACTCTCTGTACACTGGCTACTGAGATCATCATTCTATGAAATGACTCTCAAAAGTTACCACTCATTTCTTAATTTCCAAATCTGATGGTTATTTCTTAGTTTTCATCCTACTTGACTCCTCTGTAACCTTTGACTCTGTTGTTCACCTTCTTCTTCTTAGAACCTGGAAAATCTGGAACGTCAGAAATACAGCAGGGAGGGGAATGAAACAAGGCCTCCTGAACTTCAGTCCTCAGATGTAATTTACTATGAGAAGAAAAGAACCAGCATGAAGTTATATTCAAATGTGGGAAGATTTCAGGTACTAAGGCTTTTAAAGTACTAAAGTAAGTTCCAAGAGAAGAAGGTAACTGAGTTGGAATGATGAAATATGGAGACTGAGGCAGTTTCCTAGAACATTGGTCAAGTTCCTTTGGAGGGTATGTAGAAGAACAAGGACAGGTTGGGAACATCTGCAGAGGGTATGACCTTTAAAACTGGAGAGACGGGGTCTCAACACTAATGATTTTACAAATCCAGTGAAATATTTATCAAAGTCTCAGAGGATCCTGGAAATACATTTTAATTTCCATATAATGGTATATCATATGTTTTCAGATTACTCTGAAATTAAAATATTTAGATTTAATGTGTCTGTGTTGCCAACTACTAATTGGACATCGTTACTTAGTTGTCTCATTATCCTCTCAAACTCAGTATATTCACAATGGAACTCATTATCTTCTTAACTAAACCTCTTTCCCCAAAGAACTTCTTAGGATGTATCACTCTTCTGTAAGTTACTCAAGATCATAGCCTTGGACATACATACATATGTATATTTACTCTTTACTCTCCCACACCGTAAAACATCCAATCAGTTGCCAAATTTACTTTGTCAACATCTCTTAACTCCTCTCACATGGCCAGTAAAATAGTAGATGACTTCAGCTCCTTTCAGTAACTTCCATTCTTCATCCTGTTCAGTCAGTCCTCCATACAGCTGTCAAATTAAACAACTCAGACCAGGTCACTTCTTAATTCAAAAATGCTATTACTTCTAAGATAAAATATATACATATTTTAAGAATGGCATCATTACTGGTGAATATTTTTTTCCAGATTTATGCATTATTATGTGTTATTACTCAGTTTCCATATATATTTAATTTGGCTTGATAGCTGTCCCTGCAAGTCAACATTCCATTTCCCCTTCACATAGGCAGCTTACCTCCTTTTGCAAGAGGCAAATGTCTAGAATCCTTTCCGTGTTCATTTCTGACCCTAAGTATTTCTTTTTTTTCTGCCTTAGGCTTTGGTCTTTGCATAGAAGCCAATTTGTGTACTTGAGAAGAACGTAATGAATATGAGTGTATGCTTCAAGATTACTTTTTATTTTTTTGATCACAAGATCAACTAGGGATTTAACACACAATAAAACTTAATGTACCTTTGTGAATGAATGCAACTACTTTTCTTAATTGAACTGGTTGAGATATTGGACTGTTTTATTGAACCAATAAAAAGACTGATCCCAATTTTGGCAACATAGTATTGTACACTTAGAGGAAATGAAATGAATATATTCATCTACTAGCGAATGCCTGAGAACACAAATTCATGTAATCCAACTTAAGAGTAGCATTTTGTCTGATTATAATAAGCCAGTAAGTTTCAACTTTGTGGATGTTACCCTCTCCAAAAATTCTCTGCTAAAGAAATTATTATCTTCCATATCAGATTTGAAAATAAATTACAACAGCAACATTACTATAAATATACATTTTATTAAAAATGGAACTACTTTTTATAAATTTATATCAAAAAAGACTCATCAAGTAAATCAATAAAAACAATAATTGCTAACATTTATTGAAGTAATTTAAAGTTTTTACATGTTTTATATACATTACACTGCTTTATCCTCACCACAAACCCTGTGAGTTAGGTGTCATTAACTAGCATTTTACAGATGAGGTGACTGAGGTGGATCACAAAGATAGCAAGCGTCTATGGCAAAATTTGATCTCATGTCTCTTGGATCCCAAGCCAATTATGTGCCTTAGTTACTATCAAAATAAAATCATTATAATGAAGAAAAAATATTTTGTGACTGTTCTGTGGGTTTTATTCTTTCTTAATTCTACCAAAACCTGGGACTATAAAGTTGGTGTTTTTTTTTTCTATCCATAGTATTATTACAACAACTCTAACATAGCTCACAGCCTCTACGTGGCTTATATCTAACAATACTATGGGTTATCTGGCTATTAAGGGGAGCATGAGATGATTCTACGAGATGGATGAACATGTATGGATTGTTTTTATAGTAATTGCCTATTTATCAGTATTTTGCTATCCTTCCTGATAAGAACAAGAGGGACAAGTCCAGTAAATGTACACCATTTGCCACATTGTGTCCTCATGGCAGGCAAAATTATTATTACATTAGATCATAAAGGCATTATCTATTAATAACATTTTGGTACTGGAGGACCTATAAATAATGAAGAAAATCTTTTTTTCTGCATTCATTCCTAAAGTGGTGATGTAGTGAGGAGAAGCAGCAGCAGCAGCAGCAGCAACAACAGCAGCAGCAACAGCAGAAGAAGAAGGAGGAGGGGGAGGAGGGGGAAGACAAAGAAGAGAAGAAGGAGAATGATATTGCCTTTCAGTCATTTTTCAGGATTGTGGGACTCTATGATCCCATTTGAGGTTTTCTTGTCAAAGGTACTGGAGTAGTTTGCCATCTCATCCTCTAGCTCGTTTTATAGATGAGGAACTGATACAAGCAAGGTTAAGTGCCTTGCCGAGGGTCACACAGCTACTAAGTTAGAGGCCAGATTTGCACTCAGGAAGATGAGTCTTCCTGACTTCAGGCCTGGGACTATTGACTGTGCCACCTAGCTACCCAAGGATTCAAGAAGACCTGAGTTCACATCCAGTATCAGACATTTACTAGCTGTATATTCTTGGGCAAGGCACTTAACCTGTTTGCTTAGGAGGAAGCCAGGTGGCTCAGTGATTAGAGCACTGGGCCTGGAGTCAGGAAGACCTGAATTCAAATTTGATCACACTTATTAGCTGTGTGATTCTGGGCAAGTAACTTAACCACTGTTTGCCTTAGTGCCCAGGAAAATGAAATAGTAAATCACTCCAGTATCTTTGCCAAGAAAACAATATGGTCCATGGGGTCACAAAGAGTCAAACACGACCAAACGACTGAACAATACTACATATTAAACACATTGTGTGCAATGAGAAGACAAAGAAATAAAAAAAAAATGCCTCCTACTCCCATGAGGGAGACAGCAGGTAAAAAACAAAAACAAAACTAGGTTCAAAAATAAAAAAAAAAGCTATATACAGGAAAAATTGGAAGTAATCCATAGAGGCTAGGCACTTTACATTAATAACATTAAGGGAGACTGGGGAAGACTTCTTGAAGAAGATGGGATTTGAGCAAATACTTGGAGGAAGTTAAGGAATCCAGGTAGTGAAAATGAGGAGTGAGAATATACTAGACATGGGAGACAGCCTGTGAAATGGGCTGTCAGAAAATGGTATACTTAGCTGCATAGAGGTCTGATGTGCATATCCATTTGTCTTTCATTTAACTTCTATAAAAATTGATAAAATTTCATGTTGCTATGAGTTCCAGTCAATGGACTAAAAGTCAAGTCAAAGACTAGCTAGAAATTTAATTCGAGACATATTTCCTTGTCAACAAATAACTTTCTTATATTCTCAGGATATACATTTATCCTGGAAATATTACAGTTCTGGCATTGGATGAAAACTGTTTTCAATTCTACAAGATCATAAAAGCAAAGACAAGGTAATTTTAAAAGGTTGCCATATTGATTATTATGCATTTAAGTAAAGAGTACTGCCCATTTCCAATTGTAATTGTCTTATGCCACTGCATGACATTAGTGTATGAAATGAAATCCCTATCCACTCCTTACATTCATGAACAACTGAAAATCATTACACTAATTCAGATTCACTGCATGATAAGTTTTCATTCATTTTAAAACATTTAACTTTAAAAATATACCACCTGGTTCAGCTTTGTGCACTTTATCCAAGAACGTGATGTGTTTGGAAAGAAACCAGAGGGCAAAGTGATTTTCCATTTCCTTACTCTGCTTGCTTATAATCCAGTCTCGTAGCTTCTACTGTTTGATCTTCTAGGGGGTAATTTTTTTAAAATTGTCTCTTTATTATACAATACACAAAGTGAACTCTTAGAATATTTGGGTTTTGTCTACAGGTTTTTCCATTTAAACTTTCTTGAAGATAATCTGCGTATTTATTCCCCACTGGATACAGTCATCTTGACAAAAAAGAAATTAAAAAGGAAACCTTATTCAGCTCTCTGGGGCCTTTGTGGTCACAGCCTAAGAAGCCACATCACAGTACATCGAGAACAATTGAAAGTCATTCTGTAGGTGGGGGGAGCATAGCAACATCCAGGAGAGAAAAGACATTATCCACACATAGTCAAACAGCTATCCCAGAACTAACTTTTCCAGGCTAGAAAATGCATCCGAGCATGACAGAGATAAATTCCTTCCTGCATAAGCTATGTTCAGAAGTCAAGGGCAATGCACATTTTGTGGAATTTAAAAATATATTATCCCTAACTGTGTGTTAAGTATGCATCCCATATAGTGCATATGACTCTTTGTAAAGAAAGCTTAACAACTCACATGAGTTGCTTCCTACTAGAAATTTTAAATTTCAGGAATAAACTCATATAGATTTATATAAGAAACAGAGAATGAAGGAATATTGAATAAGCACTTAAATGATTAATAAATGTCTGATCTCAAAATCAGAAAGTCCTGGGCTCTAGTACCACATGTAACACAAACTGACTGTGTGACATTGAGCAAATTACTTAACCTCTAATCACTGGCAACTGTCTGAAAATATGGGAGTTTTTTTCATTAGGAATAACTTATAGCAATGAAATCACATGTTCAGATGAAAAACCAGAAGCAAATAAAAACAATTCGAGAAGTATACTTTGATGGCACATTTGGATAAAATATTTACTTCAAGTCAAGGCCAGCAGGTGATTGCACTCTTACATCTTTCCCATATCCTTTTTTCTAATTCCACAGGTTTCACAACTTTTTTGGTAAATAGTATTTTATATTTTTGCCAATTACATGTATAGATAGCTTTCAACATTCATTTTTATAAGATTTTGAGTTTCAAATTTTTTCTCCCTCCAATCCCCCCTCCCCAAGACAGCAAATGATCTGATATAGAGTATACATATGCAGTGTAAATATATTTCCATTTTAGTCACATTGTGAAAGAAAGAATAAAACAAAAAGGAAAAGCCACAAAAATGAAAACAGTATGCTCTACATGAATTGAGACTCCATAGTTCTTTCTCTGTATGTGGAAAGCACTTTCCATTATGAGTCTTTTGGAATTGTTGTGGATCATTATACTGCTGAGAAGATCTATGTCAGTCATAGCTGATCATCCCACAAAGCTGCTGTTACTGTGTACAAGGTTCTTTTGCTCACTTCACTCGGCATCGTTTCATGTAAGTCCAAGTTGTTTTTGAAATCCACCCGCTCGTTATTTCTTATAGCACAACAGCATTCCATTACATTTACATACCACAACTTCTTCAGTCATTCCCAATTGATGGGCATTCCCTCAATTACCAGTTCTTTGCCACCACAAAAAGGATTGCTACAAATATTTTTTGTACATGGCGGTCATTTTTCCTTTTTTATTATCTCTTTGATCATAAGAGACTTAGTAGTGGGATTACTGGATGAAAGAGTATGCACAGTTTGATTTCCCTTTGGGCATATTTCCAAGTTGTTCTCCAGAATTATTGGATCAGTTCACAACTTCACCAACAATGCATTAGCATCCCACTTTTCCCACATTTTCTCAAACATTTCCAATCTGATGGGTATAAGGTGGTACCTCAGAGTTGTTTTAATTTTCATTTCTCTAATCAATAATTCTTTAGAGCATTTTTATATGCCTATAGATAGCTTTAAATTCTTCATCTGAAAACTTCCTGTTCCTATCCTTTGACCATTTATCAATTGGGGAATGACTTGCATTCTTATAAATTTGATTCAGTTCTCTAATATATTTTAGAAATGAGCCCTTTATCAGAAACACTGGCTGGAAAAATTGTTTCCATCTTTCTGCTTTCCTTCTGATTTTGGTTATATCGATTTTGTTTGTGTAAAAATATTTTTAATTTAATGTAATCAAAATTATCCATTTTGCATTCCCTTATGTTTTCTATCTCTTGTTTGGTCATAAATTCTTCCCTTCTTCATAGATCTGACAGGTAAACTATTCTTTGCTCACCTAATTTGCTTATGGTATAACAATTAATGTCTAAACCACGTTACCAACTCAAACTTATCTTGGTATAGGGTGTAACGTTTTGGTATATGCCTAGTTTCTGCTGTACTATTTTCCACTTTTCCCAAAATTTTTTGTCAAATAGTGAGTTCTAATCCCAGAAGCTGGAGTCTTAGAATTTTTCAAAGAGGAGATTACTAGGGTCATTCCCTACTATTTTTGTGTACCTAACCTATTCCACTGATTCACCACTCTATTTCTTAGTCAGTACCAAATGGATTTGATGATTGCCATGTTGTAATATAATTTTACGTCTGGTATAGGTAGGCCACCTTCCATTGCATTTTTTCATTAATTCCCTTGATATTCTTAACCTCTTATTCTTCCAGATGGATTCTAGTATTATTTTTTTCTAGCTCTATAAATGTCTTTGGTAGTTTGATTGGTATGGCAATGAATATATAAATTAATTTAGGTAGAATTGTCATTTTTATTATATTAGTTCGACTTACCTGATAGTTTTTCCAACTGTTTAGAACTAACTTTAATAATGTGAAAAGTGTTTTGTGATTATGTTCGCATAGTTCCTGGGTTTGTCTTGGCAGATAAACTCCCAAATATTTTATATTGTTTACAGTTATTTTAAATGGAATTTTTCTTTCTATCTCTTGCTGCAGAGCTCTATTGGTAATGTATAGAAATATTAATGATTTATTGGGCTTTATTTTATATCCTGCAACTTTGCTAGAGTTGTTAATTATTTCTAGTGATATTCTAGGATTCTAGGATTCTGTAAGTATACTATCATATATCACCACAAAGAGTGATAGTTTTGTTTCTTCATTTTAATTCCTTCCATTTCTTTTTCTTCTCATTGCTAAAGCTAACATTTCTAGTACAATACTAAATAATACAGGTGATAATGGGCATCCTTGTTTCACCCTGGATCTTACTGAAAATGCTTCTAGCTTATTATCATTACAGATAGTACTTGTTGATGCTTTTAAATAGATACTGTTTATCATTTTAAGGAAAACTCCATTTATTCCTATACTCTCTATGAATTTTACTAGGAATGGGTGCTGTAGATTTATCAAAAGCCTTTTCTGCATCTATTGAGATAATCATAAGATTTCTATTGGTTTTGTTATTGATATTGTCGATTATGTTGATAGTTTGTTAATGAATCAGCCTTTCATTCCTGGTATAAATCCCACCAGGTTATGGGGTATTAACCTCATTATAAACTGCTACAATCTCTTTGCTAATATTTTACTTAAAATTTTCATCAATATTCATTACAGAAATTGGTCTATAATTTTCTTTCTCTGTTTTGGCTCTTTCTGGTTTAGGTATTAGCACTATATTTGTGTCACAAAAGGAATTTGGCAGAAGTCCTTCTTCACCTACTTGCCCAAATAGTTTATATGGTATTGGAATTAATCGTTGCCTAAATGTTTGGTAGAATTCACTTGGAAAGCCATCTGGCCCGGGAGACTTTTACTTAGCAAGTTCATTGATCGATTGTCCAATTTCTTTTTTCTAAAATGAAGTAATTTAAGTATTTTATTTCCTCTTCTAATAATCTACACTACATATATATATATGTATGTATGTATGTATGTATATGTGTGTGTGCCCTTTTCACTTAGCTTTTCAGATTTGTTGGCATATAATTGGGCAAAATAGCTACTAATTATTGCTTTCTTCCACTTCTTCAGTAGAGAATTTACCCTTTTTCTTTTTGATACTAGTAATTTGGTATTCTTCTTTATTATTATTAAACCGAATTAACTAAAGGCTTATTTTTTTCATAAAACCAGCTCTTCATTTTATTTATAAGTTTAAATGTTTTCTTGCTTTCAATTTTATTAATGTCTCCTTTTAT
The DNA here is from genome assembly GCA_028646595.1 of Phalanger gymnotis. Taxonomy (NCBI): domain Eukaryota; kingdom Metazoa; phylum Chordata; class Mammalia; order Diprotodontia; family Phalangeridae; genus Phalanger; species Phalanger gymnotis. The sequence goes on along the minus strand of CM053622.1, from coordinate 263,289,767 downwards.
TTTCTGAATTTCTAATTTTGTATTGGGGATTTTAAATTTGTTCTTTTTCTATTTTTTTTATTTTATATCCAATTCATTGATCTGCTCTTTCTCCATTTTATTCATATAAGCATTTAAAGATTGAAAATTTCCTGTAAGTATTTCTTTGGATGCATCCCATAAATTTTGATATGTTGTCTCATTCTTCCCATTCTCATTGATGAAATTATCAGTTGTTTCTATGATTTGTTGTTTGATCCTCTCTTGTTTAGCTTTAGAATATTTGGTTTCCAATTAAGTTTTAATTTATCTTTGTATGGCCCTTTATTAAAATTGATTTTATTGTGTCATGATCTGAAAAGGGTGCATTTAGTGTTTCTGCCTTTCTTCATGTGCTTCTGAGGTTTTTATGCCCTAATTCATGGTCATTTGTGTGTGTGTGTGTGTGTGTAGGTTCCATGTACCACTGAGAAAAAGATATTTTTTTTCCATCCCAATTAAATTTTCTCCACAGGTCTAACTTTTCTAAAATTATATTCACTTCATTAAATTCTTTCTTCTTATTTTTGTGGTTAGTTCTGAGAGCAGAAGGTTGAGGTCCCCACTAGTATAGTTTTGCTGACTCTTTCTTACTTTAACTCACTTGACTTCTCCTCTAAGAATTTGTATGCTATATCAATTGGTACATGTGAGTTTTGTATTAATATCATTTCATTAACTATGGTACATTTTAGCAAGATGTAGTTTTCTTTCTTATCTCTTTTAATTAGTTCTATTTTTTCTTTTACTTTATCTGAGATCAGGATTGCTAACCCTGTTTTATTACTTCACCTGAAGCAAAATACATTTTGCTCCAGTCGTTTATCTTTACTCTGCATGTGTGTGTGTATGTGTGTTTCTGCTTTAAATATGTTTCTTGTAAACAACATATTGTAGGATTCTGATTTTTAATCCACTGTCCTATTTGTTCACTTTTTATGGGAGCATTCATCACATTCATATTCACAGTTATGATTATGAACTATATACTTCCCTCCATCCCATTCCCCCCTTTCAAGACTTTTTTCTCTTCTTTTGTCTTTGTCACTATTCACCAGTGTTTGGCTTCTGACCACCTCCTCCCCCAATCTTTCCTCCCTTCTATCATAACCCCTCCCTTTTCTTTCCCCTTTTCCCTCATACTTTTGTCCTCCCATCTGCCCTCCCTTCTATCAACACACCCTCCCTTTTTTCTCCTTTCTCCTCCTATTTCCTTAGAAGGTAAGATAGATTCTTCTACTTCAGCATGTATGTGATTTCCTCTCTGAGTAAAATGCAGTGAGAGTAAGATTCAAGCAATGCTCACCACCTCTTTGCTTTCTTTCTACAAAAATAGGTCTTTCATGCCAGTTCGTGTGATATAATTTACCCCATTCTTCCTCCCCTTTTTCTCACAGTATAATCTTTTTTTTATTCCTTAATTAATTTCTTTCATCATCACTTCAAAGTCAATTTATACCTATACTCTCTTTATAAATATACTCCATCCAACTGTCCTAATACAGATACAGTTCTTTTTTTATTTCTTTTTTTTGGAAGGGGAAAGGCAAGGCAACCGGGGCTAAGTTACTTGCCCAAGGTCACACAGCTAGTAAGTGTCAAGCATCTGAGGCTGGATCTGAATGTGGGTCCTCCTGACTCCAGAGCTGGTACTTTATTCACTGCGACACCTAGCTGCCCCATAGAGATACAATTTGTAAGAGTTACAAATATCCTTTTCCCATTTAAACAGTTTAACCTTATTAAGTTCATGCCGATCTCTCTTCTTGTTTACCTTTTATGCTTCTCTTGAGTCTTGCATTTGACAAGTTTTCTATTCAGCTTTAGTTTTCTCATTAAGAATGCTTGAAAGTTCTGTATTTCATTGAATATCCATCTTTTTTTTTTTTCCTGAAACATTATGGTCAATCTTTTCTGGTTAGTTCATTCTTGATAGCAACCCAAGCTTCTTTGCCTTCTGTAATATCATATCCCAAGCCTTCTAATCCTTTAATGTAGTAGCTGCTGAATCCTGTGTAATTCTCACTGTGGCTTCTTGATATCTGAATTGTTTCTTTCTCGCTGCTTGCAGTATTTTCTCCGTGACCTGATAGTTCTGGAATTACGATACAATGTTCCTCAGAATTTTCATTTTGGCAGGTGATCAGTGGATTGTTTTACCCTCTGATCCTAGGATATCCATGCAGTTTTCCTGGATAATTTCTTGAAAATGCTGTCCAAGCTCTTTAAAAAAAAATCATGGCTTTTCGGTAGTCCAATAATTCTTAAGCTGTATCTATTGCCTCTATTTCCAGGTCGGTTGTTTTTACAATGTGATATTATGCATTTTCTTCTGTTTTTTATTTGTTTGATTCTGTTTGACTGATTCTTGGTGTCTCATAGAGTCATTAGCTTCCACTTTTCCATTTCTAATTTTTAAGCATTATTTTCTTCAGTTAACTTTTGTGCCTTCTTTTTCCATTCGGCCAATTCTATTTTTTGAAGAGTTGTTTTCTTCAGGCAACACTTGTGTATCCTTCTTCATCATTTTTTTGAATAACTCATTTCTTTTTTCAATTTTTTCTCCTACCTCTTTTACCTGATTTTTAAAATTCTTTTTGAGCTCTTCCAAGATGACTTTTTCAACTTGAAGCCAATTCATATTCCCCTTGGAGGCTTCACATGTATGCATTTTGACATTGTTGTCCTCTTCTGAGTTTGCATTTGGATCTTTCCTGTCTCCATAATAGTTCTCTATGATCTGGGCCCTTTTTTGTTTTTTGCTCATTTTTAGAAGTTGAGCTCTGGTCCTGGGGCACAAGGGGCACTCTCCCAAGCTTCTTGTGCTGGGGGCAAGGGTCTTGGTCACTCACTTTCTATGCCAGGGTCTCAGGACTGGTGGCTTGCCCATTGCATTGGGGTGGTCTGGCCTAGCTGTGCCTGTTTGTACCACAAATCTGTGGACAAAAGTGTATCAAAAGCTTAGTTTTGGCTTTAGTTCTCATCTGTCTTCAGAAGAAAGTGCGTTATTGGGCAGAATTCTTACAGATATAAAATGTACTAGAACAAAATCTGATGGTGAAATCCAGAATAACTCATGAGTCATTTTTCCAGAAAAGAATGGCATAAGGAGATGGGGAAATCTGTTGACACTACCAAGGAGAGCACTCTAGCACCCAGGAAGAGTCTATACATAAGGAAAGAGGAGGCCCATGATTCATATTTGAGTACAATCCAATCCATTTTATGTCACTGCAGTGGGGACAGGTAGAAAGTGGCAGTTTTGTCCCCCACTACCCAGGTCAAGATCAGAGATGCAGGGAAGACTGAAAAGTGGACTTGTGAAGGTACAGAGATATTAGATTAAGGGAGTGGTATTCCCAGCTTGGGAGGTTCTGGGCTATGTACCAAGTACATAAAACATATGGACTAAATAGGTAATAATAACAGGCCTTCAGTGAGGTCTGATCTTTCACATGGGAAAAAAAATTAATAAGTGAAAGTCTGATTTTGAGTTCACAAGAAACTCCACATGATATATCCAAACAATAACCATTTTCAATAAATCTGTCCTTCCTAAATGAAATGTACATTCAAAGGACATTTTAATCAGCTTTACTATTTTAAAATATTCCATCCAGATAGCTTTATGGATCAAAAATGTTTCTTTTGTTCATGAAAATTATTGAGAAATATTTGATGATTAAAATACCTGGCTGAGAAGACCATATGAATATTGAAAAGTCTTTCTCAAAGAGAAAAATGATGCTAGTTGACTTTGGCAAAGCACTAATTACTTTCATCATAAAGAATACTTAGCTTACTCCCACAGTTTTTAAATTTATAAATGAGTGAAGGTGATTTTTTTCAGTGCTTCAAGAAGTACAATTCATTGAGTGGGAAGAAAGTTTAATGTATAGAAATATTACTTCACTAGTCCTTTCCAGAAGTTTTGAGATTGAATGGATTGACATATTTTGACATTCTTAAAATATTTTAAGACATTTGCTAAATTTAAATCATATAAGGGGGCTGTTCGTGATTAGCCCCCGAATAAATAAGGCATAATTTAATTCTTCGCTGTGCTCAGGTGCAATATATACGCAGGAAAGAGAGGAAGATAGCTGACTGTTGTTGTACAGTTTGAGGTTTGTGAGGCTTTTTAGGTAGCATTTGAACCTGGCTCTTCCTGACTCCTACTCCAAAACCCAAACCATTATATCTGACATTTTGCAAATGACATTCACTTCTCTCCAATGACTTTTTTTATAGCAGAATAAACTAGACATCACTGTAGTTTTCAGCTTTAGGTTCTCTAATTACATTAAATGTTTATTAGGGAAACCAGATTGACAATTAAAATTCAAAATTCCTTAGATTTACATAATTTCTCTTGTATCAGCAAAAACTACAACACTTCTACCTGCATAATTAAACTATATCCCCTGCCTCAGCACCCCCTTTTTATGATTGGGGGTAAAAAAATCATTCAGTGGAAAGTTAAGAAGCCTTTTCTATTTACTAGCTGTGATACATTAGGCAAATCATTAAGCTTTCTAGATCTGAATTTTCTCATTTCTAAAATGGGAAAGTTTAAATTACTGATATCTTAATCATCTTTCTCAAATACTAAGATATTGTGATGATGTCTTGCAAATGCCAAGGAGATCAAGATGTTGGAGATAAATGTTCATTTTTCAAACAGAAACATTCTCCTCCCCATATTGTCTCCTGGAGGATTTATTCTGGTCCTGTTAGGGTTTTAGTAAGCTAGAGACACAAATTCCTGTCCTGTTAGGGTTTTAGTAAGCTAGAGACACAAATTCTGAGGGATGATGGGAAACATAGGAAAATGTGGAAAGATGGCAAGAGCAATGAACTTTGATCTAGGGCTACTCAGACACATTGGGCAGTGAAGTTTTTCTAGATGGAAGCTGTGTCACTGATGCAACATCAAGAATTGCAGAAAACAAGATAGCAATTCATCATTTCCCCTCCTCTTTTAGGTTCCTCCATTAAAAGTAAAGAAATGACTAACTAGACTCATGTATGAAGTTTCACCATTTTTCACCATTTTATTCCCTTTTTATTAGACTTGGTGTAAGAGGAAAATTGCCCCAGAAGGGTGGAGTTGAAGTTATGGATGACATTGAAATGTGAAAAGACATTGAAAGAGAAATTGTAGCATGTTCAATTTTTCTTTGCACTTGCTTTATTTCTGTTATTCATACTCTAATATTATCAAGGCTTAATATATGTTGTTCAATAATTTCTTCTCAACTAATATAAATGAATAAAACAAAAGCAAGTTAAATGATGATGATGATGATAACTCTCACATTTATACAAAAAGACCACAAGTTCTAGAGTTAAAGGATTGGAATTCAAATTCTGCCTCTAATGCCTACTGTATGAGCTCTTTAGGTAAGTCACTTAATCTCCCTAGGCCTGTTGTTTTTCTATAAAATAGTGTTAGGGATAGACTGGGTAACCTAGAAGGCTGCAGATGTACCTTGTAGTTCAGACATAAAATTTTATGATCCCTCTCTAAAATAATTGCTTCTTAAAAGAAACACATGCTATACCAAGTGCATTTTGAAAAGGTAGTTTTATAAACATTGCTATATGTAAATTTATTGTCAAAAACAGTATGTACTAATTCACTTTTGTCTCATCTTTGCTCCTAATATTTCCTCTATTTCAGCGATTTGTCCTATGTACTCCATGGAGTACATACTACCTCAGTGATCATTGGAAATGACAGCCTTGCAATATAAAAGGACATATGTACAAATTAGAAGATAAATTTTGAAGAAATTGTACAATTTAACCTTTTTTTAGATTACTTTTAGATAACAGGAACATTAAGATGATTGAACATAACAGTGGAAAATGATCCTAAACGATTTCAAAAATACATGTTTTGTTATAAATATATAGACATTATCTAAAGATCCTATTTATTTCCATATATAGTCAGATCATTGAATTTTAATATAAAGGACAAGTGAAAATGGAAGTTATCTTTCTAGGATTCGTGATAAACAAAACAAGAGAGTGGAACTTGTGCTTGAATTTTTGGAGTTTCAGTGAGGAAATTATTGTATTATGGTAATTTAGGTGGGACTTTTTTTTTTACTGTTTTCTCTTTTGGAATGCTGAGGTAATCAAGTACCTTTGATGAGTTTGCCTTTCAAATTTATTGGCAAGCAAACTGAATTTTTTTGTCTGTTTTGGAGTGCTTTTCAGCACTAAGGAATCTTTGATTGGATTAGGAGTCCTTGATTACCTGCTTACATTAAGGGAAGGCTTAGTTCATATGAGTCTGAGTTGCATGGTTGTGATGCCCTTTGACCCTGAGACTTCTATATAAGATCAGAGCGCTTTGACTTTGGGGGCACACTCATTGAAAGAGTATTTGTGATGAAACTCTGGATAAGCCCTTAAAGCAGATCCTCCTCCCCACTCCCACTTTGAAAACCCAGATGTTGGTGCTCCTCTGGTAACTATGTATTGTGATTTGGTTAGGCAGAAATGTTGGTCTATTTATAGTGTCTCTGTTTGTAGTTTCTGATTATATTTGCTCTGAAATTCAGAGTGCTGACTTTTTCCCCTGAATTAAGTGAATGATATATGTATATTTAATTAAAGTGAGATTGTTAAGCCCTTAAAGTTGTTTTCCTTTCAAAAGCATATCAAAGAACCTGTGATAGCAACTCTCCTATGTGCTAATGTTATTTGCCTTACCCCACCACAGCAGCTCCAAGCAACATTGTTTTTTATGATATGGGAGTTAGAGATATTTGAATATATATACTGGGCCTATCTTTGCTATAAATATTCTAGGTCATCAATTTACCATAAAATGTTCATCTTATGTTGTTACATTTTTTTTAGAATTACAACCCCATGAATATCAGAGCTGTAATATCAGCTTTGTGAACACCTATCCATCCTACCATATCTCTTCCTTTGGACCTTTTATAGATGAGCCACTTTTAACTTTATTGCAGCAAGTAGTCAGAGAGGCCAATAAGTCAGCCTGTCTAGTTTACTTTGCTGGCCTCTCTTGGATACTTGATTCCTAATTCATATTTCATGGCTTTCTGAAAAAAAATCTTTATATTTAGTTAAGCCCAAATTGGGTGAATATCCTGCAATACTCATTTGTTTTCCCAGTAAGGGAATTTAATGAACTACATGGAAATCTCATAGTAGCTAGGTGATATTTTGACTTGAGTGTAAGTTGGATTTAAGTGAAGTAGCCTCATTCTCTTTTCCAAGACCATTGAAATCCAGTGTCAAGATAAAAGTCAAAATGACTGGTGAAGGCCCAGGATGCAATGGATGACCTTGGAGTCTTGATGTCTGATGATGCTCTAAGTGTTCCACCGTAATTCACCTGGCTTCATGGTCATTGGAACAAATTATTTTCAGCCACTCATTCTGCCAGAAAAAGTCTTCAGTTGCTTGGGGTAGACATCCTCCTAATTCACTGATGGGTTTGAGGCCTGTCTGTTTAGATAATTTTACCAAGGTGGCTACTGCACAATGGCTTCTTGGAGCCACATATGAGAGTTGAGTGCTGGGTAGAAACCAAAGGTGGATGAGAAGGCCTGAAAAAGGCTTGCCTACACACCAAAGATGCTAGTCCTCCCTGAACACTCCATATGCCCCAGTATGTGTGCCTGCAAAGAAGAATGAGTTCACATTTAAAGTTAAGGCTTATCCTGCCTCAATGCAATAAATACTCATTGTTATGACAGATGCTTTTCATATCAAGTTCTCCCATGAAATTTTGATAGGCACTCAACTTTATTACAGCATGTCTCCACTATGTTTTAAAGTGAATCTTTAGAGCTTGAAGTAGCTTTGCTGACCTCTGCTATTACTCTAAAAGACCATCTTACAGTTCAATGGTTTTTACCAAACTTCCATAAACACCACTTGATTCCACTATCGCTTATCAAAGGAAGTGTTCTGAGTGATTTCTTCACTTAAAAGATGATTTGAAAAATATTATAGATACTCAATTTTCAAAAAATACAACTGTAATTAAGTTGGCTTTTCAGATCCAACTTCCTGGTCAAAGTAATACTAAGACCAACTTCATAAAATAAAAATGAATACAATTCACAGGGCTATGGACTTACTAGAACTAAAGCTTGCCATTGAAGAAGTGAGATGTCAGTTTTAGTGATTTCAAGTACTATAAATAGACAGAGATCAAATGAGCAGGCCTTCAGCATGATAATACTTTATTAATTCAGAAACTGCTCTAATGTTGCATCATACCAAAATACAAAATATTCAAATTATTAGCCAATAAAAAGGGAATGTCAGTACCATGTATCACTTTGTTTGCATACATAATAAATATTTTTCCTTAATCAACATTTCATCATTTACTAAGTTTAATTAATGTCTTTTTTGTTTTAATATCACTCAGTTTAATAAAATATCAACTTGTATATCCAATGAAAATTGCCTTGTAATGAAGATCAAGAGATAAGCCAACCCAAACGACATATTGATGATGGTGAATCACAGCACACAAGACATTCCATATGTGTAGTTAAGTACCCACCTCTCTACAGAAAAGAAAATGGAAAATTTATGCTCCACTTCCAAGATTTCTAATCATAATTAATCAGTATGCAACTTGGATTTAGTGTTGTTTTCTTTTGTCTTAATGTTGTGATTGTTTGAATTATTTTCCTGCTTTGCCATACTTTATGCCAGTTCATAAAAGTAGTACCACTTTTCTGAATTCTTTATTTTATCAGTTTGCATTGTATAGTACTAGCCCATTAGATCCACATAAAACAGTTTGAATGGCCATTTCCTAACTTACAAGTGTACATTTTGTTTTCAATTTTTTTTTTTTGTTGCTGCCACAAAAATGTTGCTATGAATATTTCAGTAATGTGGGGTTGTTCTATCTTTTACCGCCTTGGTGTATATAGGTCCAGCACTGGAATGTCTGAGGGGAAAAAGATGATGACTAGTTTATTGAGTTTTCTCATGTAATTTGATATTGTTTTTCAGGGGAGTTTGGACAATTCATAGCCCTACTAAGACTGTACTCATTTGTCTGTCTTCCCACAGTATTTATAGCATTGACTATTTCAGTTGTTTGTCATTTTCACCAATTTGATGTGTGAGAAGTAAAACCTCATATTTAGTTTTCTTTGAATTTTTCTTATTATTAATGATTAGAGTCATCTTTCATTGCTATTTATAAGATTGTAATTCTTCATTTGAAAATATCTTATTTCCTTTTATTTTTATATCGATAGCTATCTACATCAAACACACACACACACACACACACACATATATACAATAGAGACAAAGAGAGAAAGAGAATTTCCAGGGTATTTTCATTAATATCATATATATTTTAAGAGATAGATGATAAAAAAAATTTACCATCCATTGAGCTTTCCTGTTTATACTAGCTGAATTGTTTTTGATCATACAATTAAAAGAACCACTGTGTAATTAATATCATTTCCTCTTTCATGATCACCTCTATTACTTCTAGAGAAAAGATTTCCCTGACCTCTCCCAGTAATAATTCCATTTTATGTTCATAACTCTTTCCATTCTCCTCTTTTTTATCATGTTATCTCTTATATGTATGTCATGTATCCATATGGAACTTGTATGGGATAAATTACAATTAATGACTTCAGGTTATGTCATGTGAAACTTTTTCCCCCAGATTTCCCACAGTTCTTGTTGAATAGTGAGTCCCCCACTAAGTAGTTTATGTTTGAGGATTTGTCGATTTGGGGCTACCATGTTTGGTTGCTCAGGACTCTTGTATATTCTACTGACTTCCATATTGTTAGTGAGCACTAAATATTTTGGTGATTATTACTTCATAATATAGCACAAAGTTTGGGCATCCAATTCCCCTTCATTCATACTCCCCATCATTCCTACTATTTCTAGATGTTTAGTTTAGTTTTGTTTTGTTTTTCCAATTGAACTTTCTCATTAGTTTGTCCTGTGCTATAACATAGAACTTTGGTCATTTAAGTGACATAGTTCCAAGTTAATTTGTATAGTACCATCATTTTATTATGTTGGGATGGTTTTTATGCACCTAACACATAGAAGTCATTTAATACATGCTTGTAAATTGAATGACATTATATTTTAAACAGTACAGGCTATCTTTTTTTATGTTATTCATCATATATCTATTTCATTTGTTTTTTATTTGGCATTATTCTTTTAGTATTAGGAATACCCAATGACCACTTCAGCAGTGAGAAAGGTCATAAAACCTTTGATTACTATTTTTTTAATTAGATGAGTTGTTTGTCTCAAAAGAACATATAAAAAAGATCAACATCAAATATTTTTAGAGGTGCTTTACGAAGATATGTTGGGACATATGATATGTGCAGTCACTTGTCTCAATTTAACTATGTCCTCTATAAGTTGAGAAACAGTGAGAAATAGGAAATGGCAAGCTATATTAGGAGCCAGAAAATGTACTGCTTCTCACATATATTGGCTCTGTGAACCTGGATAAGTCACTTAACCTCTTAAGTGCTCCCATATAATTTAGACTAATTGTTAGAAAGAAAGTTCTTAATTGTATTAATAGAGGGAGCTTCCCCCATCTGGGAGTTCCCAGTAACGATGAAATCAAAGGTTTAGTCACATTTTCTATCCATTATCCTCGTGATTTTAGACTATTTAGTCTCTTTGACTTCACCATCTTTCTAGATTTCATAGTTTTGGATGATTAAACAAATGTATTAATTAATTAATAAGCACTTGTTAAGCACTTATTATATGCTAAACACTGTGAGAAGCATTGGGGACACAAAAAGAAAATCAAGGTAGTCTCTACTCTCAAGGAATTTACATTCTAATTGGAACAGGCAACACACACACACACACACACACACACACACACACATACATACATATGCACACTTTTATGAGAGATAGCCCAAAAGACAGTTGAAAAAACACAGATATCCTAATGGTCCAGTGATGGAGTGTATGAGAAGTTATGTGTTTCTAAGGTGTATCAGTAAGCCAGATGACAAGGCCTAGAGGTATTCAATCTTTCCAAAAGGACTGTATCCAGTGAATCCTTTCTCATCAAGATTATATGAGCAACCATTATGCTCTATGAGGAAGGTGGACCTCTATATAACAACATTAGTAATGAAAGGAGTATAACTAAGTCCAAATAGAATTGGAATTCTGTGTTCACTTTCACATGAAGAGGGATGGGAGGCAGTTAATGAGTGTCCAGCCAGGGAGGAGGAAGAAGAGGGTGTTATTGTCAAGAAGGCTGAGAAAGAAGGGAGCCAAGTAGCAGTCTGCTAAGGTTGTTCCTCAGTGGGCTATTGGAAGCCTAGGGCAACTGGAAGAAGGGATCCCCCTGACCTCATTCATGATGCCCACTTGGCTTATATAACCTGGCTTTTGTGATTCTGAAATTTCCATATTTGATTGCTACTTCAGCTCAGGCATTTATAAAGGTCATTTCTGACTTGAATTTTAGCATGTCAATATAATCATTGTAAGTTTCATTTACAAGCTTAGATTTACATTTTCTTTCATGACAACAAGGAAAAGCTGTGATTATTCAGGGTTGCATTTCCACAATTGCTTATTAAATATTGTTCTCAACAACACAACCCAAAATAGGAAATAGTTTTAGAAAGAAATGTATTGGATTATTTGGTAGAGGAGAGCAAGCCAGAAAAGAAGTGTGTCCCCTCTCTCTTTCAGGCTTTGGAGGTTTTCATTACATAGGATTTAGACAAAGGCACCAGAACCACAGGTATACAGATATGAGTAACTGTAAACATTTACTAAAATTTGGGCAAAGCCAAAACATAAGCTTGGGTGGACCCATTGTAAGTGCTCTGTGTGGTAACCCAAAATAAGAGTGCTGTGGGTGAATCCAGGGCCTCTCTTTTTTAGTCTTCATTACCCCATTTAGGGTTTTCTTGGAAAAGATACTCCAGTGGTTTGCCATTTCCTTCTCCAGCTCATTTTACAGATGAGGAAACTAAGGCAAATAAGGTGAAGTGATTTGCATACGCACAGGGGTGGGGAACTTGCAGCCTCAAGGCTACCATTGGCCTTCTAGATCTTTGGGTGGGGCCTTTTGACTGAGTCCAAGTTTTACAGAACAAATCCTTTTATTAAGGGGATATGTTCCCTGAAGTTTGGAGTCAATCAAAGGGCCACACTTGAGGACCTAGAGGGCCACATGTGGCCTTGAGACTGCAGGTTTCCTACCCCTGGTCAAGGGTCACACAGCCAGTGTCTGAGGCCAAATTTGAATGCAGAACTATGAGTTTTCCTGATGGAAGACCCAGCATTCTATGTACTGCACCACCTAGCTGCCCATCCTGGACCTGGGGGAACATAAAATGCCTTGTAGCCATCTCCAACATTCCTAGAGACTTACTGGGATCAGGTGACATTTGGAGCTCAGGCAACCTTTAATCATATAGGGCTGGGTTTAAACAGCATAATTTTTCCCCAAAAAACAGCATAATAAATCATTTTGCCCATAGTATTGACTTCCAACATTTAGTGATAGGATTTGTCTCTGTCTACAAATTCTTTAAAATTAGCAGAAGTAGATTAACATACATTATTAGACATGATAGGGCATTAAAATCTTCATATTTCAAATGACTGGTATAGACTGGAATAATCACAGAGATTTCAGATGTAATTGAGAGTACTTTTAAAAGAAAGTTGGTTATTTTTAATAAGTTTTGACATTGAAATATTTCTGAAAAATCAATGTAGACTTGACCAAGAATGCATTTTCCCTTCTGATAATAAGTTATGTCATTTAGGTAAGGTATGTTAGATAGGTTGATATGTGAAGGCAGTTTTAAACTTCATTCTCTGATAGTTTTTTTTTTTCAATACCAGAACCAGGCCACCAGACTATCTAATGATAATAAATTACTTTTCTATGTTACTTTACAATCTTTAAAGTACTCTCCATTTATTATCCCTTTTTAAGCTTCACGACAACCTTATGAGGTAAGTAGTACAGGTATTGCTGCTTTTATGTTACTATGGGAGAACTGAGGTCCAGAGAAATGACTGTCTCATGTTCACATAGCTAGTCAGAGACAGATATTGGTTCTATATCACCAAGCTCTGTTCCAGACTTACAAATAGAAATATCATTAGTAAGAAGCATGGCTTGAGTTCAGCTAAATATATGAGCAAGATTGTGAAGGTCACTGACATTCTGAAAGCCATATTTGCTAAAGCCATTCTGTGCCATAGAAGGCAATGAAGTTTACCATAATTACCTTTTGTGGAGAAAAAAAAATAAGGGAGAAATAAAACAGCTCTAGGAAAGCTTATAGGTCTTTTGTCCCTTTTAGGAGTGAAAACATGGTAGGTTGCACAAGCAATATCTTCTTGAGATATTTTTATTGAGATAAATACTATCAACAAGGGCATAGTAATACCAGGTAATCATACTGGAAGTTCTAATATATTAATTATCTTTTACTCCCACTCAGATGCCTGAGTGCCGAAAAGTATGTGAATAAATCTTTTCAAGAGATCACTCTCTATTGTTCTCAAAATTAATGAGACTAAGGCACCACCACAGCCCTATTAAAAAAGGACATCTTTGTTCCAGGTGTCATTTATAAACCTACCTACTGAGTCTAATATCCATAGTTCTTTGTAAGTCAGAAGTTGTCAGGAGGAGTCATGGCCAATAGTTGGATGTGTGTGTTTGTTCAAAGTTCATTTTCTGCCTTTCCCCTCTTTAGCAGGCCTAGCTTGCTGAGTGATCAGTAATCATAAAAGTCTTGCTAATTGCTGAAAAAGTTTTATTGCAATTAGGAGATGTAGTTAGCAATAATCTGTGAGATAATCTTCCAAAGAATTCCTCATTTTGGATGGGTTTGTCACCAGATTAAAGAAGGTAGAGCAATTGATATTTGAGTAATGAAGTCCTTAATACTACCAATAGCCTAAGTGAAGATATCAGATTTCCTCTTATTCTGAGGCTACATAAAGGCAGGTCATAAGAACTAATCTATTATAGGCTTTCCAGAAGCTAATCTTTTCTAAAACAGCTTTTATCCTCTGGAGTTGAGTGCTTTGATGATTGAGGTGTTGGGTGGAGGTTGGAAATAAAGACCCTGTAAAACTTTACTGGGTAAGAACTGTCTATATCACTCTGGTGGGTTTGGTTACTTGGGCAGCTTTTCTTGTGTGCCTTTGTTGTGCATCCCTTGTCCCCTTTTTAGGTCCCTGATGACAGTGTCATGCATTGATTGAACTAAATAGTAAGGAATTACACCAAGCTTTGGGCAGTGATTATGTTGTGCCCTGATGCAAGGTACAGCTCTGGCCCTGAAGACATCCTCAAATCTTACTCTTTTTACAAGCTTATCTGTAACATGCGTAAGAGGGGTGGGGAGACCCTAACATTTTTTTTCACCAGTGAGGCTGTTTCTGGTTTTTGTTGATCCACTGGATGAAATTTCATATTAAATTGAAAAGAGATGTAGTTTTAGACAAATAGGAATTTTCTCTTATCATATCATAAACACTTAATTTTTTTTTCTATTTCTCCTTTTATAATTTATACACAAAGTCCCTACCCATTCCACCATAAGTAATACTTCAGAATCACATTATCTAAGATCTAGAAGAGAACTCAGAGAAAATCTAGTATTGTTCAAACTTGGACAAGAATCCCTTCAACAATATCCCTAAGAAAAATGATCAGCCCAAGCAATGTCTGCTTGATGACTTCTATCAAAGGGAAACCCACCCACAAAGCAACCTCTTCTTCTTTTGGATATTTCCATTTCTTAGACTTTTTTTTAATATCAATCTCCTCTTCAACTTACCCCCACTGCTTCTATCTAATTGTACGTTATAGTATCAAGTATAACAAGCATGCTTCAATATATCTCTTTATTTAACTGATGCCAGTCATCATGTCCTCTTTGATTCTTCACTTTTTCAGGCTATACATCTCTGATTCCTTAAACTGATATTTCTTTGGCACAAACAATAATCCCCTCATCATTGTGGCCATTCTCTTCTGAATATCACTCAGTTTATCAAAGTCTTTCCTATAATTTGGAACCTAGAACAAAACACAATTTACCAAATATGGCCTGACCAAGGTCTAGAGGATCTAGGATCTAGAAATCTCAGAGGGTCATCTCTGTTTTGTTACACGAAATGATCCATGCAGTAGGTGAGGCGTGGGGAGAAGAATACGTTCATAGATGTAGTTTATATGAAAACAAAGTGGTTCAATAAACATTTACCCTTAATTAATCCAAAAGCATGTCACTAATTCTCTATAATCTTTTAAAGATTAGTGACACCAATTGAGGAATCTCACTTACTCCTTCTAAGAGGGCTTAAAAACTTTACCTGTGCCTAGAGACTTTAACTCACTGCATGCCATTAAATACTGACTGACCATATTTTCACTTTCATTTCTATTGGTCTCAAAAGTTTGTAAAGCATTTTCCCAAATATCATCTCTTCTGAGTCATACAGTTATACAATGATTCGAGCACTAAAAGTATGACTTTCCCCCTAGAACCCAGGGTTTGGAGTCTTGATCCAGTGCTCCCTGCTTTGCCATATTACCCAATTTTCTCTGGGAGATAACTAAAACATAGTTCTCATTCAATTTATTTAGCAACCCTATCTATTTTGGGCAACTCTATTGCAAATTGTTTTTTGCAATGTCCCACAAACTATCAGTCACACTTGATAATTGATTCTCTGCAGTAAAATAGAACTATGAAACAAAGCATATTTAAGCTTAAATATTTAATTTCAGATTAAATCAACCTTATCCACTCACAAATCCAGAGGCTTAAAAGATGTCAAATGAAAGAAATGGGTGGGGTGAACATTATGTAACCTGAAGTTGCACATTATTCAGTTCATACAACTTTTAGTTTGGGCTTCAATTGCCTACATGATTTGTTCTGCCCATAGTCTGAGGGCAAAAGTTACTTTGTTTCTTTGCCCAGAGTCAGATCAAGAAAATTCCCTCAAAAATGAGTTCACAGCTGGAACTCTTAAATTAAATCCTAAATATTTAATGGCAATTATACATCTAGATATTCTTCTCACAGTCTGCAATTATTTAGTTCATCAGAGCAGTACAAATAATTATGAAATGGCATTAGAAATCCGGCCTGATTGGCTGCTGAATGTTCCAAACCGTGGTGGCACTCAAGCATAACACTTATGCTGCACCACTGCTGTCAAAATAAAAACCTAATCATATTAAAGAAAGCAACATTAATGCACTTTAAATTTTAATAAATTCTTTTATAATGACACAAAATAATTTATAATGAAGTTTTAATTCTATATCTATCTTGAAAAGAATGTTTAAATACTTTAATTCATGGGAGGAATTAAAAAAATTATAACACCCACAATTCTTGTACTTTTTCAGTACAAATATTAGTGACACTAATACTTCAATCTCTAAATTAAGAAAATGTACATATAGTTAAGATAGTGAATTCAATCCAACCTTGTCGTCCTTTTCTAACTTTATTCTTTCATTCTCTTTCTTTCCAAGCCTAACCACCCCTTACAAGTGATTAGCTCTACCAAATGACTACAGCCATCACCACTCAAGTTTTCTAGCAATTACTTATGTCCTTTTTCCTTTTGTTAGAAGGGGTGGTATTCTAGCCATTCAGTTTCAAAATTAGCCTTAGTAATACTTCAATGTCTCATAGCCCTCAGATGTTTACTGATCATGGTTTCTAGGTATTCTTAAAAATGGACAAAAAGTACAATGGAAATTTTAGAAACGTTTGATTTTTCTATTTGCCCAGTTTCATTTTATGTGGGAAATGTGCCTGGTCTATTAAGGACATTGGCAGTTTATTTTAATGTAGAGAGTGCTTCATTTGGAGTCAAGAAGAACCACGTTTGAATCCCATTTAACTCATTTTCTCACTGTATGACTCCAGAATGGCCATTTAAGTTCTTCTGGCCTTGGTTTCCATATCTGTAAAAAGAGGGGTTTGGGTTCAATTGATTCTAAGATCCTTTCCAGTTCTAAATCTCTGATCTTTTATGTAACAGTAAAGAGCAGACTATTAGAGAAACACCATTCCTGGGCCTTTGTGACTGGCAGTGGCAAGCCAAACTAAATAATATTCAAGCATTACTAGAAGTATAACAGAGATCAGAAATTTAGTGGGAATGGTTTTCAATTTAGTTCTGTGAAGAACTGTACATAAAAGAGTGAATGTTATCTCAGAGATGTACAATCAGAAAAGGAAGGCACGCAGCAAGAATAATAACAGATCATGCTATATACTAACAATAAAGCTTTTTTTAAAAAAGTAAAATGAAATTTTGCAGTTTATAAAAGTTGATTAAAAATAGTACGACTATCCAAGTAATTAACACAAGGAAGGGCCTTAGTTGCAAAGACCAGAGCGTTTGCAATGTGATTAAGTAAGGATATGTGGTAATCTGTACCTTAATGAGATCATATTTCCCCTGAACTACTACAGAATTGCTCTTGAAGGGGATTTGAAGATAACATCTGACTCCTCTTACCAGTCAGCCACTTTGGGGTTCTTTATCAAGTAGTCGAAGCCCATTCAACAGAGACTTTGAAAAATATTTGAAGTTAATACAAACACTCAGTATAAGAAATATATAGACAGTATTAAAGAAAATATATAATTATCAAAAATTACCCTAAAGATACATATGTAGGACCATTTTCTTTTCAAATAGGATAGAATTTAATTACAAATAAATGCTTCTTTTAGACAGTTTTGTGCTTTATGCAAATGATATAATTAGCCCTTCTAAACTCATAGTTTAGGACATTGAAACCAAGTGAAAATTAATGATTGGCTCAAAGAAATAATGTATATTGCTAAGCAAAGAGGAGAAGAAAGTGCCAACATGTATATTCTCTGTATTCTTCCCACTCTTGAAAGTATAGATCCCTCTTCTGGAACCCTTATAATCTGATTCACAGCAACCCTTTAGAATGGGGCAAAAGCATGCCCTCAGCATTGAAATGCTTGAAAGCTTTAGGCCAGAGCTGATATTTCTCGGGAGTTACTGCACATTTTAAATGAACATGTTATTTTTGTCCTGAAAAAAAGTGACAAAAGAAATAAGACACCATGATCCAAACACGTGATCATCCTCTTGCTTCTTTTTTGCGATCATTATTATAGTCACCAAGTCTTTCCTCAAATCTTCTATACGGCCTTCCTCAAATGAGTCTTTATACATTTACTTTACTGAGGCTATTCAATATGCATTCCTCTTTTCCCTTTATCTTTCACTCCAATCCCTTTGAAACTCTTCCTTTTTATCTCTTCCATTGTTAGTCTCTGTAACAGCATGCACCCTAGCACATCCAGGATGGCCTACCAGCACAGGTTCTTTGATCTGTTTTTGTAGGAAAGACTTCTCAAAAAGGGAGTACCAATCTTCTTTAATAACATTCACTAGTTCAGGGGAAAAATCAGCACTCTGAATGTCAGAGAAAATACAAGCAGAGAAATCAGACCAACAGACAAGGCTCTGACTGCCTGAATCAAAGCAACATTGCTATACACTTTACAGACATCACTGGATTGAGAGAGCCTTTGCATTTGAGAAGTTGTGGAGTCTGAAGATACAGCTACTCAGTCTCGACCAGAGAATCACAAGGTTCTTCTCATAAACAATCCCCCAAACCAAAATATCAACTCAGAATGTACATACACTTCTCAGAGCCAGAAGGCATCACAACTCTCCTGACCCAGTGCCTAATCAACTACCAAAAGGTGTGAAAGCCTTCCTACAAGCAAGCCTCCCCTAAGCTTCCCTTAATGGACTCCACAGGAGGCCTAATAAGGAAGATCTTCACATCCAGTTCACATTACTGTCTCTGAAAATAAAGTGGCTATTTTCTTTGCCAAAGTGAATGCCTTAACATGCACAATTGTTAAACTACACCCCAGTGTTCTCCAGCAGATTATTATCTCAATCATCTCTTTGTCTTTCTCTGTGTCTGTCTTTCTCTTAACAAGAAGAAATGGCAGTGTTAGGCAGTGGTTTTAAAAGGATCTGCAAGTTTTAGGGGAATGAAAGCTCAATATGAATCAATAGTGTTTTCTTGCAATAAAAAATGTTAAAATTATTTTAGGATGTGTTAGGCATATGACCATTCGGGGGAAGGCAACACCCTATTGTACTTGGAAAAATCATAGAATAAAAGATATTCGAGTAAACATCTAGTCTAGTCTATTCAATATATGAATATACACATGACTCATTATCGCAACATCTTCTGAAACCTACCTGTTGCATTGTTGGGAACATTGTTAAGGCCACCATTAAGCCCAAAAAGCAAACAGTTAGAAATGTCAGTAAATACCTTTCCTTCTTAAGTCTCCCTAACCTCTCACCCCCTCAGATGAGAACTTCACTTTCTGCTCATAATTCCTATGATTCTAGGAATCTCAAGAAAAGTACACTGCATATTTACAGATGAGTAAGATTTGGATCCAAGGCAACAAATAGAATCTAGTCCAGAGACAAGGAACTGGTCAGTAAAATTGCTAATGGAGTTGGACAAAGAAAGGGTTTGAGTTGTAGGGAACAGCTTTCCATATTTTGTTACACTCACTCAACTGGGTACACATGTGGGGTTTTAAGTTAGTTTAGACTGTAGTCTAATTTACCTGATGTCTCTAGAAGCATACTATCAAGAGAAACTCAGGCTCCCCTCTATACCCTTCTTAATGTGGCATAGCATTGAAAGTTACAGTGGCTAACAAATAGTGGGGATCATAGGATTTAGAACTACAAAAAAAGTTCAAGGGGCAGAGCCAACATGGCCACGTGAAAACAGTGTCTTACTGGAGCTCTCTCACAGGTTTGTCAGACACCTCTAAAAAGGTGAAACTGAGCAGATTGGAGAGAGTTAGAAGCCACTAGTAGAGTGAGTGGGGCAAATTTCCAAGCCAGTAGAGTCTGAAAGGTTGATGGGACAGATCTGCATGCAAAACTTCACCAGACAGCACCAAAGCTGAAGCAGCTGTAGAAACCAGCCAGTGATCCAGGCTAGGAGAAAGTTGGGCACCCAAAAACCAGCAGAGATCCGCAGGACTCCCAGCACAGGAGGGGAGTCCATTTTAGTGATGAGAGGCAGCAACAGCACAGTGCCTGCCACCATGAGACATCTACTCCTGAAGCTTGAAGTCCAAAGGTGTGAAATGTGTCTTCTTGAACTTCCAGGAGGTATAATGGCCAGGTAAACAGCTCTCATCCCTCCCCACCTCACTGACCCAGAGTTTTTCATGGGAAAAACGCTGGAATAGAGGAGACAGAAGTGGGGCTTCAGTAGCCAAACACTGGGAATTCCACAAGACTCAACACCAGGAATGCAGACATGCCTTTGCACGGCCAGGGGAAGTGGCAGACACCAATGCAGACAAGAGCTGAGACCTCCAGTGCTGGATGGGCAGCCCCAGGGTAAGAGGAGACTTCAGACAGCAAGACTACCTCTCTCCCACATCTCAGAAAATTGAAGGCCATAGCACACAAAGCTAGCAACTAGGCTCAAAATTGCCAGAACAAGAAACCTGAGATAGAGATCCCTGAGCCCTAAAAGCAGAAGTCCATTGTAAGCTAGGAAAATGCTGACCACAATGAAGAAGAATACGAAAAAAACTGTGACCATTGATTCTTTCTATGGAGATAGGGAAGATCAAAATACCAATTCAGAAGAGGAAACATTGATACTATACCCACATCTGATATCTCAAAAGGGAATATGAACTGGTATGAAGCCCAAAAAGCATTCCTAGAAGAGCTAAAGGAGGATTTTAAAAACGA
>CM053622.1:263223882-263268372 GCA_028646595.1 Phalanger gymnotis | reverse complement strand
CGCCGAAGTCCGCAGCCTCCTGCCTCCGCAGCTTCTGGCCTCTGCAGCTTCTGGCCTCCACACCTTCTGCTGCCACCGCCACCGCTGAAGTTGTCTCCTGTCTCACCCCTCCTCGCAGCCGAGCTTCCGGCGTTCTCAAGCCCCGCCTCAATGACCAGAGACCATTGATTCCCCAGCTGGCCCCTCCTAAGTCACCAATCCACACCCACACAGGTTTCACACCTGACAGGGCCCTGGGCCTGGGGCTTAGCACTTAACAGCTGAAAGTACTTCCACTCAAAAGAAACAAAAGCCATGCTAATGAAACAATTTTGCTTAACAACACACGGTGTGAAGAATGTCTTGGAGAGAAGAGATACTGGATACAATTAAAAGGATAATATACTATGGTAAGTGAGAACTAAGGAAGGCCTAAACTGGAATGATAGCAATATGTGCAGAAAGAATAAGAATAGGTATGGGAAATATTTTGTTGGCAGAAATAGCTAGAATCAGAAATGGATTGGATGCATTAATGAGGGAGAAGGAAGAGCAATAAAAGTCATCAAAGTCCCGCTATTTGATGACATAGGATGGTGGTTTCAAATTCCATGAGATGAAAACTAAGAAAAGATCACTAGATTTCCAGTTGAAATTTCATAAGTGACTTTAAATGGAGTAGTTTCAGTAAAGTAGTGAGAATAGTAGCTGTATTGGGAGAAATTAAAAATAGTGAATGGAAGAATAGTGTATAGCTAATGCTAAAAGTTTGGCAGTTAAAAGGATTAGACAATAGCATGAAAGGTGTAGTAGGGGTAATGGAATACTTAAAATTAACATGATGTTAAGGAAATATTAATGGCTTTGTGTTCAGAAGACAAAAATTCAAATTACATCTCTCTCTCTATATAGTATATATTTATATATGTATGTATACCTATACATATACACATATGTACAGATACACACATAAATACATGCATATTCATACATACATAGACATACATATGTGTATATAAATGTATGTATGTTTTTATGTATTATAAGAATGATTCTCAATCCAGGTCATTTAGCATTTGCATACATACCCACAATTATTCTCCAATGAGGTAATCAGGAATCATTATTTCAGCTACTTTTAAGGGGATCCTGTGTCCATTTTGTCCACTTCCCAGAATTGCTTCTACTATTAACTGAGCTGTCCTCAGTAATAAATACTGAGTTCAATTAAACACAACGCTTAATAGTCAATTATGTGTAAAACACTAAGGGTAAAGACAGAACTGCAAGAGTCACTGCTCCCAAGGCAGTTATCTTCTATTGACATGGTACATTATGTACACAAAAGGTGCCACCAAGTCTAGAATAAAATAATTTGAGGAGAGGATTAATTTATCAGATAATTAAAAGAGTGAAAAAGTGACTAATAGGGGTCTGAGAATGCTTTTGAATAGTAGGTTCTATCTGAGCTAACTTTTGAAGGCAGCTGCTGGCACAATGGATAGAGCATTGGCATGTAGTCAGGAAGACTTGATTTCGAATCTAGCCTCATACACTAACTAGCAGTGTAGTCCTAGGCAAATCACTTAACCCTGTTTGCTTCAGTTTCCTCCTCTGCAAAATGAAGAGGAGAAGGAAATGGCCAACCACTCCACTATCTTCAAGACCCCAAGTGGGGTCAGAAAGAATTGGACATGACCAAAACAACTGAAGAACAATAAGGTACCCAAAGAGGTGGAAATGAAGATGAAGTATATTCCATATAATGGTGATAGGATTGGGATAGGACCTCCACTTTCACTGGAATAGGAATTTCCTTTGCAGGTCCAAATTTTTCCCCACAATTTATAGTTTTAGTTTGATTTTTCTCCAGTTCACATAGCTAATGTATAGTAGAGGCAAAACTTAAACCTAGGTCTTCCTGGCTTCAAAGCTAATACTCAAAACGTTCCACATTGCCTCAACTCTTGAAAGAGGCAAGAATAATCAATACTCACTTTTGGAATGTTGCATATAAGAAAGGGACTGATATGAAACATCTGGCCAGGTATATTGGTGTCATAATATGGAGATTCTTAATTGTCATACTGAGACGTTTCTAATTTCCTTGAAGCAAAAGGGAGCCATTGAAGAATTTTTGTTATTGAGATGACATACTCAGATGTGCAGCTTGTAAAGATTATTCCAGATGACGAAAGAAGGGTAGACTATAGAGGAGAGAAGAGAAAGCAAGAAGTTAACCTAATTAGTGGATGTTTACAATCTCCTAGAAAGAGATGATGAGGACTTTGAGTCATTGCAGAGTGGTAATTTCATGAGCATAAAGAAAAGAAAATTCTGTGGACAGAGAATGCATGATAGCTTGCAGTCATTAAAAAAAGCTAGTTGAGAGAGAGGTGAAAGTAAAGGATGATTCAGAGGTTATTCTACATAGGTGAGAGTGAGGTTGGGAATTTTCTCACCAGAAATAAGAAGTTTTGGAGAAGGGGGACATTTACAAAGTGAAAATGATGAGTTCCATCTTAAACATGTTGCATTTTAGATTTCAATTGAATATGAGGCTGCTGACTTGTAGGCAATTGGTGATGTCAAACTAGAAACTGGGGAAGAGCTTAGTACTGCATAGACAGACTTGGTAGTTATTTGTATAGATGTGATCATTGAAATCATGGCCTTTGATGAGATTACCAAAGCAGACAGGTTGGAGAGAATTACAAAAGGGTCAGGATAAATTCTTGGGAGATATCCATTATTAGTGGCCAGGAGATGTATGATGTTTCAGTAAACAAAGTGGAAGATTGTTCATATCTATAAGAGAAGAACCAGGACAGAATATCATCATGGAAGCCAAGGGAGAATAAATATTCAGGAGCATGCTGTGATACACAGTTTGAAAAGCTACAAAGAGGTTAAATAAAATAATGCCTAACAAAAGATTTAGGATTTCAGAGATCATTGTTAATCTTGTAGAAAGAAGTTTCTGTTAAATTATAAGGATAGAAGGCAAGCTCCAAATGGTTATAATGTGATTAAGAAGGATATAGAGACAGTTTGAGTAAATGTATTTTTTTAGAATTTTGACTGTAAAAGAGAGAACAGATGTTGGACAATAGCTTCAGGGGATGCCAACGTCAATTGAAAGTGTATTATTATTATTATTATTAGTTTTAGCAGATGAAGGAAACCTGTGAATGTTCTTAGATATTATGGATGGTACTAATAGATAAAAAGAGATTAAAATGTGAGCAAAGAATGATTGAAAGAGAAAATCATTAGATAGATAAAAGATCAAGGACATAAATAGAGGGCTTAGCTTTGGCAAGGGGAAGGGGCACTTATAACTTAGGGATTGAAACAAAGTAGAAGATGGGATAAAATTTAAAAGTTGGAGACACATGAATAGCATGAAAGGGAGTGAGGTCCTCTAAGCAGGAGGGTGACAATGTAGCTTTAGAAAAGAGATGGTTCTTAAAGCTATGAGAGAGATCAAATACAATTCATGGATGATTGAAGGGATTTCCTTGAAGCAAATGATGTATTTTTCCCATTTGGAATGGGAATCCCACAGAATTCAAGAGAAAGTGAAAAGTAGTGGAAAAGGTAAATGGTAGGAGTAACTTGGGTCTGGAATCTGGGAACATAGGTAACAGTAGCACAAGAAAGCAATGGGTTCAAGTGTAGACAATTGTTCGAGACAAAATGTTCAAGTGTAGACTTGTTAATTGTTATTGGACAAAAGTCAGTATAGAGGAAGAGTAATGGACTGAGAAAACAAGCAAAATATGGAGGAGTTAGACATCAATAGGAGGATTAAAAACATATTTAGCAGGAATGAGACAGAGTGGGATAAAAGAAATGGAAGCAAAGGAGATGATAAGTATAGGGCATTTCAAAGTTCAAACCTGGACAGTCTACCAGTGCAATGACAGGAAACAGAATCGCTTCAATTTGAATTGTCTTAGGAAGACTCTGAAGATCACCTGACAAGATAAGGTACCAGACACTGGATTCCTTTCTCAAACTAAACTGCCAAGCATTCAAACTCTTGTTTCAGAGAGTGCAACTCCAATGGGCTGGGCAAAGGGTGGGACTGAGATAAACTGAAATGAGACTATGGGGAGTGGTAGCAGTAGAAGAAAATTTCCACCTTATTATACAGTGTAGCATTAAGGGAGCAGGAATTTATTATGGAGCAGGAGTTTACATATGGAAATTTATTATCTACATGGGACTGTGAAAACACCAGTTGACTGAGACTCTCACCCTCCCAGAAACTGTGATAAAGGAGGACAGTTTCCATGCCAGAGAAATTACAGTGGCATACCCAGTTTCCAAACTCTAGCAGCTGTGATTAGATATAACAAAGACTTTGTTTGTGGTTTGTATGTTTGTGTTAGGTTGTTTGTGTTATTAAAACCCATAATCACATCCCTGAGGACTTGACTGGACTCATACACCATGCCAATTTCTTTGCTTTTGCCCAAGATATCACAGCATTTTGTTTCTTTAAAGTGTTCATTATTATTTATCACTAACCATCAATAAAATGATCCACAATTATCAGTTAATTATTTCTACACAAGGAAATGAAGTTATTTGTCTAGAAACACAAGATAAATAAATGGCAAAGGTGTTCTTCCATGCTAGGATTTACAAAACATTCCTTCTGTTACCTATTTCAAAATCATAGCCCTATGAACCATATTCTTTTTCAGTATATCCCTGTTGCTATTAGTTGATTACACATTTAGATGAAAGTATTTTATGCAGAAAAATCATTTAGAAAAGCCAACATCCTAAATCAATTTGTTATATTTTTATAACTTACCACTTTAAATACACTCCAATTATTCTGCCTCCACTCAGAGCATCCAATTAAGTTGGCATCATAAAAAAATAATGTTATGATACTGCAAAAAGAAATATAACTTATGGGAAAATCTTAATGTCAATGATCACTTTGACTACATTTCTCCCTAATTATAGAGCATTTTAGTCACTGTATTAAAATTAGATTTTATGTAACATTCTTATGATGTTTTTTGCATCTCAGGTAAAAAGTGTCCTTTTTCTGTCTTTCAAGATGTAGTCTACGATAATGTGAAAAAAAGACTATAAAGGACTTCATAGCTTAATTTCTTCTCTATAATCTTTTTTGGCTCCTATACTTATTTAAAAAAAAAGTTGAGTGACTATTTTATGACTGCTGAGTTGGTGCTATTGATTCTTAGTAGGTTGCTGACATAGATATGCATTTTTAATTGAATTTTGAGTTTCAAGCTCATCTTCTGACCTTTCCACCTTTCTAGATGGCTTATTTTTTGCATTCTAAGAGCTTGGTTCTTAACTGAGAAATGTAGCTGTGCATTGTTCCATATTGTGAAAATACAGCTGAGTGAACATTGTGAAGATACCTGGTGATGCATGGTTACTGAGCTGAATCTATCTCTCTTAAACTTCTTCCACTCCTTCTGAACTGACCAGAACCAGATTGGGAATTTAAAAGCCTGCTTCTTCTTTTCTCTTATGAGCAATGAGTTTTGTTAATTTTACTTTCAACTTATTTTTTGAATCTTCTGAATTTCAAATAGAAAAGTAGGGAAGGTTCAATAACTGGATATTTTCCAGATATGACAAAATGTATATGACTTAGCATCCAAGTGCTTTCCCCACCTTTCATAGAAGGGAATGGCCCATTATAAATTAACAATGCAAAGTTTAGAAGGAAAGTGAAGGAGAAGCCCAATCCCAAATCTGAGTAAAGACACATTTCTGACATATTAAGGGGTTGGCAAACTGTGGTCAAAGGGCCATAAAAGTACAGTTGTATTTTTAATGTTCAATTTTACATACAAAGTAATTTGTGATTTCAAATAAAATTGTATTTAAAAATTAAAAACTTCTCTTATAACCAAAGGGAAAAAAAGAATTCTAGGTCAATATGTACAACAGCATGCAGTAGTGATGTCCTCTTTAACATGTTAAAATAGACTCCAAGGCTGAAAGGGAAATTTCCTTTTGAAAACAATGCTCATTTTTGAGGCCCAGTACTTCATACTCTCTTCTGACAAAGATAAATCATTCAGTCTACTTATTTACATTACATGGATGTAGGCAGCATTCCATGAATGTTGTCATATCTTAAAAAATAGATTGGATTAACATTCCTTTTCTTATGAAGTTCAAGTATTCTATTGATCTGTGTGTGTGTGTGTGTGTGTGTGTGTGTGTGTGTGAGAGAGAGAGAGAGAGAGAGAGAGAGAGAGAGAGAGAGAGAGAGGGACTCTCTATCTGTGAGCACATGGTCCCCCACCCCAACCACCTTTTGTCCAGAAAAGCTATTTCTGATGATTTCAAGTGAAATGTGATTAGTAAGGTATAATAATTTTTTTTAAAGAACACCTCATTTAAATGTCTCAATTTCCCTTTATGATGTCAATAGGAAATTTTATTCAAAGAATGCTTGTATATTGTACATAATCTGAGATATAATTGAAGACAAACCTTCTGGCATATTACAAATAGAAGCATGACAATCTCTTTCTCTCAGGGTGACATCATATTTCATTTACCCTTATAAGGGTCAAGAAAGACCACATAAGCTATCCAGTCAGACATCTCACATTTTGCAGGTCTACTCATTAAATAATTCCTTTTATATCTTGTCTTTTTAGATATTGAATATATTAAGTTATTAAAGCCTTTGGAATACCTTTCAAGAATGTAATTCATGGCCCCATTGCCCTTTCTGTTAAGAACTGATTCTTAATATCTAACCTAAACTTTTTATACCTTAGCTTGAGGCCATTTTTCCCTTGTTCTACTGTCTTTGAGATTGTAAATAATTCACTTGGTTCATTTATATTGTTACCTGGAAGGTGTGAAGATATTTATAGTCTGTGAACATTTTTTCTACTAAGCCTTATCTCTACAAGATTGTGTTTAGTTCTGTAATTCTTTCTTGAAACACATTCTTACAGATAGATAAGATGTTGTATATATCTCAGGGGCCTTGTTTTGGCTTTGAGGGTTTTACTTGTTTTCTGAATTGAAGCAATCAAAATTAACTAACAAGTTTGGAATGATTATGCAGCCAAATATCTGAAAGCTAATTTTTTGTTGGTTTAGAAAATAAGAACATCAAACCTCTTACTGGTTTTTCCTCTTTGTTGTTATATCCCAATCACAAGCAAGTTTTCTTGTTGTTTTTGCTTGTCATTTTGCCTTTACTAACTACTTGAGATGATATCTTGAGGTGAATCATGGTTACTAGATCAAATCTATGCAATACTTAATTTCAATATGGGAAATAAAATTACTTGGCCTTCTGGTGATAGCTAGCATAACTTGCACTGAATTTTACTAAAAAAGGAAAATCTTAAAGTTATTAGAAATGATAGCATACATTTTCCTGGGGACAGAGTAAGAATGTTACATCTATAGTCCTTCCTCCACAATTTTCAGTTTGCTATCATAGCCAAAGAGCAACCCATAGAATGGCAAAAGCTACTGCTTCCCCATACCTACTCATTCTTTCTTATAGGAAGGTGCCTTTGCTTGTTTGTATCTACACATCCCAAGGTATTCACTCTTAGATTATGTCACACATGGATGGTGCTACCTTTATTGCTTTCTCTCTTTTGAAATAAATGTAAAGTATGTCTCAGTTGATTATTTCTTATTCATATGATCCCCTGTACTACCCCCTTATAATAGATGTTTTACCTGAGACCATAGATCTGTATCATGAAGGGACCTTGGGAATGATTAAATCTAACCCCCTTGTTTTGCATATTAGTAAAATGAAGTCCAGAGGGGATAAATAACTTGCCCACGGTAGAACAGATAAGTTTCAGAGGCCAACCTGAGGTGATTCAACATCATGATAGGATTCTGCTTTTCCAGTAACATAGATGTCAAAGCAATCCTGTAGTCAATGAATGACTTTAGCCTCTGTTCTACCTCTGGACATAATGAAACATGTTTTAGGTGATAGGACCATGACAGATAATCTCTGTGCCAAAATAACCCTTAGTAAAACAATAATTTGGATGACCTCAATGACATCACAGTGACCTCAGAGGGGTTTCCAGGTCCACTGAAGCAATATTCTGTAATGGCTAGGAATGAGGTGACAGCATGACTGATGTACTTCTTGAATAGAGGGAAATAAGCAGTTATTTTTCTGTATGGATCTCCTGATACTTGGGGCCACTGTAAAGGCAATCAGTAAATGATAAGATCTCCCCCCCCACCGATTTGAATAGGCTTGGGGGAAGGGGCTCTCAGGGTCCTACGGGGAGTGGCTAAGACCAGAGCCAAAGGTAGGCGCCTGAGTTCTGGTCACTCAGATGATGTTCTGGTTGACAGGATGACATCTGGTGACTATATTAAAGGAGAGAACACAGCTTGGAGATTGAGACATAGTGGAGGCAGGAGAAGGAGAAGTGGAGGCAGTGGCAGCAGCGGAAGCAGCAGCCAGGGCAGCAGGTACTACTGAAAGCAGGACTGATCCTTGTGCAGACTGGAGACTGCTGAGCAGGGGCTTGAGGCCAGTGGGTAATCTTCTTACTGGAGGGCCCTAGCTTTGGGGGGGGAAGCACCAGTATGGCTTGGCTTGCTGCCATAATATTTTTCTGTAACCTCCTGGTCACTATTGTGAGATGGGTATATTGGTTTTGGAAGGTTCTTGCCGGGATATAGAATTGGGGACATTGCCCCATGGTACTGTTACTTTGGAGCCTGAATAAATGCTTTAACTCCTCTGCCTTCTACTTAGAGAATTCCTTATATCCTGTGATTCTGGACCATTCAGGCATATTCATGATTTTCTTTGAAATCATGAATTTTGCCTTAATGATATAGCTACTCAGCTCTTACTTAGTGACAATGCATTCTAGATGGTATAAGTTCCCATGACAACCAGTTGTTCAGAGATTCCAGAGAATGAGGACTTCCCTGGGGCCTAGTATAGGTATGATAGTACCATCTGTCCCATATTAGTGTCTGAACTACTAACACATTAAGTTCTGAATTAAGGATTAAATAAAGCTCAGAGACTGAGTTAGAAAGTTGTTTCAATTGTCAAGGTTTCTAGGTATTAGTATTATGTATAAATTTTTCAGAATGTTGCAGCTCTGCAATTTCAGGATTTGTGAATACTTTTGTTTCTCTACTTTCTGAACTATATTGATCACCCACTTTCCTGATAGTTTCTACCTTGTCCACTTGGTTTTGGATCTGTCATTCTTTTGAATTGTCCATGTCTTTCTTGTTTTTAAGTTGCCTATTATGTCAATAAATATTTACCAAGCACCTACTATGTGTCAGAAACGTTTTTTAAATTCTGGCGATACAAAAAGAAGCAGAAGACAGCACATGCCCTCAAGGAGCTCACAGACTAATGGGGGAGAAAGCAAATAAACAAATATATACACAAAGCTATATACAGGAAACCAGGAAATATATAATAGAGGGAAGGTAATAGAATCAAGAGTTTGGAACAGCCTTCTTGTAAAGATGCACTTTTAGTTGGAACTTAAAGGAGGCCAGGAAAGTGAGGAGGTGGAAATGAGGATGGAGAGCATTTCAGGCATTGCAGACAGAGACAATTCCTGGAGCCAAAGTATGTCATATTTGTGAAATGTCAATGAGGTCAATGTCATTAGATCAAAGAATATGTGATGAAGAATAAGGTATAAGAAAACTGGTAAGATAGAAGGGGCTAAGTTGCTAATGGCTTTGAATACCAAACAAAAGAATTGAATATGGCATGCCTGAATGCTAGAGAAATGATTTTGTATTTTATCCTGGAGGTGATAGGAAGGCACTGGAATTTAATGAGTAGGGAGTGAGTCACATGATCAGACATATGCTTTAGGAAAATAACTTTACTAGCTGAATAGAGGAGGGATTGGACTAGGGAGAAACTTGAGGTATGCAGAATGATCAATAGGCAATTAACATTGACTTGTCATAAAGTGATGAGGATTTGAAACAGAATGGTGGAAATGTCAGAGAGAGAGAGAGAGAGAGAGAGAGAGAGAGAGAGAGAGAGAGAGAGAGAAAGAAGGATGTATTTAAGAGATGTTGCAAAGGTGAAAATGAAAAGAACAGGCCATGGCAACAGTTGAATATGGGAGTAGGGTGAGAGACAGTGAGGAATCAAGGATGAATCTTATGTTGCAAGACAGTGGGAGGATGATGTTGCCCTCTACAATAATAGGAAAAGTGGGGGAGGGAGGAGGGGAGAGAGAAAGGCAATAAGTTCAGTTTTGGACATATTGAGTCGAAGATGTCTACTGGATATCTAGTTAGAGATATCTGAAATTCCATTGAAGATATAAGTTTGGAAGTCAGTAGGAAGGTGAAGCCAAAGTTGAAGATGTCAGCATAGAGATGTTAATTAAATCCATGGGAACTAATAATATCACCAAGTGAAGTAATACAGAGGGAGAAGAGAAGAGGGACAAGGATAGAACCCTGAATGACACCTGCAGTGAGAGTGTGATATGGATGAGGATCCAGTGAATGAGACTGAAAATGAATAGTCAGGTATATAGGAGGAGAATCAGTAGAGAGGAATGTACTGAAACTCTAGAGATAAGAGAGTATAAATGAGGAGAAGGTGTGTCAGCACTGCCAAAGGCTAAAGATAGGTAGACGAGAATGCAGATTGAGAAAAGGCCATTGAATTTGTCAATTAAAAAATTATTGGTAACTTTGAACTGAGCAGTTTAGTGCAATTATGAGATTGGAAGCCAAGGGGGGTAAAAGTGAGTGAGAGGATCACTTACACCTCAGTCATCTATTATTTTCATATTGCCTATTCTGCTTTTCATAATGTCATAGTCACTCATTTTGACTTCCTAGATTCCAGATCTGTCGTCTGTTATGACATGTTTCCTGTCTGTCCTTAATACTCTACCTGATGACCTATATTCCCATCCAGTGCCTACGAATATCAGTATCTATACAGATCACCTATTTGTTGTCTAATCTCTTGATGCTATCTCAAAAAAAGCAAAATATATTATACAAAATAATTGGTAAATCTCCAGTCCTTTACATTTGGCTTTAGAACGGAACCAAAGAGGTGAAAATTAGATATACTCACCCTTCTATGTACTTAGATCTCAGACTTCCTTCCAAAAAGGTTGTCTTACTTATCATTTCCTGGATATTAAACATTTTACCTACAATTCGTATCCATTGTAATGCTATCCTTCAAGACTTAGGTCAATAGCCATCACCTTCATTTAAATGTACCAAGATCTTCCCACATAATTCCCATTATGTGGAATAATGGGATGAATGTAAGAATTAAAATTTTTCAGGTTTCATAACATATATTCAAATATATATATATATCTTTGCTTCTTACTACTTAAATAATTTTAGGCAAATATGTTTACTTCTCCTGAGCTGTTTTCTCATTTGAAAAATAGGAGTTTGGACATAATGATCCCTAATATCCATGCCAAATCCATCACAATGATGCTATGATCTAACGATCTCTTTCTTGGAAATCATTCATTCATTTGTTCAAGAAGCATTTATGGAGTATGTACTATATGCTAAATGCTCTTTTTAGGCACTGAAGATAAGAAAAAAATAGCATTCTTTTCAACTCTCATTCTTTTATACTATTTATTTCATTTTAAAGTTATTTATATATGTGTCCACTATGCCTATTAGACTCTAATGTACTTGAGGAAAGGATTATATCTTTAAATACTTGTATCCTCTCACAGAACCTAAAGTAACACTTTATGTACAGTAGGTACTTAAGGGAATAATGCCATGCAACATCTGAAAGTGAAATAATATGGTCATAGCTTTCAAAAATTTTCATGGTTATTTTGATACAAAAAGTTGCCTGTTAAACTATTCTGTTTTGAGCTTCTATTTTCTCACACAATGAACCAAAGTCCTCTCTCAGGAAAGCTATTTAGAATGTAAACAGTTAAAATGAAATGTAATTCCTTATTAGTGTAGTATAATTGAGTAAAAAAACACCTGAATTTGAGCAGTCTTTCATCAACTAGTGATTCGTTTGTTTGTGGGTGAGTTACCTCTTTTTTCCTCATATCACCATACAGTAAAGGCTTAAAAGGACCTCAGAGGTTATGTATTCCAATAGTATTCCCCATTTTACATATGAAGTAAGGCTTGAGGAAGCTGTGACACAGCCAGTGTCGTACACATAATAAGTTATCAATGAGAGGATTTGAATCCATCTCTTCTGACTTTAGAACATTTGATCTTTCCAATTATCCATTATGGCTCAGTTTCTTTGTTTTAAAATATGAATAATGATATGTAACATGGGAATTGTGTAAACTTTAACACATATTTGATTTTGATTTTTGGAAGTAGAATATCAGTAAAAGGCTGGGGCTAGACCTATGATTTCAATATTTTAAATAACTCTAAGAGTGGAAATTCTTTTCACTGATGCAGATCAGGAACTCTTCTACTTCAAGAGTTTCTTGAAGAACTTAAAGTTTAAGTGTACTGTCCACAATTGCTCACTCAGTGTAGGACAGAGGCAGGGCTTGAACCCATTTCTTGTTGCCTTCAGGGTCAGCCTTCTTTATCCTCTCCCATGCTATCTCTCACATGAAGCCACAATAAAATTATTAGTTGTGGTTATTGTCATTGTTTTGCAAAGTTTAATTCCATTTTTTTAAATATAAGATTGTATATTTGTTGTTTGTAATCCCTTTCACAAAGTACATCACTCTATCTCACTACAACTGAAAATTTAATTGGATCTTCAGCTACTTAGATTTCATCTGA
Source organism: Phalanger gymnotis (assembly GCA_028646595.1). Taxonomy (NCBI): domain Eukaryota; kingdom Metazoa; phylum Chordata; class Mammalia; order Diprotodontia; family Phalangeridae; genus Phalanger; species Phalanger gymnotis. Next base: position 263,255,592 of record CM053622.1, on the reverse strand, counting down.
AAATTTAAAGAAATGATATTTCTTTTGGGCTGAAAAGTTATCCTTGCTAAAGCTATCTTGCCAGACCCCATTGAAATTTTCTATGTTTTTCTCAAAGTTATGTTTGTGACTGGAATTTATCTGTAAGTATTTGAATATGTATATACTTGAAAAAATGCTCAGAAATTTAAAATCTTTCCCCTACATCCTTGGGCTTTGAAGCCCATTCATTTTAGATCAGTGTAATTTTGCTTTGGGACCTTTTTCACTCCTCACTTGAATCTACATGGGGTTATAGGCCTCTAATCCTTTCTTAAATATCATCATTATGTTAGCATTAGGGTTTGACTTCTTTAGGGATCACCACTGAACTGAGAGGGCTTGTAAGATAATTGTTAAAGCCTTCTGAATTCGAGTCCTTTCTTTTATTTAATAGCCCAGGGGCATACACTATATCTTAATACTTTACAGTTTTAAGGGATTTCAACTTCTTGTATTTGAAGTAACAATCTTTTAAGTCTTAGTACTATAAATTTAGATGGTTGATGCTTGGTCCATGTGGCAAAAAATCAAGTGAAACTTGAGCCTTTATGTAGTGAATTCAGGACACTTACCTAGCCATTTAGGAAAAGAAAGATTTTGCCCTATAAGTATAGATTTTTCTCAAATTATTATAACTACGTTGATCTAACTAAACAAAAAGGTTTCATGTCAAGAGAATGAGAATGCATAGAAAAAAAATATTCTCAACAAAAATTGTGGTTAAAATGGAAGGAAAAATGTCATGCAGTTAAAACACAATCATCAATACTTGAAGGAATATAGGATGTACTGTATGAGTGCTTGTGTGTGTGTATGTGTGTGTGTGTGTGTGTGTGTGTGTGTGTGTGTATTTGTATGTTCAAGTACACATGGATAGGGGATATCTGAACCGATTCTTGAAGGAAACTCTGATTTCTAAGAGACATGTATGAACGAAGGAGTAAATTCTTGATGTTGATACAACCTCTGCAAGGGTATGAACTTGAAATATGCAATAGTGAATGTTGGGAATAACCAGGTAGATGCCTTTGTGGGAATGTTGAATATATGAAAGGAAAATTTTGAAATATCTCTGAAAGTATACAGAAACAAGATTGTGGAGGGCTTTAAATGACAAGGATAAGAATGTAAATTTTATAATAACAAAATTCATCTGGAAGACCAAAAGTTCCAAAATATCAAGGGAATTAATGAAAAGAAATGCTAGGGAAGTGTCTCAGTAATCCAGCTAGCAGCTTCTGTGGGGGTGCAAGATCCACCAACAACCAGCACCCAGAAAGCTGCCAACGCACTGCAAAAGCACAGGTTCTTTTGATCTGCTTAACTAAGGAAAGTAAGGCTAAGGGGTTGACAAGCTTACTTTAATTCAGCATATAAATATCATTCACTTAGTTCAGGGGAAAAAGCCAGCACCCTGAACTTCAGAGCAAAATAGAAGCAAATTACAAACACCAACAGACAGACCTTGTCTGATTCAAATCCCAATGCACAGTGACCAGAGTTTAACAAAGTCTCAGCATTTGGGTTACAAGCTGGAGGGCTCCTAGCTACAGCTGCCCAGAGTCTCTGCCTCAGCACCACTATGAGTGAGAGTCCTGCTCAAACGGCTCTGTCTTATAGGGCTTCAGACATCATTAAACATCATCTGAATGACCAGAACTTAGGCTGCTATGATTGGCTCTTGAGTTAGCACCACCCCTTGGTACCCTGGGAGATTCACACCCACATAGGCTTAGCACCTAATAGGGGTTTGGGCCTGGGGCTTAGCACCTAGTAAAACTCAATGAAATACACTGAATTACTCAAGGAAACAAAAGCCAAACTCTTCAAGGGCACTTGGGTGAACTAAGTGCTAAGAGCCCATTTTGCTTACCAACACAGGAAGGTGGCCTAACCATACTAGGTATTAAACTGTATTATAAAACAGCAGTAATCAAAACTACTTGGTACTGGCTAAGAAACAGAGTGTTGGTTGAATGGAATAGGTTAGGTACACAAGATGCAGTAGTCAATGACTATAGCAATCTACTCTTTGATAAACACAAAGAGTCCAGCTTCTTGGTTAAGAATTCACTATTTCACAAAAAATCTGCTGGGAAAACTGGAAAATCGAATGGCAGAAACTGAGCATAGACCAATATCTTACACCGAATACCAAAATAAAGTCAAAATGGGTCCACAGTCTAGGTTTAAAGGTTGATAGTACAAGCAATTTGGGAGTGTAAGGAGTAGTTTACCTGTCAGATTTATAGAGAAGGGAAGAATTCATGACCAAACAAGAGATAGAGAGCATTACAAAATGCAAAACGGATAATTTTGATTATTTTAAATTGAAAAGTTTTTGTACAAACAAAGCCAATACAGCAAAGTTTAGGAGGGAAGCAGAAAATTGGGAAAGAATCTTTATATGCAGTATCTCTGTTAAAGGCCTTATGTCTAAAATATACAAGGAATTGAGTCAAATTCAAAGGAATATAAGTCGTTCCCCAATTGAGAAATAGTCAAAGCATATGAACAGGTGGTTTTCAGAGGAAGAATTAAAAATATCTATAGTCATGTGAAAAAATAATCTAAATCACTATTGATTAGAGAAATACAAATCAAAACAACTCTCAGGTACCACATCTCTCCTGTCAAATTGGCTAATATGACAAAACAGGAAAATGATAAATGCTGGAAAGGACTGGGAAAATTGGAATATTGTTAGATTGTTTTTGGAGCTGTGAACTGATGCAGCCATTCTGGAGAGCAATTTGGAACTATGACCAAAGGGCTATAAAATATCTATACCCTATGACCCAGCAATACTACTTATAGGGCTATATCCCAAAGAGATCATATGAGTGGGAAATGGACCAGTATGTACAAAGATACTTACAGCAGCTCTTTTGTGGTGGCAAAGAATTGGAAATCAAGGAGATACCCATTAACTAGGGAATAGCTAAACAAATTGTGGTATATGAACGTAATGTAATACTATTATGCTCTAAGAAATGAGAAGCAGACGGACTTCATTACAGCCTGGAAAGACTTATATGAACTGATGCTGAGTGAGGGGAGCGAAACCAGGAGAACATTATACACGATTATAGACACATGGCATCTGTAAGGACTTTGATAGACTTGGCTGTTCTCGTCAATGCAAGGTTCAAAGACAGCTCCAAAAGACTCGTGTTGGAAAAAGCTATCCACATCCAGAGAAAGAATTACAGAGACTGAATGCAGATTGAGGCAAACTTTTTGCTTTCTTTTTTCTCCCTCTCTTTTGTTTCTCCCTTATGATTCATTCCATTGGTTATAATTCTTCTTTGTAAATTAACTATTATGTAAATAAGTGTAATGAAAAGGTATATGTAGAACCTATATTGGATTACATGCCATCTTGGGGGGAGGGGGAGGAGAGGGAGGGAGAGAAAATTTGGAACTCAAAAACTTGTGGAACTGAGTGTTGTAAACTAAAAATACAAAAAAATGAGAAAAAGAATGCAAATTTTATGCTAGAGACATTAGAAAGTCAAGCAAGGTTTTTCATCAGGAGAAGAAACATCTGATTTAAGAATAATAATTTGATAGATATGAGGATAATGGATTTGAGAGGGGATAAATAGGAGGTAAATTTCCTAATTATTATGAAGTCTCTCCCCCATCTGTCTCTGTCTTTGTCTCTCTCTCTCTGCCTCTTTCTCTCTGTCTCTGTCACAGACTCTCTCTCTCTCTGTCTCTCTCTCTGTCTCTATCACTGTCTCTGTCTCTGTCTCTGTCTCTCTCTCTCTCTCACACACACACACACAAACACACACACACACACACATACAAACACAGGCAGTTTGTTCAGTAGAAAAAGAAAAGTGTCTGTAATGTAAATATCTGAGATTGAATTACATTTCTGCCAGTAAGTTGATATGTAACCTTGGGCAAAAAATGACTTGACTAAGGGCCTAGATGGCATGCTTATCAAGTTTTCAGAAGACATAAATTTGGGAGAGATAGCTAACATGTTGGGTGATAGCATCAAGATCTATAAAAGGTATCAAAATATAAAATGTTCTGAATAAAATAAGAGAAATTTTAATGTAGATAAATATAAAGATTTATCTTTTGAATTACCTTCACAAGACAGCATGAGTTAGGGAAAAGATTATTGCTTTTACAGTCAAAGGACTGGAGTTCATATCTTGTCTCACTCTGTCTTTTGCAAGTTGCATAACTTTGTGCAGGTCACTTAACTTCTCAGGCCCTCAGTTTTCTCACCTTTAAATTAAGAATTTTAGGTTCATCACCTGTGAGATCTCTTTGGGCTCTGAAACTATTATCCTATGTACAAGATGGGGAAAATATAATGAGAAAGTTGTTTTTACTGAAAAATATCCAGGATCTGTAGTGCATTGCACATTCAGTATAAGTAACATTGTGGTATAGTAACCTCCTCCCTACTTCAGTGTAGTCAATGAAGAAGAAAGGAGAGAATTAAGAAGGCTCCTGATAAGGGTGAAAGAGGAGAGTGTAAAAGCTAGCTTGAAACTTTAAAAAACACTACTGATATCTTGGCAGTTGGTGCCATCACTTCTTGGCAACTGTAGATTGAAGAAATGGAAGCAGCTTCAGATTTTATATCCTTGGGCTCAAAGATCACTGCAGATGGTGACTGTAGCCATGAAATTAAAAGATGCTTGCTCTTTGGAAGGAAAACTACAGCAAGTCTGGACAGCATACTAAAAAGCAGAGACACCATCTTGCTGACAAATGTCTACATAGCTAAATACATGCATGCACATATATGTATATACACATATACATATATACATGCATGTATTCACATATATCTATACATATACACATGTATATATGTATGTATGTGGAAAGCTGAGTGCTACTGAATCAAAGCTTTTGAATTTTGGTGTTGGGGAAGACTTTTGAGAGTCCCTTGGACAAAAAGGAAATCAAATCAACCAATACTTAAAGAAATAAATTCAGATTATTCATTAGAAAGTCAAATGCTGGAGCTGAAGCTTAAATACTTTGGCCACATAATGAGAAGACAGGACTCTTTGGAAAAAACCTTGGTGTTGGGAAAGATTGAAGGAAAAAGAAAAAGAAAACACTGGGAGAGACAGCAGAGGGTGAGATGGATAGATAGTGTCATGGAAACAATGAACGTGAACTTTGACAGACTTTGAAAGATGGTAGAGGATAAAAAGACCTAGAAAATTATGGTCCACTGAAGGCTGAAAAACAACGACAGTAACAGCACCCCCTCTACTCCCCTCCCACCCAAAAAGCTAATGCAACCTTTGGCTATATAACCATAGTCCAAAAGTCCATTGGTATAGGATTCTTTCCTCATTGATTGAGACTGATGCCTTGATCCTGGATGATGAAGAGTGGGGTGGAGTTGTTGAGAGTGGGGCAAAAAGGATAGAATTTTAGTTTTCTTTGATTCACTGTATTTTTTCAGACCTCCTTAAAGTATTGTTTGAGCTCTGAGGTTACTTTGGACTATTCTAGCTTTCGTCTTTGAGAGAAAATATGTAAGATGCCACTTCAGGGGGATTAAGGTGATATGAGACAATTGAGTAGTATCCATTTTGACATTATTTCCTGTTTGCTCACCCTGGAGACTGTGGAACCTCCCCTCGTATGAGATTGAGGATGCTCTTTTTTGAACTCACTCCCAATGAGAAAGAGACTGTACTCTGTGTTGTCTGGTATATATTCTCCTATGCATACTTTCTCTGATTTATTTTGCCATAATTTGGATAAATAGTTGCTGTCCAAAGTGGAATTGGTATTTGAATGGAAAGGGTAAAGCTTTTCTCTATAATAAAATAGTAATAAGAAATTCAATCAAAACTGAAATTCACAAAATTCTAGCCGTATACTCCCTTTCTCAGAGGAGAGCCAAGTGGCCAAGCGGATCCTAACCTACTGCTTTTCCTCTTCATAGAAATTAAAATCTCCTTTAAAGAAGAATTGGGAAGAGGAGAAGAGGCTAGAGTTGTTTATTCTGCCTCTCTTCAAGCCATACAATGATCCCCATGCTTCATGTATGGAAGATAGCCCTCACAACAACTGCTTTAAGAAATTCATAGTCTCTAGATTTAGTGCAAAGATAGTCCTAATGTACTGTGCCTAGATCATACCAAATCTTTCAGTTTTGGTTACCACATTACAACAAAGACACTAATAAAATGGTGATGGTGGAAATTAGATAAATTTATCTTATTTCCCTCCTTCCCCTTCTACCTCTCACCTCCCTTAACCTCTGCAACTCCATAAACATCTTCCCTCAACTTTGCATAACCACAGCTAAGGGGATTCTGTTCCAGTATGCATAAATATTAAAATTTCCTAATATGGGTAGAAAACAATCTTCTTATTACTTTGAAGTTGTTTTCTGCACTTTATGAGAATCAAGATTGCATTCAAACAGAAGCTAACCACTTTCAGGGAGTGTTTTATGAAGAGATACTTTGGTGAAAATGGAAGAGTGACTGCTGTGTTCCCCTCCTTGAAGGTTTAGGGCTCAGCTTTGTAGAGCCTGAAGGATACTGTGTACAGGAGATAAAAGACAAACCTGGATGCCATACAAGATTAACTTGGCAATAGTGATAAGAACATTTAATCAATCTTAAGCTAGCTTCAAGAAATAGATGAGATCACAGTGACTGGAAGGCACTGTGCAGCATCCACAAGTAAATGACTGTTATTTACCTTTTGAAAACAATGACAGTGAGAATTTGAGTTTTCTTGGCTACTTTGATCAAAAATTTCGAAACTCATAATATCTGCTAATGTGCCAAGCTCCCTATCACAGGTATGGGTTCAGTTAGCATTCTCTAAAATCTTAGCGTATATAGTCACACATTAAGCCTCCTACCATACGTATGAACTCAATTAGTATTTTCAAAATGATAGGCAGGTTGGTTTTCTGATAAAGGGAATGTAAAATGAGTGGTGGATTACAAATGCTTTTGAAAAATATTCTGTACTTCAACCCCTGTGGAATAAGGGCCTTTGTTTTATATAGAAAGCCAGTAAAACTCAAGATAATCAGAATCTCTGAATACATACTTGTGATATTGCCATGCAAACTAAAAAGACTAAAGTCATCTGTAGAAGTGAATAGGTTTTGTACTAATCCCCATAAATAAAGGCCTTTAGAAGGCTTGAAGGAGGAGGAAAAATCAGAAAAACTTTAAATCAGAAATAATAGCAGCTGATATTAGGTAGCACGCAATGCAGAAATACAAGAATATATTTGGATTAATTGGATGACCACCTAAAACATGATTGTATTACCTTTGTTTGCTGCTTATGCATCAAGTGAAATAAGAAGTAGTAGAGACAATTCCAGGCAAGTTTCTGAAACTACTCCCCCCCCCCCAATAACCTGAAGTCACTGTTTTTGCTAGGTAAATATAAAAAAAAAAAGAATCCCAAGAAAAGAACCACCCTTCTCTGAATTCAGAGTATATCATAAATAAGGTAGGACATGAGGACAGAGATAGCTTGATGTGATGGGCAAATCTCTGTTTTATCTGCATTCTAGCCTCAACTCTGCTATTAAGTACTGAAATTAAGAAGTTTCTATGTCATTTAAAAAATCAATTCCCTAATTCAAAACTTCAGATAAAGGAAAATTTGGTTTATAAGGCACGGGTTCTCAAACTTTTTTCCTTGTACCATAGACTCTTTGACAGTCTGATGAAAGCTAGAGACTCCTTACAATAATGCTTTTAAATGAATAAAATGAAATGCATATTATTACAAAAGAAAAAATACAAACACACACAAACATACATCATGTTCTAAGATCTTTTCTAGGTCTAGTAGCCTAAGTTCAAGGAGACGTAAACCATCTATTTCTCCATTTCTCCTTCCCTTTCTTTCCCCCCTCCCTCTGTCCCTTCCTTCCTTCCTTCCTTCCTTCCTTCCTTCCTTCCTTCCTTCCTTCCTTCCTTCCTTCCTTCCTTCCTTCCTTCCTTCCTTCCTTCCTTCTTTCCTTCCTTCCTTCCTTCCTTCCTTTCTTTCTTCCTTCCTTCTTTCCTTCCATTCTTTTCTTATTTATCTATCTCACAGAAAGGTCCTTTGCTAGAGAAACATGAATGTTATATAATTCAATATACAGAAAGGAAAAAAATGTACAAGTGAAATAGCAATTGAAAATACTTAGTACTGTTTGTCTCTGCTTTACAAAGTATCTGCAACTAATCTATTTTTGATTGAAACTTAATACTTCAGGAACACAAAGGCAATGTATTGCTATTTTTGTTATTCAGTCATTATCAGGCATATCTAACTCTTCATCACCTCATTTGGGGCTTTCTTAGTAAAGATGCTGGAATGCTTTTGTATTTCCTTCTTCAGCTCATTTTACAGATGAAGAAACTAAGGCAAACAGGGTTAAGTGTCTTGCCCAGAGTCACACAACTAGAAAATGTCCAAGGCCAGATTTGAACTTCAGAAGATGAGTCTTCCTGACTCCAGTCCTGGCACTATCTGCTGTGCCACCTAGCTGCCCCTATATTGTCATAAATGCAAAATATGTATTAGTTATAACTTAATATTTATTAAGCCCACACTTTATATAGAGAAATTTGTGCTATTTTGATACTAATTAGTATTAATATAAATATTAATTTGCTATTAATTTGAATATAACAGGCTCTAGTGGTTTCAAAGATTTTCAGTGTTTGTTTTGTTTTTCTGGGAACATTAATTATATGCATGAAATGTAAAACTTTCCTTTTTCATTATTTTTAAAGAGTAAAGGCTTTTCATATGACTGCATCGCTGGAAGGTATCACATTTATGAGAAAAATAAACTTTTGAGACTTGAAACTATTTCTGAGATTATTTTTGTGGCCCACTTGATCAAATTCTACTTTAATTTAAACAAAAATTTCAAAAGCATTTTAATCACCTAACATAATATTGCCATATGCTGTAAAAGGTGCTGTTGATATAAGAAAACATTGAAATAAACCCTACAGTTAAAAAACATTACCTATTAGCGACTGAAAGAATATATGTGAAGATAAGTACACATGGGAAGAAGCATGCTTCAGTGGAAACAGTATTGACTTTGTGAAGTAAAGGACTTGGTTTTGCAGTCAACATCTAACATCAACTATCCATGTGACCTTCAGCTAGTCACTTGAACTCTTTGAGTCACGATTTCATCATCCTATATCTAGATGACTGTGGAGGTCCCTTCAGTCTCTGGATCTGTGGGCTTATAAGTTAATCTGATGTATATAGAGTTAGTGGAACATATTTTACCAAGCTATGGAAAGTGTAATCAATTATGGAATATTAAAAAATAAATAAATGCATGTGTAGAAATTCTGAACTAGGAAAACTGTTCATAATGAAGGATTCTGGAGGTACCTACCAGCTCAATTCTTGTAATGGGAGGAGTAAGATTAGTGCACACCCTCCCCCCACCCCACCCATAACCACATATTTGTTAGCAAAATTTAGGGACATCTAGAGAGTTAACAGTGGCAACACCTTCCAACTCCTGAATTATCTGTGCAGCAACTCATATTCATGGGTTAGCATTGGATCAAAGATCATAGGTCTAGGGAAAGGACCACAAAGGGCATCTAAGTATTTAAGTTCAACTTATACCTAACAAAGATCCCATTTTTAAAGTCCCCTCCCCACAATGGTCAATCATTTTCTATGTGAAAAACTCCAGTAAGGGAATATCCATTACTTCCTAAGGCAACCCATTCTATTTTACAGCAGAGATGATTTGTTCAAAATTTTCCGTAGTTGAACATTTATCCATTTATGGATTTTTGTTTTAAAAATGAAGTTTTGGAAATAGATGGCCTCTGAGGTTTGCTTCACTTCTAGATCTATGATACTATATGCTCTGGGATCAAACAAAATGTTTATGTACAAATCCCTTTCCTCTTGCCAACCAATCAAATATTTGAATAAAGTGATCTTGTTCCTTCTCCAGACTCAACATCCCTAACTCTCTCAAGTGACCCTCACTTTACAAGGTCCTGAGCCTCCTCAAATTCCTGGTTGCTCTTTTCTGGACACAGATCAACTTTTCACTGGCTTACCTAAAGTTTGGTACACAGAATTGAACACCATGCCACAGATGAGGTTTGACCAGAGCATGATATATCAGGGCAGTCACCTATCTCTGGTCTGAAACTCTTCCAGACTGCAAAAATAACATTAGAGTTGTGCAATGTCATATTAAACTCTATCTATATTTAGCTAACTATACATTAAAGCCCTCAGGTTATTACAGCATGCAAACTGTCGTGTAACTAAATCTCCCCCAAATTGTACTTTTGAGATTATTTATCCCAGGTGTACATCATTACATTAATAACCATTACATTTTATCATTCCATTTAGCCATAATTTTATTTCAAGATGATTTCTTTTTTTTTTTTTCAGTTTCCCCAGTACCTAAAGAGGGCAAACATTAGGTACTTAATAAATATTTATAGAATTTAATTTGTTGATTGAATAAAGTATATGCTTCATCTTATCATTAAAGACCCTTTAAATTTAGGCTCCCAATAAACTTTTTATCCATTTATCGTGCTGCCAATATTCATATTTTCATAATTCCAGTAGTCCATAGACTACTCACCAGCCTGTTTCTCATTCTGCCCTTTACCAACTCCAACCCCTTTCACACAATGTTTTCTCTGTGTTGAATTAATTTCTCTCTCTCTACCTATTTGAAATCCTATATTTCCTTCATATTACAACCAATTCCACAATTCCTCCATGAAGCTTTCTTTTATTGTCTTAGTTTAAATTAGTCTCCCCCTCTTCAATCTTTTTGCTTTTACCATAGCATGTATATTCATTTCATATTAATCTTGCCTTCTACGAGGTTATAAATTGACAAAGGGCAGGAACTTATTTTTATCTGTTTATTCAAGTGCTTTTAACACTGAAAGATATAATGTGTGCTTGACAAATATTTGTTGATTTGAACTTCAGAATTGAAAGGTATCTGAAAAGTCATTCATTCCACTCCACCCCCATGGTATAAGCCCAATAATTTGACATGGGATACAATTTGAAGATTTCTAGTGAAGTCCCTCCAGGCAGCCAGTTTTATTTCTAGAATATTTTAATTGGTAGAAAGTGTTTTCTTTTATCAATCCTAAATTTGCCTTTCTGCAGCTTTTACTCATCAGTCCTAGTTTTGCCCTCAGGATATAAGCAAATTGGAACCTTCATTTCATGACAACCTTTCAAATTCTTGAAGACAGATACTATGTTTCCCCTAAATCTTTTTCTCCAGGCTAAATATCCAGAATTTCCTCAACTTATTACCGTAAGTTGCTGTTACTCAGTCTCCTAATCATTAGAGTCACCCTCCTCTAGACCACTTGTCAACATCTTTTCCAAGCTGTAGCACCAAGAAGTAAACACAATAATCCAAATATATTATTGCTAAAGGGGAAATGGCATAATCATTTACTAAACATTTACAATCCATCTGTTAGGCACTGCTAAATGGTCTGAAAATATTTTCTCATTTAATCCTAAAGCAGAGAATAGTGGGACTTCCATCTCCTTTTACTTATCTTCTATAGATATTCAGTTAGTTGGAAACAAAGGTCTTCCCAACTTGAAATCCATCACTCTATATCATAAGGCTGCCTTTAGTGTAGTTAAGTTTGTGTCTATGTTAGATTATACATACAGCTATCTTGAATACCAAACAAAAAATCAAATCTAGTGTATGTCTAATTTTTAATTATGTTTTATTCATTGTATTATTTATAGTTGCAAAGAAAATTATGCTTTTTTCTGGTTAGATTGGTCTCCACACCCCGGTAAGGTATTTTTATAATAAATGAATGCTAAAAAATCAAATTATCTTTTATTATAGGAAAAGCAACAATTTATGCTGATTATCACAGGGCACTGAATCAATATTCATGGCCCTTTAGACATTACAGAGGTAAAGATTGATAAAATTCATTAATCATAGTTTAAGGTCAGTCCTTATGTTTTATGTCAATAATGAATAGGGTTTCAGGAAATACTCTGTAATAAGTATGTGTCAAATATCAAATTATTGGTATTTAGTTTGCCTTTTCCATGGTTGTTTATTTCTAATTACTACACATTGTAAATGAACCCAGAAAGAATATTTTATTTTTCCCCATATGTTTGGATTTATTCAATATCCCTTGCACAAGATAAGTGCTTAATTGATGAAGAAATACTATATGAAAATACATGTTTGATTTGATGTTTGCCATTAATTAGCATATAGAGTGCTTCTTAGAGAGAGACATTCTTGAAGAATGGCATTAAATCATTTTTTATATAATGATGTATTAAATAGCTATCTATATAATGAAGGATCACAAGGAGAAATTCAGGGGAATAATTAGATTCCTACTTAGGGCCTAATTATGCATTCCTAATGGAGCTTTTAACCACCTACTGAAGTTGATGGGAACCACACCTGCAGAAGGGAATATGTTGAATGTGGCTCTACTATAGTACTAACTGGTTGGTAAAGAATCTACATCTGCAGAAATTTTTGTCACTTAAAGTAATGGAAGCATCATTATTGGGCTAGATTAGAAAGCAGCAGAAATGAGAAAGGACACATTCTTTACAACCAAGAGTTTAGATTTTTTTTTTCAAAGCTATAATGCTTATTATTTCTTCCCAGCTTGGTTGTGGAATTAAAAGGGAACAGAGTTTATATCTATAAAATGATTCTCTGTATTTCACCTACAATCTTCAATGTTATCCATTTTTGGGGTCCTTTTCCTCAGCATTATATTCAATAGAGAGCAGGACTCAGAATTAGAAAGATCTGGTTTCATATCCTACATCTGACATTTACTAGCTGAGTATATAAACCTCATGTTTCCTCATCTGGAAAATGGAGATAGTACTTGTAAGACAGATAGACAGAGAAAGAGAGAGAGAGAGAGAGAGAGAGAGAGAGAGAGAGAGAGAGAGAGAGAGAGAGAGAGAGAGAGAGATAATAGTACATAGAGAGTTTCCCTTGATATCAGGAAGAATTAGGTTCATATAAGTTGTCTGACACTTTCTGGCTGTTTGACTGTGGGCAAAACCTAGACAACTCTCTAAGAATATGTTTTGGAAAAAATGTCAACTTTTATTGGTAGAGAGTTTCTTCACCTGGGAGTGAGGAAATTAAATGAAATTAAATGTTCAATTTAATGAATGAAATTAATGAAATTAAAGTTCAGTACCTTCCTTCCTATCCCTTTGCCCCCTCAGCATTTGTAAATTCAACCTTACAGTTGTGTTCTGAGGCTCAGTTGAAATGATATATGCTAAGTGCTTTGCAAACTTCAACATACTTTAAAAATCACAGTTATTACCTTAATTGAACTAAAATAATTTTTGTTCTATTACAATGTCCCAGTTGGTCAAGATTTTTGAAGGAGGAAGGAGGGAACTACGTAAAGGCAGCAAATTACTAATGAGATCCATATTCTTCAATGGACATCATCAGACAGTTCTTTCTTTACATAAATTGGAATTAAGCAAATTCAACTTTACAATAGGTAGGACCTTGCTTTCACAGGAGCAGGAGAATCAGGGACAATGGCATCAGTCCCTTGCTCTGTGGGAAGGTCCATTTATGTTAAGAGAAATATGTCTAGTAGGGCAGAACCAGATCTTGTTTTGGGGTGATGTCTGGGTATGCAATTAGGAAATCAATAAGGTCCAACTTAAACAGGTGTTAACTTTAAACTTTCAAATTGTAGATATGACAGATATGACTTGAAAGGCAATATTTTTGTAGGTAAATTTAATTTTCCACTCATAATTAATAAAAACTGATATCTTCCTTTCTACAATCCCAGAATCATAGAATTTATCTAGTTCAATTGGCATTGTTGATAGCTGTTATGCATGTAAGAAGGGCTAAACTGTCAATGTGCTTTGGGCAGGGAAAAGTACACTCTGTCTCTTTCCTTTGAAGAAGCAGTCCTTTTAGCTCCATTTTCCCTTATGGACAAAGCTTTTTATTTTTTTTTAACTCTGGACCTCCCACCCCCAAAAATGGCAGCCACCAGTGGTTTGAAAGTGAAATTAAAATTATCTTCTTTTTTTCCTCCTGTAAATAGGGGATTATATTTAGTTCACATTTTGGGAAGAATCTGACCCTGTATATTTTTCCCTTTCTCTATTTAATGAAATGAATTATCAATTAAATATGCAACCTGAGTCCGTAGTCAGTTGCAAAAGTACATCCAATAGGGTTTATCAAACCTCAGTACTTTCAATTTGCTTCTCTAACTCATTTTGTCTTCACTCCATTCCCAATCTAAGACTTTTCAGTGCATTCCAAAAGGTAGTTTATATAACTGGGACAGAAAGAATTTACAAAGTAACATTATCAAATTTAGCTTTCTTATAATAAACAGGTCAACATTCAATTGTCTGCAATCACAGAATTACTGAGGTTCCCAATTACATCTTTGCTATTCTTGCTGGTCAGAATGGTCTTTTCAAAGTACCACTTTGCTCAATTAAAATTATCAGTAGCTGTTATTGATTAATCTATTGATTATCACATCATCACTCATTGAAAATTATTCATAGCTTGTACTATCATTTTGGAGTTTCTGCTTCTTGAGAATTTCCCAATAATTCATGGAGTCCCCATTTTGTTTTTGCTTTTGTGTTTGTTTTGCTTGAGAGGAGGTTACTCCTATATCTGATTGGGAAATTTATAGAGAATTTGAATATAGAAAGGTTGCAAAAAGTCTTATATCACTCTGATATCTTTGAATGAACTCATTGAATGGGCAGTGTCAGCCTATGCTACAATGTTACAATATATGTAAAACTTTTCATTGATTTTTACTTTCCATTCATGGATCTATTCTCAGTACCAAAATGTCCAATAGAAATTAAGCACCACATTCTTATTATTCAAGAGAAATGACATTTGAAAAAATGGGAATATGCCCAAAATGTGTATGTGTATATATATGTATATGTATATTACATATATATATACAAATACATACACACATATATATGTACATATATATATACACACACATCTACATCTATATCTATCTATATCTAGCTCTATATCTCTCTATGTGAATGTATGTGTGTATATACACACAAATATATACATATACACACTTATGCTTATACATATACATATATGCATACACACATATCCAGAATTCAAGAGGTCTGCTAGGTAATTACAGATACACTCCACTCTGCCTGGCATGTTCTCTCTCTCTCTCTCTGTCTCTCTCTGTCTGTCTCTCTGTCTCTCTCTCTCTAGATAGATAGATAGATAGATATACATATATATATAGATAGATAGATAGATAGATAGATATAACTGTATCTATCTATATCTATATATATATATACAAATATGTTACTTATATGTGTATAATTATTTCTAACAATAATAGCATTTATGTAGCCTCTATTATGTGGTGGGCACTGTGCCAATCGCTTTACAAATATCTCATTCAATACTTATAACAAGCATTAGCTTCAGACGGTATTTTACAAAGTAAAGAAAAGGTGCCAGGGCACCTGAAGAGATGCCCAGGTTGATTCAGATTGTCCCTTGGTGGATGAGAGTAAGAGGCATCTATCTACTCCTTACTCTCTACTTCTATAGTCCCCTCAGTAAGAATCGCTAATAACCCTTGAAATTCAGTCTATATATCTATATTACCTCATCCAGATTCTTGACACTCTCATCTATAATGCCTTTGCCCTAAGGGCACTTATCTTTTCCCCCAAGACATTCAGTATCTAGTCCATGGATTTCCTCTTGACCCCACTCCTTATGTTCATAGTTGGGAATCCCTGCTGTACCTTCAAATCTTATGGCCATATCACCAGATTCATCAATTACCATGATCTACATTTTCATTCTACTAGAAGGTGGAGTTTGGATGCAAGAACTGGGCTGAATTTAGTCAATCAAGCATGTATTAAAAACCTATTATATATCCAAAACTGCTAGAAATAAAAATAGGATGTCTCATGAGTCAAGACAGGGATGTTATTGGCCTGCTGGCCCAGAAACTGAAATAGATAGAGCTGCTTCAAGGAAGGACAAATGCATCCCCAGCCTTAGAGTTCCCAGCTATAAAAAGGGAGGAACTATCAGAGGGAATTAGGTGAAGAAGCACTTCTAATGGGCAAGGAAAGGAATGGAACTAGTTTGTTAGTCATCTATACTTTACTTTCTGAGATTTGCCTTTGGTTTCTCAAATTTTCCTTTGGTCTAGAGGGCAGCAGTGTTGAGTTTGGAGCAATGGTGTATATGGGAAGACCTAAGTAACTCCTCTCCTTGCCCAGATGCTTGTTCTCAGGCATGATACCAATGTTTGTTAGGATGGACTAGGGCCTTGGAGAAAGGCTGCTTTTAAATAATCTTACTTAAAAAGCATTGGACTCTAAACCAAGAAACCTGGCATCTAGTTAAGGCTTTTACACAAACTCTTGTCTTGTATCTTTCTCCATTCAAATGGGAAGATTTAACAAGGTGATCTCTAAGGCCCCTTCTAGATTTATTTGGGAAAATGTAAGAATTAGCTCCACCTCGACTCTGCTCTGATTTGTGACCTTGGACAAGTCACTTTGACCTTCTAGGGATTCAGTTTTTTCCCCTGTAAAATGGAATTAGACTAAATGATCTTAAGTTATTGTCCATCACTAACATGATACCTAGAGGGTATGACGGTTTTAAGTTCTTTTTTTTTAAAAGTTTACTATCTTGAAGCATGTATCTATTTGCTATGAAGATTACTCTCTATACAACTCCTCCCCCTGAACTGTTCTTGTTAGATTTCAAATTTAGGGGAAAAAATGACCTGTTAATCTGTTAACCCCTACCCTTTCTCTGAAATAAAGCCTCTTAACTGCTCATTTTTGGGGTAAAGTTTGTAGTACTTACCCCAGGTGCAAAAAAGTCTTTGTTACAATTATGCTTTCCCTCCTCTCTCTCATTTAAGCTCCTTGAAGCAGGGGTTATTTTCATATTTGTACTTCTAAGATCTACCATAGAATTTTGTTCATGGTTGACAGTGATATTTGTTGATTTGAATTGGAGACTGTTGACCAATGGTAATGACTATCCATTTTTCTATAATATTAGAAGCACATTATAAAATACCCCAAATTATCTGCCACTTACTGATTCCAGAGTATACTGTTATACTTACTACATCATAAACTCTATTATTCATCTTTTTAATCAAATTAAATGAGACAGTGACTTGGTAAAGTAGTTGATAAAGACCGTAGATTGGCCAGTGTCTTAAACCTATGTGTGGAAGTGTTGTCCAATAAAGAAGCTGCCCAAGTAATTCATTCTATTACTACATTTTTAAGATGTTCCCATTGTACCATTACTGAAAGTTTTCTGCCCATATAGAATGCTTTTTGTAGAAAGGGTTCCCTTGTCAAATGATGAATGTCACAATGCTCTTGTCATGTGTAGAAAAATGCCAATTCTTTTCACAAAAGTAATGAAAAGATATTTCTGCCACAAGGCTTAACACAGCTACTTCCTTCCCCTTTTCAGGAAATAAGATCAGTTAGGTCTAAGTTGAACAGGTCAGGAAAGCACATCCAGTTACTTCAAATAATTTATTTTGATAGCTAAAAGACAATAAAGGAGTAGAGCATATGATATACTCATCTATTCAGTATAACTTACCAATATCAGCCACTTTCCTATCAGAAATGACTGGGAAATCTCCATCACCATTATATATTGATTCTATAAGACTGTCTCAAGGAAAGATTTTTTTTAATCTATGCCTTTAATTTTCAGTTCTAAGAGATATCCAAAGGGAAACAATTCTGTAAGGACTGGTACTGGTGAAGTGGAAACACCTCTGTTTCTTTACTTGCTAGCATAATACAGACAAGTTGTCAAAACGGATATCAATTGTTAAAAGACAACATGAACTAAGTGAAAGGTGTGATGTGCATGCCAGAGATACCATGGTGAAATGTTAGAATGTTCATTTGATGTTTGCTTGTTTGTTTTTAAGGTGTTTTGGAATTCCTCTTTGTGTTTTTCACAAACCAAAAACAAAAGTCTTTTCATCTGGAGCAACACAAATTGTACCCCCAAATCTAGTCACTTCACATTTAGATATGTGTGAGTACAAGCAATTTCTCCCATTAGTAGTCGATCAGTATTCATAAAATGAATAGTATTCTCCAGACACTGTGCTAAGTGTTAGGTACATAAACAGGTAAAAAAAAAAACACCTACCTTCAAACAACTCACAGTCTAATGAAGGAGAAAACACAAAAATAACTGTGTAGATAAGATAAATACCAAAAAATAGAGATAGTTTAAGAAGTAGGGCACTAAGCTTAAAGAGGACTAGGAAAGGCTTCTTCCAGAAGGAAGGAATATAGCTTAAATGTCTTAAAATGTAAGTGCTTTAAAACATTTTGTTTCTATATTTGTATCCCAAGCACCTGATAGTGTGCTTGGCATATCATGGGCAATAAATAAGTGCTTGTTGAAAGAATGAAATGAATGTTTTAAAGCAAGTGTTTTTGGCACAGGCTCATCAAATGACGTTTTAAATTGTACTCTAGGGCAAGTCTGCATTGTCATGTATTTTTTTTTCTCCTTTTATTGGGAGGACATTGGTGCACACAATTATTAAAGAGGGCATCCATTCAATCCTGGTCAGTGACAATTTGTTAAGAAAACACTCTCAACATGTTTGTATTCTAGAAGAGGGTCCCAGTTCTTTAACATCCCTTCTCAGGGCCAGGCCTTATTCACCATCAGTATATATATGTGTGTGTGTGTGTGTGTGTGTGTGTGTGTGTGTGTGTGTGTGTGTGTGTGTGTGTATGTATATATATATACATACATACATACATATAAATAGCATAATAAAATCTAAGGAATGAAAAGAAAGAAAAAATGTAAATGATACAAATATCATATAGCCATAAAGAAAAAAGTTCCTGCACAAAGGAGTCATAGTCTGGGTCACATAACATTTAGCAGAAGCTGCCATAAAGTATTAAGCTGCAAGTCAAAAAATAGACTCATAAAAAATAGAGGATTTCTGAGCATTCCTGATGCTGAACTGAGCATGTATGTTGAAATGTTAAAACAAGGGAGCTAAGTGAAACATAGAAAGGCATACACTGGAAAAAATTATATGATGTGTTTTTTTACATGCTAGTAGGGAGAGAAGAAACAAATGTCTTCTCATAACCTCAATATCTTCAAATATTGTAAAAATAAATAAGGAAGGGGGGAAGGAAAAGAACAGAGGGAGAAAGAGAGGGGAGAAAGAGAGAGACACCAGGTGTGGTTTTGTTCTATTTTTGATGATCTTAGGAGAAAACAGAAATGGGAGGCATTTGAACTATAGTGGGAAGGAAGAGAGTAGGAATGGAAATGAATTTACTATTTCACATAATAAGGATTCATATAATGAATAATATATATATATATATATTGGGGAATATGCAGATAAAGTGGGCATCACATGAACCTGACTTTCCTTTGAACTAAATATGGAAGAGAGCTTGATGTTCCTCTTGAAAATATTCCTATATATGCATTCACTAACAGAGAGATGGGGCATCTAGGTGGCACAGTGGATAGAGTGCCAGACCTGGAATAAGGAAGCCTCATCTTCCTGAGTTTAAATTTGGCCTCAGATACTAACTAACTACGTGACCTCAGGCAAGTCACTTAACTCTGCATCAGTTTCCTCATCTGTAAAATGAAGTGGAGGTGCAAATGACAAACCACTCCAGTAGCTTTTCCAAGAAAACTCCAAATGGGATCATGAAGAATTGGACATGACTGAAAAATGACCCTATATCAACATATCGAGACCCAAAAAAATGTAGGAATGTATTAGGAATGCATCAAACTTAGAAAGATAATACACAGGGATAAGAAGAGGAGGGGAGAAAGTTTAAGAGGGAAAGTAGGATAAGGAAGGAAATAATCATAAAGAAAACAAACTCAGTCTGAAGATTGGATTAAACCAAATGGAATAAAAAATTTAAAACTGACATCAGGTAGAGGTGAAAGGAAATGAGGGCAATAGAGTGAAAACAGACCAATTCAATTATAAATAAAACAAATTGTGGGATACTTTCCTCTTTCTCTATACTATTTCAATGGTGATCTTAACAAATCCTATGAATTCAATTATTATCTCTAAGCTTAACTTCAGTTTTACTTATCCAGACATAATTTCTTATCTTTCTTCCAGTTTGACATCTAGAACTAGCTACTAGACATCTCAAACTGGATGTCCCATATATATCTTAAACCAGACATGCCTAAAACCAAACTTTTTCCCACTGTAATTCTCTCCTCATCCAAACTTTTCTATTACTGTTAATAGTACCATTAACCTCCAAGTTACTCAGTCTCTGAGCCCAAGTGTCATCTTTGACTCCTCACAATCTCTTTCCCCATAGGTAAACTATTGCCAGGTCTTGTGGATTATACTTTTCAAACTTCTCAAATATGTTCCCTTTTCTACTCTGACACTGCCATGAGCTGCAAGTTGCAGGTCCTCACCACCACATATCTGGACTGTTGCGATCACTTTCTGGTTGGTGTCTCTGACTTAAGTTTCCCACCACTCCTATTTTCTTTTCTTTTTTTTTAGCTATCAGAAAGATTTTCCTAAAACTCAGGTCTGAACATGTTAGCCCCCTATTCAACAAATGCCAGTAGCTCCTTATCACATGTAGGGTCAAACAAAAGAACTGATATTTAGGTTTTAAAGCTACTGATAACCCCTTTTTATCTTTTTTTTTTGTCATTTTACATTTTGATTCATGAATTCTGACCTCCTTGCTGTTCCTGGAAGAAAGCACCATCCTACTTTTCCAAGATTCTTAGGTTTTATTCCTTTAGACTATGCAATCTAGTGACTCTGGTCTCTTTTCTATTTCTCATACATAGTATTTCAACTTCCAACTCTGTAACGTTTTACTACTATTTCCCATGCTTAAAATATTCTCTATCCTCATAT
This sequence comes from Phalanger gymnotis, assembly GCA_028646595.1. Classification (NCBI taxonomy): domain Eukaryota; kingdom Metazoa; phylum Chordata; class Mammalia; order Diprotodontia; family Phalangeridae; genus Phalanger; species Phalanger gymnotis. The sequence continues at coordinate 263,234,530 of CM053622.1, read as the reverse complement.
TTACCTCTTGGGATCACTGATTTCTTCAATTAGCTCAAATACTGTCTTCTTCAAGAGGTCTTTAATTTTCCTCTTTAGTGTGAGTACCCTCACTTTCCTTTCAGATTATCCCCATTTTGCCCTGTATATCTCATAAATGAACATAATTGTCTGCATGTACTAGCATCAACAATTGAAAATAAGTTATATATTATTTTAGAAGATGTATAAGCTAATCAATCTAATAGTTATGTGAAATTTTTTTCTTATGAAGGATATTGTTCTATGGGATTTCCAAATGTTCTCCCTTTCTCTCTGCTTCTGAAATTGTGTTTTATGTCTCAAATATGTCAAATATTATATTATGAACATAGATATATCTTGGTATTTTTGTTAATCTTTTCAGATTTATCAAAATATATGTTTTTATCCTAAAGCTATTTTGTTTTTTTCTGGTAAAAAGAGGAAAGTTTACATATTTTATTTTTGTGGTAGTACATCATATAATATCATATCATGTCATGTCATGCCATATATTATAAAATATAAACTTTTGATATTTTGATTTTTAATTAAAATTTATTTTGGCTTTCTTATATTTCTTGGGAGTTTCTCTTTAGTTAATGGTTTTTGTTTGGGAATTAATTCTGCTTTTAACTTTTCAGTGAATTCTATCAAAAAAAGAAAGTAACTTACAGCTTAGGTCTATAACTTTAGATGTAATTCTATTTTGAGACATTCTATTACACTTTTTTATCATTTGATTGTTTAACAGTATTTTTCCCATAAATTCAAATGTACATCTATAAAAATTTTTCATATTAATAGATTTTTTGTACGCCTTTGTAGTTTTATAATTATGTGTTGTTCTATCATTTATATGAATTGCTTGTTTCTTTTGTATTTTTTAGAGTGTTTAATCACCTTGTATACTTTAGAATTTTTTCTTTAATTAGGTCCCTGATTATTGTTTTAAAAATGACTTTCAGTGAATAAGTTATTTGTCTGTTATAAATATAAAATTAATTGTAAAGAACATAGGAAGGACAAAGACTTCTGCATCCAGAGAAAGAACAGATATACAGAAGTATAGAACAATTATATATATATACATATACATATATATATGTGTATATATATACATACACATATACCTATTTGAGTCTTATGGTAGCCAACTCTAGACAAGGGGAAGGGAGGGAATATAAAAGGGAAGAAATTTACATGATAATTTTGTTGTATATTTGAAAGAAATATCAAGTTGTGCCTAGTAGATTTGCAGTTCCATGTTCAATCATCTTTTCTATTGTACTATATTATGGAAATGCTTGTTGTATTTTATTTAAAAATAAAATAAAACAAAATAAAGAATTAATACACTAAAAATTAGGCCCTTGAACAATATGTCTAACATCTTATTTTTCTTGCCTTTTTAAATCTCTTTTAGTATCTTAACTAATGTAATATTATAATTTTCCCTTTTCTTGAAATTATATTATGCGTTTACATATAGAAAACCTTTTAATTCTAGGTTGTGTTATTTTATATTTTTGTGACTTTTCCTTCTTGTTTTAACTCTAGCTGTTGTGTTTATTTGCCACATTAATATTTTTGTTGTTTCGATATATTTTATAATTTCCCCCAACCACACCACCTTTTTGTGCTTTTTTTATCAAATAAAAATTAAATTATATAATAAATAAGTAAATTTAATTTTATCACAAATGTCAAAAGAAGTATTTTTTTTTACTTCTTTTAACATTTGTGGTAAAATTTATCACTTGGCATTTCATCCATCATATCCAGTGATATTTCAGTGTGATATGAGAGCATTCTCCACTTTAGGTCTCTCATATTGAAGAATTTCTTTAATGCAATTTTTGTATATTTTTGTATTTATTTTATTTCTTATGCATTACACTATGCTGGGATGGGTGATGTATAATGAGCAGGTTAGAAAAAAGCTAAAAAACTCTGTTTACATGTAGTGAACCATACAAGACTTTTTCTAAGTTTCAAGGATGACTGTGGAGGTGGATCTTTCTTGTCAACTAAAAATAGTGGGAGACAGAGATAGAGGGAGATTTGGAATCACCTTAGCACAAGATGAAGGAGTGCTACAGATACCTCAGCTCAAGGCAGCTTTGTCAAGAGTGATAGAAGGACTAACTCAGATAAATACCTATTAATTTCTTACATTCAGTCAAGGGGACAAAAGAGGGAACAGATGGGTTTTCCTCTGAGTAGGCAAGATAAAGTATCACTGGGCACTCAAACTGTTATCCAAATTTCTAGATGATGAGATACTTTATAGAGAGTTATAGACAAAGTTACCTTTAGAAAGGTTAGGAGAGAGGTTGGTTTTCAGCTTAGATTTGTGTTAGGGCTCTCAGAGAATTTGAGGCATTCCTAATTACTGTGAGGATTCATAGAGCTGAGTAACAGTTGGTGAAGAGTAATTAGATCTGAAATTCAAGAGACAGTAAAGCTAAGGGGTTGTGGAAGTGAAGCTGAAATGTGGGATTCCATGCCAATTTTCTTGGGGTACAGATGGAATTCTCAAGATTTTATTTAGCCAAGAAAGAAGAAAATGGTAGAGATTATCAATCAAAACCTCTGTCAGGTATTGGGATTATGAAGTGGGAAGAACCATCTTGGTTGTAGCACCTCAAGAGGAATAATATCAGAGAGTGGGTCATGATCAGAGCCAATACAATAGGCTACAATACAATACAATAGCCAATACAAAGAAATTGTGTGGGAGAGAGCTATAAGGCCTTGACTCACCCTAGCAGAGAGGACTGGTGGGAACAGCCTCGTTTGGAGAACCATTATACAAATAGTCAAGTCCCTCAAAATATAATGGATCAAACAAAACTCAATGGGTGCTAAGACAAGAAATACTAAAAATAAATAAATAAAAATAAAATATTGAAAAATGTAGCAAAATATAATTTAAAAAAAAAAAACCTGACTCAGTAAACAGTTTGAGAAGGGAACATTTTAAAATTCTCATATGTTTTTAAACACCTTTAGTAAATAAAACAAAACCAAATTTGATAACACATTTCAAGTAATCCTAAAACTGCCAAGATCCATTAGAACCAACTGGTGAAGAGCAAAAAAAAAAAAAAAAAAAAAAAAAAAAAAAAAAAAAGAATCCACTGATCACTGTCTGAAAAAAAGGAAGAGACAAAAACCTCCAGGAATGACATTGGCAAAATCTAGAGCTTTGAAGCAAATGAAAAAAAAAATACTTAAAGCACCTGGAAAAAATATTTAATATCAAGAACTATTCTAGAATTGACTTTGAAGCAGTTAATTTGGGAGTATATTTAAAAGGGCAAAATATAAAGGCATCCAGGCAAGAATCTGTCCTACATGACAGAATTCATTGTCCTACAAGAGAAAATAAATGAACTTTTAGAGGAGAGGATTTTATGCCATTCCAGGTAAATAACACAATGAGGCAGAATCATTTAAATAAAAACACTAGCTAAGAGAAACCTAGTCAGATAAATAAACACTTGAAAATTTAGAGTGCCTAATTGAAGAAATGCTTATATTATAATAGAGGGAGAAGAAACATCCCATCAGAATTCCACTGTTTTCAAGGGTTAGAGAGGAAAATATTGTAAGACAAACATAGGCCTAAAGATAATGTCTTTTTATAATACAAGTTTTAAGAAGTTGGGGAAATAAATGTACTAGAGAAAAATGAGGATAAATGAGAATGTAGTTTCACATAATTAACACATAAGAGAAGAATATCCGAATAGGATGCTCCTTGAATTTGGCTTAAGGAAGCAATAACATACACACTAAACTGAGCATGGAAATTTATTTTACCCTACAGGAAAGCAGGCGAGAAATGGAAAGGAGAGGGGAGATAATAGAAGGGACAGTAGATTGGGAGAAGGGGCAATCAGAAAGAAACACTTTTGTAGAGGGACAGGTCAAAGGAGAGAATAAAATAAATGGAGGATGGGACAAGATAGAGGGTAATATAGTTAATCTTTCACAACGTAACTGTTGTGGAAGTGTTTTACATGACTACACATGTATAACCTGTATCAAATTGCTTGCTTTCTCAATGAGGGTGGATGGGGAGGGAAGAAGGGAGAGAATGTGAAACTCAAGGTTTTAAAAATGAATGTTAAGAACTGTTTTTACATGAAATTGGGAAATAAGATATATAGGCAATGAAGTATAAAAATCTTTCTTGCCCTACAGGAAAATAGAAGGGAAGGGGATAAGAAAAAAGTATAGTAGAAGGGAAGGCAATGTAGTAGGAAGGCCGAATTTATGATCTCAAATATATAATCATGTATATGTTTGAATGGTCCGAAATCACAAGGTATGAGAGATTCTCTAAGGAGAAAACAACAAGAAATTTATTTAGGCCCCACCACAGCAAAAACTTGAACCAGCCTCCCCATTCCAACATCTTGACAAAAAGACTCCAGGCCCAGAAAGCCCATCTCACAAGGGCAACTAGGAGGCCACAGAAAAACAAGACAGTATTTAGCCAAATCATGTTCACTGGCCTCACGTTCCTGCTTGCACTCGGGTAAGCCCTGCTTCTGCAGCTTCCTGCCTCCGCAGCTTCTGGCTTCCACACCTTTGAAGCCCCTGAAGTTGTCTCCCAGCTCACCCCTCCTCACAGCCAACCTTCCTGCATTCTCAAGCCTCGCCTCAATGACCAGAGACCATTGGTTCCCGAGCTGGCCCCTCCTAAGTCACCAATCCACACCCACACAGGTTTCACACCTGACAGGGCCCTGGGCCTGGGGCTTAGCACTTAACAGCTGAAAGTACTTCCACTTAAAAGAAACAAAAGCCATGCTAATGAGACAATTTTGCTTAACAACACAAATGGGCAGAAAATCAACCCTAATTGGAGAGACTGGAGGTACATAGGCACATTAATGCAAAATTGTGAAATTATTGGAAAGTAATTGGGAAATATAACCAAAAAGTCACTAAATTGTCTCCTTTTGATTCAATGAGGCCAGTACTATGTATATACTCCCCAAAGGTCAAAAATAGAAGAGAAATGAAAAACATGTACAAAAGTACTCATAGTGTCAATTTTTATTGCCAAAAGAATTGGAAACAAAGTGGATGTCTATCAATGGTGGAATGACTGAAGAAATTATGTTATATAAAAGTTAAGTAATATTATTGATTCAAAAGAAAAGATAAATGGGAAGTATTCAAATAATACTGGGAAGAAATGTATGAATTAATGTGGAATGTAGTGAGAAATACCAGAATAAGTATTTATTCATACAGAGATCACAACAGCATACAATCAACAACTCTGAAAACCTTAAGAACTCTGATCAGTATAATGAGCAACTAATTACATCTTCAGACCATTAAAAATAAGGAAGTCTTTCATATGTTGATGTAGAGGAAAAAACCTGAGGATTGGAATGTGTTGAATTTGGGACATAACCAATAAAACACAAATTTGTTTAGTTTGACTAGTGTAATCTGTTATATGGAGGGACTTTTAATTGTTAGGTTTGTGTTTGTGCATAGTAGAGGCATTATAATAGTGAAGATTAAAAAAAAAGATCAACAAAATTAAAACACTGAATATTGCATAATAAACTTCAGAAGGGGACACAAACAGGCCAATATTAGTAGTTCCATGTGAAATTATATATACATAACATTTATTAAATATATTTGAATTTTTATCTATATTAGATTCATATACATATACAAATTCAATTATATTATTTACATTATAAATATATTTAGATACATATATACATATATCAAGCTATGTAATTCACAGTTTCATATATAATTCTCATTAGATACCTTTATACTGAAACATGGACATGTTTTCGATAAGATTTTAATTCATTGAAAAAAAAGAACACATCATTTCTCCTCATATTGACTTGTCTAGGGATCTACAAAGAAGGGTAAAGAAGTGATTCCCCGTTTTTCACCTTCCAGTGCTATCTTTTGGCTCATTTGGAATTGGAAGATGTAAAATACAGTCATCTTAAGCAAGGATAGTTTACAGATGTAATTGAAAATTAGAAGGGAGCTGGAGAAAAATTAACAGTGGGAAGCTGTTGGAAGGTTGAGTATATTTGAAAAAATAATTTTGGACAAATTGATATTTTTAATTTTATTTCTTTGCTCAGCTCATCTTATCCCTTTGCATAATTAAAAAAGCCAAGTAATTTATGTTTAATAGTCGCAAAATGAACTAATTCTATAAAAATACAATACTCTTTTTTTATAAAATTCATATAATTTTTATAGAATTCAAGGTTTATGAATGTGTTCAACCATTATGGTTATGGTTTGATTCAATGTTTATAGTTTTGTTTTGTATTTTTTTAAGTACCAAGTACTTCCATCAAATAGTTTGTCCTAGTCTTACTATCTTTTCCTTTCCCGGCACTCTCAGCAACATTAACATCTCTTGAATTTTCCCTTTTTTATGTTTGAATATCCAGCTGTTACTTTAATTAAGTCTGCCACAGGCAAGGATTTGGCTTTCTATACCTGTGGAGAGACTCCTCGTGGCATTTTAATGACTTGATATGTAGCTAGAGGAAAGGGACTTTAGAAATAGGATCATCTACCATTAATTCAAATAAGAGCCAAAACTGTCAATTTCTAATTAAGGTATTTCTTTTTTTCCCACTGTAGCTCACTCCTAGAATTTTGTTTCAGAATTATACATTAACGTTCTCTTACCTATCAAAGAAAAGTAAAACAAAATAGTTCCAATTTTCTCTTTCAGAATACAAAATTATTAATTATTGGATTCTATCAAATTTTGATATAAAGACCTATGTCAAACAAAAAACTCCCAGTATTAGAATCAAAATATATGGGTCATCCATGACATATCTCAGACACATAGAAATATATGATGGGAGACTGAGTTATGGAATAGAGTTTTTAATTTAGTCATAAAGGGCTGTTCCAAACCTGTTTCAGATAGGAAGTCATTTATACTCTCTGATTCTCAGTTTGTTCATACAAATTTGATTTTTTTTCATTATCTTCTAGCTCTAAGCCTATGACTGTGACACAATGAGTTCTGATGGAAGAATGGGAACTTTTAACTTATTATGATGATGAGCACAAGAAACCCTAAGTTAGGAGAACAGTGAGGTGTATAGAATTCCTGCAGAGGAAAGTTGGAAGAATAGAGGACAGCTACAAGTAGCTCCAGAAAGAATGAAGTGGCTGGGCCAAAACTAAAAGAAAGCTCAACTGTGGTTGTGTCTGGTGATGAAAGCAGGGTTTGATTCTGTAAAGATCAATTTTGCATGGAAATCTGGAATGCAAGATCTATGAACCAACATAAGCCAGATGTGGTCAGACAGGTTATGGAAAGATTAAACATAGATATCTTGGGTATCAGTAAACTTAAATGGAAGAAAATGGGTGAATTTAATTCAGGAGATCATTACATATATTACTGTGGGCAAGAATCTCTTTGAAGAAAGGAAGGAGTCCTCATAGTCAGTGAAAGAGCAAGAGAAGCAGTACTGGGGTGTAATCTCAAAAATGACAGAATTATAACACAACATCACAATAAGTCAAGTCTATCCTCTAACCACTGAGGTCAAAGAGGTCAGATTTAATCAGTTCTATGAAGACGTACAATATCTTCTAGAAATAACACTGCCCCCCATCAAAAAAAGAAAGATGTCATTTATCATAAGGGATTGGAATGCTAAGGTACAAAATAGAAAGATCATTGGAATAAGAAGCAAATTTGGCCTTAGAATATAAAATGAAGCAGGACAGAGATTAAGAGTTTTGTCAAGATAAGTCACTGGTCATAGTAAACACGCTTTCAACAACCCAAAAAGAGACTCTACACATAGACATCACCAGATGGTCAACATAAAAATCAGATTACATATTTTGCAACCAAAGGTGGAGATGCTCTATACAGCCAGTTAAAACAAGACCTGGAGTTGACTGTAGCTCAGATCATGAGGTCTTTATTGAGAAATTAAGACTTATATTGAAGAAAGCCAGAAAAACCATCAGACTGTATAGGTATGATCTGAAAAACATCTGTTATGAATCTATAATGGAGGTGATGAATAGATTCAAGGGATCAGATCTGGTAGAATGACTGAAGAACTATGGACAGAGGTTAATGATATTATATAGGAAACAGCAGCAGCAGAATCAACAACAACAACAACCAAATAGAATAAAAAAGAGCAAGAAAAATGGCGGTTTGATGAGGCTTATGAATAGCTGAAGAAAGAAAGTGAAAGGTAAAGGAGAAAGTGAAAGATTTACTCGACTGAACAGCAGAATTCTAGAGAGCATCAAGGAGAGAAGGGTTTTTTTTTTAATGAGCAATGGAAGGAAATAGAAGAAAGCAATTTAAGAGGAAAGACAAGGGATCTCTTCAAGAAAATTAGAAATATCAGAGAATGTTTTAAGCAAAAAAAAGGCCATGATAAAAGACAATAATGGTACCCACTTAACAGAAGCAGAAGAGACTAAGAAGCAGTGGCAAAAATATACAGAACTACATAAGAAAGATCTTAACATCACTGATAACCATGGTGGTTTGGCTATTGATCTAGAGCCAGACATTCAGGAGAATGAAATCAATGGAGACTCAGGAAGAATTGCTGACAGTAAAGCTAGTCAAGGTGATGGAATTACAGCTGAGCTACTTAAAATCTAAAAGATGCTACTGTAAAGGTACTGTACTCAATACGTTAGCAAATTTGGAAAACAATGGTGGCCACTGGATTGGAAAAGATCAGTTTATGTCTCTATGCTGAAATAGGGCAATGCCAAAGAGTATTCAAATTACTTAACAATTGTGCTCATCTTGCACACCAGTAAGATTATGCTTAATATTCTGAAAGCTAGGCTTTAGCAATATATTAACCGAGAATGCTAGAATTGCGGGCTGGTTTTCTAAGACACAGAGAAGCTAAAGGCCAACTTGCCAACATTCACTGCATTATGGTAAGGAAAAGTAATTTTAATGCTGTGTAATTTGATTATTGGTATTAATTTGTAATATTCCCTTGTCCGTTTAAAATATCTTCACATAGAAAAAAAAGTTTCCAGAATCTGGCTCAAGAATGTGTTCACACACAAGTCCCTTTCAGGGCCTGGTCTGACATTCTGTTTATCCCCAAAACAAAACTCAACTGAGCTAGTTCTAGCTACCAAGAGTTACCAAGAGCTCTTAGTGTGACCTTAGTCTTTTCATTAGAGTTTGGGGTGGCCTGGCTCTTGAAGTAAAACAATGTAGAAAGAAAGGGAGCTCCAGAAAAACAAACAAACAAAACAAAACAAACAAAAAACCTCATCTACTTCTGCTTCATTGAATACACTAAAACCTGTGACTGTGTGGATCACCATAAAATGTGGAAAGTCTCTAAAGAGATGGGAGTAACAGATCATCTTATTTATCTCCTGAGGAACCTGTATAAGGTCAAAGAGCAGCAAATTAGACCCAAACATGCAACAACTACATGATTTAATCCTGGGAAAAAATTACAACAAGGCCATATGTTTTCTCCTTACTTATTTAACTTATATGCGGAGTATATCACATGAAATGCCAGGCTGAATGAATCAAGAGCTGGAATTAAGGTTTCCAGAAGAAATATCAATATAAATATCAATATCAATATCAAGAAATATCAATATCAATATACACAAATGATACCACTCTGATGGCAGAAAGTGAAGAAGAATTAAAAAGCCTCTTGATAAAGATCAAAGAAGAGAATGTAAAAGCTGGATTGAGATTCCCATTAAAAATAAATAAAAACTAAAACTAAAATCATGTCCACTGGTCCAATCACTTCCTGGTAAATAAAAGGAGAAGAAATAGAAGCAGGGTCAGATTTTATATTCTTGAGTTCAAAGATTAATGCAGACAGTGACTGTAGCCATGAAATTAAAAGATGTTTGCTCCTTTGAAAAAAAGCCATGACAAGTCTGAATAGCAAATTTAAAAAGAGACATCACCTTGCCAGCAAAAATCTGTGTGTTCAAAGCTCTGGGGGTTTTTTGTTTGTTTCCAGTAGCAATGTACGGGTGTGACAGTAAGACTAGAGCAAAAGTTGAGTCTTATAGAGTCAACACTTTTTCAAGATTTTTGAGAATCCCGTGGACATCAAGGAGATCAAATTAGTCAACACTTGAAGAAATTAATTCAGACTATACATTCAAAGTACAAATACTCAAGCTGAAACTTAAATATTTTTGTCATAAAATTAGAAGAGAGAACTCATTGGAAAAGACCCTAATGTGAAAGATTGAAGGCAAACAGAAAAGGTGGCAACAGAGGGTGAGATGGATAGATATTATTATGAAAGCAATGAACATGAGCTTGGACTGACTTCAGGAGATAATGAACAACAGAGGGGTCTGATGTGCTATTATCCATGGGGTCACAAAAGGTCAGACATGACTGAATGACTTAAGAACAATAACAAACCAAAGCCACATAAAAAGTATTTTTTTCACTTTCCATTTTAGTAGAAGATGAAAGGAAAGAGAAAAAGCCAGCAAGAGGAGGGCCTAACGTGAAGTTTGGTCAGGCGATTAGAAACTGGGCAGATGGTTGCCATTCAAATATATCTCTCTATAGCTAGTAGGACCTATTGGGATCCAAGAGAAAGCT
>CM053622.1:263199038-263223382 GCA_028646595.1 Phalanger gymnotis | reverse complement strand
ATCTGCCCTCCTTTCTATCATTCCCCCTTTTTTGTCTTATTTCTCCTTCTTTCATATGGGGTAAGATACTCAATTGAGTGTGTATGGTATTCCCTCCTCAGGTCAAATCCGATGAGAGCAAGATTCATTCATTCCCCCTCCTTCCCCCTCTTCCCTTCCTACAGAACTACTTTTTCTTGCCACTTTCATGTGAGATAATTTATGCCATTCTATCTCTCCTTTTCTCCCTCTCTCAATATATTCCTCTCTCATCCTTTAATTTGATTTTATTTTTTTTAGATATCATCCCTTCATATTCAACTCACCCTGTGCCCTCTGTCTATATATACGTATATACATACACACATGTATACATACAGACACATATCCATTTATATATATGTATACATATATATGTATGTATGTGTATATATGTATATATGTGTGTATATATATATATATTTCCTTCAGCAACCCTAATACTGAGGTCTCATAAATCATACGCATCAACTTGCTATGTAGGAATGTAAACAAAACAATTCAACTTTAGTTAGTCCCTTGTGATTTCTCTTTCTTGTTTACCTTTTCATGCTTCTCTTGATTCTTCTGTTTGAAAGTCAAATTTTCTATTCAGCTCTGGTCTTTTCACTGAGAAAGCTTGAAAGTCCTCAATTTTATTTCAAGTCCATATTTTGCCTTGGAGCATGATGTTCAGTTTTTCTGGATAGGTGATTCTTGGTTTTAATCCTAGCTCCTTTGACCTCATGAATATCATATTCCAAGCCCTTCAGTCCCTTAATATAGAAGCTGCTAGATCTTGTGTTATTCTGATTGTGTTTTCACAATACTCAAATTGTTTCTTTCTGACTGCTTGCAGTATTTTCTCTTTGCTCTGGGAGATCTGGAATTTGGTGACAATATTCCTAGGAGTTTTCTTTTTGGGATCTTATGAGGAGGAGATCTGTGGATTCTTTCAATTTCTATTTTACCCTGTGGCTCTAGAATATCAGTACAGCTCTCCTTTATAATTTCTTGCAAGATGATATCTAGGCTCTTTTTTGATCATGGCTTTCAGATAGTCCAATAATTTTTAAATTATCTCTCCTAGATCTATTTTCCAGGTCAGTAGTTTTTCCAATGAGATATTTCATACTGTCTTCCACTTTTTCATTCCTTTGGTTCTGTTTTATAATATCTTGATTTCTCATTAAGTTACTAGCTTCCACTTGCTGCAGTCTAATTTTGAAGGCAGTATTTTCCTCAGTGGTCTTTTGGACCTCCCTTTCCATTTGGTTCATTCTGCCTTTCAAGACATTTTTCGCCTCATTGTCTTTTTGGAGCTCTTTTACCATTTGAGTTAGCCTATTTTTTAAGGTTTTATTTTCTTCAGTATTTTTTCAGTGTTTTTTTGGGTCTCCTTTAGCAAGTCATTGACCTATTTTTCTTGGTTTTCTCACATCATTCTCATTTCTTTTCCCAATTTTTCCTCTACTTCTCTAACTTACTTTTCCAAATCCTTTTTGAGCTCTTCCATGGCCTGTGACCAGTTCGTGTTTTTCTTGGAGGCTTTTGATGTAGGCTCTTTGACTTTGTTGACTTCTTCTGGCTGTATATTTTGGTCTTCCTTGTTACTGAAGAAAGCCTCCAAAGTCTGAGACTGAATATGAGTCTGTTTTTGCTGCCTGGCCATCTTCCCAGACAACTTACTTGACCCTTGAGTTTTTCAGGGGGGTATGACTGCTTATAGAGTAAAGAATACTTTGTTCCAAGCTTGAGGGGATGCACTGCTGTTTTCAGAGGTATTTCTATACAGCCAGCTCTGCCACACCAGCACTCCTCCTCCCCTAAGAACTACCAACCTGTTCCTGACTGGGGTCTTAAGCAGGCTCTGCACTCCTGCTCTGATCTGCCACTTAATTCCTCCCACCAGGTGGGCCTGGGGCCAGAAGCAACTGCAGCTTTAGTTCTGTAGCTGCACCACCCCTGCTGCTCCCTGGGCAGTGGCCTAACTGCAAACTCCTTTAACTCTGTCCCTGCAGCTTTTCCCACTAACCTTCTCTCTTATATTTGGTGTTTGTGGGTCAAAAAGTCTGGTAACTGTCACGGCTCACTGATTCAGGGCACTAGGCCCTGTTCCACCAGGATCTCAGTCTGGTTGGTCTGGGCATGGCTCATGCTGGGCTCTCCTCCCTCTGCTCCCAGCTCCATGTACAATAGACCTTACCCAGTGACCATCCAAGCTGTCCTGGGCTGGAGCCCTGCTTCCCTCTGCTATTTTGTGGGTTCTACAGTTCTAGAATTTGTTCAGAGCCATTTTTATAGGTTTTTGGAGGGACCTGGTGGGGAGCTCACACAAGTCCCTTCTTTCCAGCTGCCATCTTCGCTCTGCCTCCCTCTCTCTTCTGATATTCCTACCACCCAACAGAGATTGTCATAACCTTACCCATAAATTATTGCAACAGCCTACTGGTAGATATTCCTGCATTGTGTCTTCTCTTTACAATCCCTCCATCATTCAAATATCAAATTGATTCATGTCACATACTCTACAAATTCTACTGACTCCTTATTATCTCTGGGATCAAATATATAATTCTGAATTAGTATTTAAAACCCTCATAATCTAATCCTTTCCTATCTTCCCAGGATTCTTATACTTTACTCCCCTCTACATACTCTAGCAACCAGCTATGCTAGTCTCCCTGCTACAGTATACTCAATCTCTTGATTCCAGGCATTTTTCACTGGTTGTCCTGCATGCCTGGAACTTTCATCTTTGTTCTTTAGCTTCCATGTTTTCCTTCAAGTCACACATAAAATTCTACCTTTTATAAGAACCTTTTCTGATCCTCCTTAAAACTAATGCTTTTTCTATTGAATAACTCTAACATATTATATATATATATATATATATATGTGCATATATATATATATATAAATACATAGACACTATTTATGCATAGTTGTTTGCTTGCTGTCTCCTAAATGGGACAATGAACTCCTTGATAGTAGATAATTTTATTTCTTTTCATTTTTGCACTTAGCACAATGCCTAGCTCAAAGTAGACACAACACACATTTTTTGGCTGACAAGAGTGATACATTTAAACAGAAATTTATAGGAAAGGCTTGTAGATTTAAATTCATATAAAGTGATAAAATGTCAAAACTTATAAATCTTATAATCATATAAATCTCTATCTCCAGGTGTGTTTCTCACTCTTGCTCTGATCTTATACTTCCATTTGTTGAAAATATTGTTCCATTGCCCAGTGCTCTTGTCAAACTGACTCAAATCTTATAGACTTGAAAGTTTATTTTATTTTTCCCAGTAAGGCCATGGAATTCAGTGTCCTTCATGGATATGAGCAATATATAACATAATATAATATAACATAATACAATGTAATATAACATAATATAATATAATGTGGTATAGTATAATATAATATTCATATAATGTATATTATATCTATTATTCATAATAGATATAATATAATATAATAATTGCAATCCTTTGTACAATAGTCTAACTAGTTTATCTGTATTCTAATATTGGAAAAGAAAATGAAATGAAAGGTTATTTCTTTGTAATTCTTAAAAAATAAAACTAATATTATATTTCTATATATCTACATATCTATATATTATGTTTGTTATTATATAACATATATAACATAATATCATTCCAGATATTAAATAATATTAGTTTGCTGTTCTTCATCATGTGGGCCTATGTATCCAGAGCTTTTTTTATTTTTTGCTGTAAGCACAATGCAGTTATGCCCCTCATCATTCACCAACGAAGTGGACTCATTAGAGCAGTTATACCGTGCTCAAGGCTAAGTCGTGGATGGTAGGCCTCTTTACTGATGGAAACTTTCTTACAAATAATTCTATCTTGAAGCTGTAAGTCAAGGGATTTAAAGTAGTTTCAAGGGAGAGGAACTCTGAACAAATAAGACATTAAAACAAGTTACTGAAAGACAGTAGCATACTCCTCAATTTGGGAGTAATGAGCAAAAGGGACATGGGGAAAACCTCTACTTGCTCAGACTAAATCAACAGTAATGAGGTCCTTCTCAGTTTGTCACTAGGTTTTCCTAGTCAACGTCCCAGAGGTACAAGAAGATAGGAAGTTCAGTCGCAGCTCTAGAATGAAAACATGTCTTATCTCACCTCTTAGACTGCAATTTCCCTGCATGCTGGAACATTATGGCTGCCTTCTTTGCATAATTTTCTCATACTATGCTTCATCAGAGTCATGTTTCCCTACAGTATTATATAATAACGTCATTTCAATAGGTTGAGATATTTTTTTTTATTCAGAAAAACCTAGCAAATGTGGTTGATTCACCAAAACCTTTCCACTGTACAAGGCACAAGGGACAAGGGACTAATGAGAAAATAGGGGAAAATTCTTCAATATAAATATCTTGGCATATAAATATTAGTTAAAGTTAATCATTACATAGGTTCCCTCTTATGTGGATCAAAAACATTGTTTTCCTTTCTCCATCACTGTACTTCATCTTAGCATCACATATGTGAAAAATGAAGTGTAATGATATTAAAATGCATTCTCTGCTTGGAAATCAAAAGGAGAAATGGATCCTGATAATTATATGACATTATTTATTATATGATCCTTTAGCTACTGAGCAATAGCATCATATTACATACATAATTGAAATTAAATTTGCAGTGCTGTAAAACACACTAAATGTTTAAGGCTAACATGGTAGCAGCATTGAATTTCTTTTTCACCCATTCTCCCCTTCCAACCCTCCTCACACATAGAATCATGCTCATTTTGTTGGGTTGAAATCCAGGTTATAAACTACATTGAATACCTCCCTATACCTCTGGCCAAAGTAATTATCTTTTATTTCTCTTTCTAATGTGTAAAAAATAATGTCCTGTCATTGTCTCCTTTTACAAACTGTATTGATGTGATTTTGTTGGCATTAATGGACTACAAGGAGTAATCCATTGTTATGAGAAAAGTACCTTGTACAGGCGCCAAGATGCCAAATATAATGACCAATAGCTGCTGGTGTTTCTTTTTTTCATTTTTATTGTCCTGAGCTGGGCTAGAGTCACAGGATTGTAATTTATGGGGAGGAATGAGTGAACTCTCTGTTCAGCATCTTTTGGTGGTTTATGGTACTTTGTAACTATGATTAGTGAGTTTCCTCAGAATTTCAGGAGGGTATAAGTGCTACTACATCACTGATTTTATTCATAAGATGAATGTAACAGTTACACTATAGTTATAGGATTTTTGCCTTGCAGAATATGCCTATACAGGCAAAATGAAATGCAGTATGGAGAGAAATAACTGTATAGTTCAAACTATCTATCTTTGCCACCTCCTGGAAGCTCCTAGTCTCTTGAAGTCAAGTGTTTTCCTCACCTACCCCACCTCTCAATTACCCAAATGGATTTTCAATACCTTATATCTCCAGCTTACTTTTAAATCTTTATCCTTCTATAGAGCTTTTTCATTCTATGCTCCATCAGTCGTGTTTCCCTACAGTATTATATAATAACCTCATTTCATTAGGTTGAGGTAGGTATTTTATTCACGAAAACCATAGGTAAACATGATTGATTCATAAAAACCTTTCCCCTGTATAAGGGACAAGGGACTAAAGAGAAAATGGGAAAAATTCCTGTGTGATAATCAAGAGTTAGAAAGAGCCCTAGAAGTCAGATTCTGTAATCCCTTCATTCTACAAATTACGAAAAAGAGCTCCAAAGAAGTTAATTAAATTTTCCAAGGTTACAGAGCCAGTCATGAAAAGAATTCAGATTCATATCAAGGTCCTTATTGTACATGGTCTTTCGACTGTTCCTTCCAGCATTTACAAAATGCCAAACTGATAAATATTACCCCTTGAAGGGAATATTAGCACATTTTCTTTGTTTTAGGTACATGGGATAGTAAATTGGCCTGCATAAACAGGAAGTTCAAATTGTAGGCTGACAGTTGAAAGGACTGAGTAACTGTCAGTCATTTGATTCTAAGCAATAGATAAAAAAATATAGAGTCAAATCCATTACTGACACTTATTAGCTGTATTGACTTTGATCAAGTAATTTCTCTTTATCAGCTAGCTCATCCACTGACATTTGAATAATAACAACAATTTGCTACAGCATTTTTGTGACGTTCAAATTAGTCATTGCATATGAAATAGCTTTGCAAATTTTAAACCTATAAAAATGTAAAGAATGATTGTTTTTCTTGAAATTGAATGTTTTATGAATCTCTTTTAGGGTTATTCCTTTTATCATTTTAAAGTCTTTTTTCAACTTTAAATCTATACATATCCATCATCATCTTGTTCTTATTTTATCAAAGGATTTCAGATAGAAATGACTTTGAGCAAATTTCTAACTGGCATTTTTTTATTATATGAACTATTGCACAAATGAATAAAAAAATCTTCTGTTTATAACTGATTAAAAGTGTTAGGATATAAATACATCTTCTGTAGTTATGCTGAAAGTATCTTTAATACAATTCCAATAGCAGACAGGATGACATTAATATTTTGTAACTTGTATCATTCACATATTATTTTGATCTCTTCTGTTATGTTGCTGGTTTTCAACAGGCTTTATAAAATTCCATCTGGTTTATAGATAATGGGACTTGGTATTTTAAAATATTGTTCTTAGGTTATTAGGGATCAATATTTTATCCACACAGTTATAGACAAACAATAATTCTGGTCTGGTTTCAGTATAATTTTATTTGAGTTCTCCAGGATATTTTGAAGTCTGTATTTATAGTATGGGTGTATGTCATCTTTTAGTTCATGGAAGACAGAGTTCCTGATGGCTATTTCTTGCCTCCAGCTTTTGTCTTGTTAAGCACTTAGTAGATGATAAAATATTAAAGCATTCAATGATATATTGTACAGTTCTTACTATTTCCTTATATAATTTGTATTGATCATTAAGTCTCAGCTCTCTTAAAGATAACCTTTCTATAATTTAAGATTTTTATATTGTCAAAAGACCCTCATTTTCACATACATATTTGGATGGCAAAATTATGGGTTCAATGCTTCTTTTTGACATATTGCTGGTTGAGTTCATATGTACACTACCCAGAAAGGGCCTTTTAATTTTGTTATTGGATAAAAGTTATTTTATAGGCTCCATTCGAAAGTAAATTACTCTCAATTAAATTTGACATACCTAGTGGTATATATCTATTATCAATCTTTACTATTATTGTCCAGTGGTTGGCTTATTCCAAAAGCATCTTTATAGAATTTAGTCCTATTTATCACACTTTCTAATAATTTCTTTCAGTCCTCTTTCTCTTTCTTAAAGAAATGTTAATCTTTTCATAAATACTTAAGGGTGAAACATCCTGTTATTATTTGTATTTCATTAATTTTATATTATTTTAATATCATATTCCTTGTTTATATTTTATGAGTTTTGTTGCCATACTTTCCAAATACATTTTCATAATTCTGAAAGTATCCAATAAGAAGTGCATGAAACTCTGAATTTCTGTAATATAAATTTTTTTCTTTTAAAATTGACATGCAAAATGAAAAGTTTTGCTTATCTTTTAATTTTGTGTGTATGTGTTCTCCATTCTCTTCAGTGCATTTTTAGAAAGATATTTGTCCTTTCTTTGTTTCTTTTCTTTTTTGGGGGGCTACCCAACACTAGCTCCTATTTTCTACTCTCTTCCCTTGAAAATACAAATGCAAAACCAAACAAACAAAAATTCAAATGCTTATTACAAATATCAATAGTCAAGCGAAACTAAATCTCGTGTTAGTGATTTCCAAAAATATATTTCATTCTGCCTATTTAGTTCATGCTCTTTCTGTCAGTAGATTGAGATTCTACTTCATGATTACTCCTCTTGAATCATAGTTAGTCAAGAATTTATTAGATCTCTTAAGTTCATCAGTTATTTTGCTTTACAATGTTGTTTTGTTATATTAATTGTTCTTCTGGTTATGCTTACTTCCTTCTACATCAGTTCATGCGAGTCTTTTCAAATTTCTCTGAAACCGACCATTTGGTAATTTCTTATGGACTAGGAATATTCTATTACAATAGTATGTATAGTTTGTTCAGCCAGCCCTTAATTAAGATGTAACCATTAGGGCTTATTTATTTATTCATTTATTGCTATAAATATTTTTGTACCTAGAACTTCTCCCATTTTATCTAGCTGATATATAGAAATTGCAGTGGTGTCACTAGGTCAAAGATTATACATGAGGGATTTTTAAACATAGACGCAAATTGCTTGACAGAATGAATGGCTGGTTCAATTAAATTTTCTAACAAATGTACATTAACAGTATGTATATTTTCCCCAAAACTCTCCAACATCTTTTTAATCATATTCTCCAACATAATGAGTATGAGGTGGGAGCTTACATTTTCATTAATTTAAACTTTTCTGTTAGTGGTTTGGAGCATCTTTTATCCCATGACTGTGGTTAATTTGAATTTCTCCTTTTGAAAACTGCCAGTCCATATATGTTGACTATTTATTAAGGAATAGGTATTTTTTCTTAAAAATTTGAAACAGCAGCTCCTTGGAAAAGAGACCTTTGTCACTGAAATATGCTGCAAAGATCTTTTTCCCAGTTCATTATGTATCTTCTAATATTAAGCTCATTAGTTTCATTTGTGAAGATTTGTCAAGAGGACAATGTTATAACTTTCAGCAATTTATGTAGTGATAATAAGTCCCTCACCTACTGTGATGGTAGGTAAAATGTAAAGGAGAATGTATATGGGAAGAGTCTTATCATAGACAGAAATTATTTGGGTAAACACGTGTGTGTGTATGTGTATGTGTGTGTATAAACAGGCTTTTTGCAAATTTGTTTATCTTTCTAATCAACTTTAAATGATCATTTTTACTTCAATTTTTTTTTTCTTTTTCTACAGAATGAGCTAATTATCACATTCTGAATATTTATTCCTAAGTGTTCTAGGTAATTCTCCAAGATTATAAATTATAGCAGTTGCTAATTTGCTTTGCCAGACCAATGAAGAGAGTATAATAGTCCTGGTGTGAGGATACAAAACCCTTAATCAAGGTGGTGGCAGTACAAGAGGAGAGAAGGTGGGGGCATTCAAAGATGTTATAAAGGTAATATCAACAGGCCTTTGCTGCAGATCAGATATGGGGGTGACAAAGAGTGAGAAATCCAGAGTGACATCTAACTTGTTAGGTAGGGGACTGAGAGAATGGTGATAGCCTTGACAATAATAAGGAACTTTGAAAGGCTGAAGAGTTTGGGAGTAATAGATATTGGTTTCAGTTTTTAAACTGATGTGTTTAAGATGTCTACAGAATATCCAATTCAAGATGTGTAAGAGACAGTTAGAAACATGAACTTAGAGGTTAGAAGGGAAGTTAAGCCTGAATAAGTATATTTGAGAATCATTAGCACAGAGATGATAATTGAATCCATAGGAGCTGATATGGTCACCATGTTAAATAGTATAGAGAGAGAAGAGAAGAGGGCTCTATAAAGAGCCCTGAGGGACACCAAGTTATCAGGCATGAAGTAGATGAAGATCCAGGAAAGGAGATTGAGAAACAGGGGTTGGATAGGTAGGAGAAGAAACAAGAGAGAGCATTGTCCCAAAAACCTATAGAGAAGAGGGTAACAAGGATAAAAAGGGTGATCAACGGTGTCATAGGCTATAGAGAAGTTAAAAACAAAAGAACGAAGAATGAGAAAAGGCCATTCAATTTGGCAATTAGATAACTGGTAACTTTGGAGAATGCAGTCTCAGTTGAGTATGAGTTCAGAAACCAGTCTTTAGAGAACTAGCAGGAGAATGAGAGCAGAGAATGTGGAGTCATCTATTATGAAGACTCTTTCCTAGGAATTTAGCCATAACAAGGAGGGAGATATGGGACAACAGCAGGGATGGGTGGATCAAGTGAGGATTTTATTAAACACGGTTAAGAAATAGACAAGGAAGTAATCAATAGTCTGGGAGACACTAAAGATAAATGAGATTGTAGGGATGATATTGGGGAAAATTGGATGAAGAAGACAGGATGAAATAGGATGATTTATGCAGTTAGAGTGATTGGCTTTGAAAGTCATTTGAGATGGGTAGGAGAAGAGTGTCAGAAGGCTGCTGAGAGAGGTTAGATAAGGAAGAGGAGAGAAGAGAAAGGTTTGGCAAATGATCTCTTTTTTCAGTAAAATATGAGGCAAAGTACTCTGCTGTGCACATGACAATGCCTTTTTAAAATTTTCCTATTTTGTATTTGTTTTAATGTTTAAGTTTAGTATATATCTTTTTCTTTTTTTCTTTTGTATGTTTTAGTGTTTAATTTTAAAATAAATTAACCAAAAAGAGAGAGAAAAAGACATTGAATTAGAACAATTCTTATTTTATCATTATTTACCTTGTTAATTTTTGGTTTTGTTGTCTAAGGACAACCTAAATGTCACCAAAGTGTGCTAAAGAGCACTGAGTTCAGAGCTCCAACATTTTATATTTCGCAAAATATATAAGCCGGGACATCAAACCTATCTTGGTGGCTAAAGAAATCATCTGGTAGCATATTTTATAAGTTATTAAATCCTATATGTTTTATGGAGGAACTCTAATGGTCAGAATTAGAGGAGATCCTGAGGCTTGCCCTTGAGACTTTGATCCAGTATTTCCTTTTCCTTGTTTTTAGGCACCTAACTTGGCTCCTAGTCTAGATGACTAAAAGGCCTATACAAGGGATGAAGCATGGTCATTCCCTTTCAGACCCCTCCAGTCACTAGAGCGAGGAAGAGAGGGAGAGTTAGGGGAGGGAACTAGAGGGCAAAGTCCACCATCAGCCAGCCCACAAGGCAGAGATGGGCCAATCTGGAAGTTATCAATTATGTTTCTTCCTTGTAAGGAAGGCATCAGCAGTGAAGAGGGCATACACAGACCACTGGTACAATATCATCTAGGAGCTACATTACCAAAGGAAGAGAGAGGACTGATATATTTATGGTACCATGGTAATATCAGGATAGACACCAAGTGGTTGGACTAGAGCATCTCTCATGGAAGGATACCTATATTCTGGCCCCTTGTTTAAGGAAATACACTTGCTGGGATGAAAAAGGAACTGCTGATTGGTCTCTAGCAACTAGGGAGTTGTATCAAGGATTCTCTAGGTTAGAAAATCAATGGGAGAGGACTATTGATGAGGAACTTCCTCCTCTGTAATCTATAAAAGCTAGGAAGAAGATGGTATCTGCTTTCTTTTCTTGCTCTTTCTTCATTTACACAGTCCTTTGCCTCTCTTGCATTTCCAGCTAGGCATAAGGAATGGATTTCCCTCCTTCTCTCTTCTCCTCGCCTTTAATAGCAATAGGCATTAGCACATGACAACCTGAGAAGAGATTTCCTTTCTCTGGCTACTTTCTTCTACCTTTCTCATGAGTTCTTGGACATAAGCCAGCAATTATCAATCCTAAGAAATAGATAATTCGAGTCCTAGAAATAAGGATCAGGAAGTATTGAGTAGATTCAGTCATCAGCCAACAAGAAGGAAAAAGGATTTCCTTAATACTGTAATTCTCAGAAGAGAAAAATTGAGAACCACTGAAAAACTAAAGAAAAATATTCCAGGGCCTATATGGTAAGAGCATCTCACTGTTCCAGTGAGCTAATTGGACAGTAAAATGAAGGTTGATGATAAATGCAAAATATTCATTCAACAGCTCTATAATTTTACCTTTACTTTTGGGGCCTGGGAGATTTTAGATGTGATATTTGATGATATTTGTTGTTTTATCTATTAGTTGAAGTGTGGCTTTGTGTGTTGTGCAGTGTCTCTGAAGAAGAAATAAAAGCCTAAAATCGATATCCATATTGTATAATGAATATTTTTATATAATAATATTTGTTACATTTTGGGTGATTCTAGACATGATCCACATTCAAATTTTAATTTAGAGGTTTCCCATGAAATTTACTTTAATTGACTGTGGGGGAATTGAAGAGTACAAGCCCAGAGAACACAAGTGAGAGAGATTTGAAATCTTTAGGGTCAGCCCTGACACCAAGACTGAAATGAGATCTGTGTAAACCTGAAGCACTTTGCTGGGCTCCCATGGGCCATGTACAACAAAGATAAATTATGAACTATCTCTAAGGAATCTATAAGTATTTATCTCATCAAAGATGAATCACTATTATGAACAGTGAACCACTACTTTTAGTAGAACAGAGGGAGTAGCAATGTGCAATTATATCTGCAACCTGCATTCCCAGGAAAGGCAGAGGGATTTGTGAACACACTTTCACAATTAGTGGTTCTAGATTGCTTTGTGCACAGAGGTCTGTCCTGTGACTCTAAACACAGCAATTTTTTGTTTTACCACATTGGCACTAAATAACTTTCCCTCTTATAGTATTTCACAAGGTGCTGGTAAATTTCTCTATGAATCTGAGGAAACTTATTTAATCAAGAAATCAAGTTAGGCTCATTTATCAACAGTGGAAATTTGTCATGTTATCTGTGGGAAAAAAATAAACTAAGATACTACTTCTTTGCTCAAAGACTTTATTCTCTAGTCATGGAACCAAATATGCAAACAAACATCTATAATGTTCCTTAACAACAAAAGGCAGAAAATGATAAGCACCATAAGTGTTCACAAAGTTTAATGAGATTTCAAAGGAGAGAGTGATCACTTCTGGCTGAGGGATCAGAAGGGGCTTCATGGAGCTAGGAGCTTCTGTACTACCTTGTTAAATATGAAGAGAATATTTGAGAATTGTTGCATAAGCTAACAAGTCTGTACTAGAAGATTAACTTTTCTTTCATCACAGAACATATATAGATAACTCAAATAGAATGAACTGAGATTTGAGGCTTAATTGTCTAGCAGATTTTCCCTGTCATTCCCCCTCTCCCCTCCATATAAGACATCATCTTAAGTTAGAATGGGAAGTATCTGTTTGGGTCCATGTAATATATCACAAAGGGAATTTGGTGACAAATCGGCTTTGACCTTAAAAGCTAAGCAGACTTATACTAGGCAAATGACATCATTTCCTGACACTGAATCTACAATTAAATCAAATTAGCATACCTTTTGGCAGTCATTTTTATACAAGCTTCAAACTGAGGAGGCTTTATGAAATGTATTCCATTTGCTTGAGTATGCAAGAGGAGTGGAATGCTTAAACTCTGAATTTACATTTATTGTTGCCTGAAAAGGTAAAGTTATGTGCTGTCTCAAAAGCAGTGTGATAACAAAAACTTTGGGTTGCTGAAAGATAACAGAAGCTCATCCTTAAATCCTTCTTAGAAACATACTTTGAATTACAGGAACAGAAGCAAAGAGGGAAGGCTAGATGGCAGAGTTTTTAGTGGGGGGAGTGTGGGCAGCCAAACAAAATGTGTAGTTGAAGGGAAGGCTGAGGAAAGCAATTCCAATTAGACAGTATAATGAGATAAGCCAGAAGGATGAGATCAAAACCAGTTTGGGTTTTTGCACTTACAGAAAGAAGTAACAGTGGGGGGGGAGGGAGACACAGAAAGGAAAAAACAAATCGACTTCTTAAAGGGGTTATTGAGCTAAGCTAATGCTGTAGCTAAACTGCACTGAGATCAGGGTGAACAGAGTTTAGGAAAGGGCCCATTAATTTTCACTTTTATTTTTACCTGTCAAACCAAATCATAGCTAGAACTAGTCTAAAAACATTCTTCTATCAATCATAAAAAAATGTTTTTAAAGATTCAGTGTTTCACTGGGCTTTTTGTTGTAACTGCTTTCATCTCTCAACATTGAATGGAAGCCTCTAAGTGAATATGTAACAAAAGACATGGTAGAAGGGAGGCAGGGAAAAAAAGTAGGAGGACATTTGATTGCCTTGACAACCCAAACCCCTCCCACTTTGTATACCTTGATAAAAAACAAACAAAAAAAGTAAAAACCATGACCAGAGGATTTGGAGTTTAGAGCCCAAAGGGATTTTAGAGAATATCAAGTAGAATCACCTCATTTTATAGATTAGAAAACTGAGACATAAAGAGGTTCAATGATTAGCTCTAGGTTACAGGCATTAACTCAGCCAATATTTATTTGAATCCTTAGTCTAGGACATCAAATTCAGTGTTCTGTTGACTTTACTATACTTGTCAAATTTTCATATGATATTCATTCTATTGATAGAGTGAAATTTTTACCGTGGTATTTAGTAACATAATTAATGGCAATACTGTACAAAACAAATTGTCATAGTCCAGTCGTTCTCAAACTTTTTGCTTTTGGGACCTTCTTATACTTTAAAGTTTATTGAACCTCCAAATGTCTTTTGTTTCCTTGAATTATATTTATCAATATTTACCATTTTAGAAATTAAATGTCTATATTTTTAGAAAAATTGTTTTGAACTCATATGGACCCCCCAAAATGGTTTCAGGAACCACCTTGGGTCCTTGAACCACAATTGGACAACTGCTACTCATAGAATATTGAACACTTTTTCAATTTCTTAGTTCATTTTGTCCACATATTCATGTTTTCAAGAAAGAGTTTTATAATGTATGTTCTAAATTAATAGAAGTGACAATAATAAAGGATATTTTTCCTTTAGTTTATGTGTAAGTTAAAAAATCCTCCAGAACATTATTTTTTTAGTATGGAATGATGTGCCAATATTAAAAACAGAGGATATAGACTTTGCTAATCTGTACAACTATACTCCAATCTTGGAACCAAGATTTTTTTTCTTCTTTTGTTTTTGGGATCTGCATTCTTGGAATAAAATATATATTGCTAATCTGTTTTTGTTTGTTTCTGCTTACTTTTATTATTTTGCTTGACATTCCTATTTTAGGAATAGAGATAGAGACAACTAGAAATAAGTTGAGAAGTGACAGAGACAGATGCTGGGGAATGTTCATTTAGTTGAAAAAAAATCCAATCCAAAATAATAAACGTGGACAGAAGCCAAATGAACACTAACACTATTTCCTAACTGGCAGATAGGAGGGTTTGATCACATTCCAAGTCTATTTCAGATAGTTCAGCATATCTTTACTGGAGTGTCTGTTTGTAAGTTATTTACAGTAAATATATAGTTGATTTTTAAATAGTTGAATTGGGCAGCCTAGCGCATCAGCGCCAGCATGTGACAGCTGCTACATAGCAAATAATGACAACAAAGACTGAAAAATAGTTCCTACAATGAGAAAAAAAAAAGATTGACTATTCAATCAGCAGAGGACATTAATCCTAAAGCTTTTCTCCTTCAAGGCTGTTCTGTAGCTGTAGGGGGTAGAACATGTGGATGATTAGGAAAAGGCTACATCGATTGATCAGAAAAGTGGAACATCCAACTTGTGCAATCTGTGATTCAACCTGGAGGATTTGTAAAATCCAAATATCCACTGGGATTCCTTCTTTTATGAAGTACTTCCTAGAAAAGCTGTCATAACATGTTCAGGGAACTAAGTGATTTTTCCCAACCGAGGTCTGAAATCTCTTTCTTGTTTCTGCTGTAACACAGAAGCATCCTTGATGGTACCTTCAAAATTTAGTTTCTAGCAGAGATGGTAATTAAGACTTCTTGATTCTCTTTCCCTTTAGTCAAAGAAGATGTTTGGATGGAGAAAAGAATAGGTAAGAAACTTTGAGAAAATATGTCCCTTTGATATCCAAATAGCCTTCCTGACTCATAGAATTACAGATAGTAGATAGAGAGAAAAAATAAGATAAGATAAAAACATGTTCCCCTTGAAAATGATAGGTCCATTACAGAGATGATGGCTAATTGAAATAGTGAAAGAGATAGATGCCATCTATCATTATTGTCCTAAGATTCACTGGCTCATTCCATCCCTCTTTTTCTGCCCTCTTTTCTTCTTTACTATATCCTTACTGACCTTTTCAGGTTTGTGTGTCATTGTGAACCTCTTGCTCTTGTAAAAGAAATATATCAGTCATTTATATTTCAGCAATTCAGTCAGTACATTATCTCTTAAGGAATCTTTAGTTTTAAGCTCCCCACCAGGCCATGAGTGGTTTTGCTTCTCTTTAACTAATGGTATGAAACATTGAGTAGTTAGCAAAAGTTCTAATAGGATAGGGAAAAAACAGAAGAAGGAAGAGAAGGGATAGTAGGTCAGTAGGAATATTTAAGATCAGTTCTACCACAAAGGAGGCTTCCTTACCTCATTCATCAAGGTGGCAGTCTTGGGTCAAAATACATGTGAAGTCTGTATCATTAGGCAATGGAGTGGGGAGGGAAGAGCAATTTTCCTCCTCTTCCTCCTCCACATTTTGCTGAATATTCTTAATTATTCCAACTGGTCCATATGCCATTGAATTGAATGACTATGAAAGTGTTTTAATACTTAATATGTGTTCAATTAAGATAAAAAGGAGTTTTGAGATGAAAAAATATTGAAGACACCAGAATATATGTTATTCAAATCAGACAGAGGAAAACTATTAAACCAGACATAAGCCATTGAAAAATGCTTCAGAAAGCCTTCAAGATTTCAGTAAAATAGTTATTTAAGCTTTGAGCTTCTTGGTCCTCAATTAACATAAGCAAAGTGTAGAGAATTATATGATTTTCAAGGAAATAAAATTGTATTCGATCTGTCTAGTTCCATGGAAAAAACGTGAATCTTATGTATGTGCCATAACAGGAACAGAATTTGTCTTATATTAAAAACATTTTCTTTTAAAGCAACCTTGAAAATTTATAACTTTACACGTATTGATTTGTATACCTCTCAACAGGAAATAAAATATATGTCTACCCCCCACATAGCACTTTTCCAGTGCTATGCCTTGCCACCAAATGAAGACAAAATGTGGTATCTTTGCCCCAGTTTCTGTCTTAAAAATATCTATCTTCTGTAGATTATATTTCTATGTCTCTCATTCTCTTTCTATTGATTATATATACACATATAGAAACATATGCAGAAATGTGCACATATTGTTATTAACATCATTTTTGAGGAAAATAATTTATAGAAATAGTAAAGTGACCTTTCTATATGGCATTAAAGCTATCTTTCCATCAGCAGAAAGTTGTGTTTTATGGAGGTAGGTGAGAGGGAAATTGTGATTTAGAGAAAAGATGTATATATGTATTTTATGGCAGAAATCACAGAATAACATAATATTAGAATTAGAAGGACCTTAGTTGCTGTCTAGCCCAACCCATACCAGAAACGAATGAGGACTAGAGCAATCCTGAGAAGTAGTTTCCTAATCTTTCCTTGAAAGACTCCTAAGGGGGTAATAATTCCCTCTACCTCTTACATGTGGCCACTCTACTCTTTCATAGTTCTAATTTTAGGAACTTTTTCTTGGCAACAAGTCAGAATTTCCCTTTGCTTTTGTTTTTTCCCAGTTTTTTCCCAGATCTGATTTCTTGGTCCAAAGAACATAAGTTTTATCATTTCTCTCCTCATGACAGACCTTCAGATATTTGAAGAATGCTATCATGTTTCTTATGTCTTCACTTCTTCAGGCTAAACATGCCTAGTTCTTTCAATTAACCCTTGTACAAAATGGACTCTGGGGCCTTCACCATCCTGGTTTCCCTCTTCCGGACACTCTCAACTTATCAAGGTTTTCCTCAAATTCTAAAGCCTAGAATTGAACACAGCACTCCAGATGAAGACTATCAAGAGCAAAGTACAGTGATACTATTATATTATTACACACACATATATATATATAATATATATAATGTTTGTATACATATATACACATATACATATATACATATATACACACATATGTATATATATGTATTACATAATATGTATTATATATATACACAATGTACATATATCATATTTGTATGTGTGTGTGTGTGTGTGTGTGTATCAGCTGCCACATCACACTGCTGATCCATATTGAGCTTACAATTCACTAAAATCCCAGATCCTTTTCAAAACAACTTTATTCTATCCAAATGTCTCTGATCTTATACTTGCGAATTTGATTGAAGAGTGTTCATTTATGGTTAAATAATTTTTGAGATGTGACAAACAAGTCTCCTTTTGAGGTAGAGGGAGGCAAATGGTTTCTTTTGACTACTTTAATTCTTCTTTTCTCTTGTGTGTGTGTGTGTGTGTGTGTGTGTGTATAAACATTTCCAGAGCACCCCTCCCAAGATTCTTTTCCTCTTTTTTTCCTTTCTGTCTTCCTTTGTTTTCATGATACTCTAATGCCATTCACACAACCTCCTTTAAAAGTCCTTATTGGTGATTAGGTTAGGGACTTGATTTCAGAAATGATTGGGAAAAGGAGAAAAACTGGAATTTTTTTTGTCTATGTTTAGTTGATCCAAATACCTGGAATCAAATTATTCTTAAAAGAGGAATTAACCTTTTGGTGAACCATAGATGGAAATATATTTTAAAAAGAGATCACTATCAACCAATGAGACATCAGTTGACTATCTTTTCATCTATGTACAGACACATACACATGCACATATATGCTTATATGACTTGTCACATGCATCACTTTTTAGGCAGTGTTAAGTTGTCAGCTATTTTTTTTTCTTTAGTTTTACATTTAAATTGTTTTAATTTCTTTGGGAAACATAATGAGTGAATCATATGCTATTTTCATTCTAAACTCATTTTTTTTCATTGCCTCAGTTGCTTAGGAACTAGGTAAAGGAGTGGTTCAACCCCAGTCCTCCCCAAACTACATAGGCCTCCCTTACTATTGTTTTGAACTAATAGCAGGCAGACTGGCTGAATATTTAAGGGACAGCCATAGCTTTGTGACAGAAGTTAGGCTTTGATGGTGACAGTGTCCAATAAGTGTGGGAAAACTCCACCTATGTTAACTCAGCATGAATGGTTACAGCCAAAATTTCCAACAATTGATCATTATGGAAGGATTATTCCATAATAACATATATCTTAGCTTTTAGATAGAGCTGGAATATTCTACCATAATCCCTTGCTTTGCTGGTGGACTGTTTTAAATCAATGAAAGGTATCAAATTTCTCCTTGAGGTTCTAGAAGAATTATTGCGTGTTGTCAAACAGGTAGACATTTTCTATGTAGAAGGGAGAGATTCAATGGAAATTGTACTGAAAGGTTGAAAGGACAAATTCCTAGCATTGGAGGCCTGTGAACACTTGGCACTAGTTAAAGAACTTTGGGTCTTCCTCCTGTTTCCTAGTGAAAGAATCTCTGGGAATTTGTGTGCTATGATAGGAAGAGAAGCTGATTCCAGATTGACTAATACTTTTGTATCAAGGAAGTGAAACACCAGAAGCATGAGGCCATCCTCCAGAAGATGAACCTCTTGCAGTTCATCAAATGTCCTTCTTTTTCATTCAGCATTATACTCAATTTTGCTAGATAAATTATTCTTCGATGCAACCCAGCTCTTTTGATCTTCAAAATATAATGTTCCAAGACCTACAGTCTTTTAGCATAGAAGTTGATAGGTCTTGCAAAATCCTGATTGTTTTTCCACAACATTTTTTTCTTGTTGCTTTCTTTTTAACTTGGGAATTTTGAACCTTGATATTTCTGTAAATTTTCTTCCTAGGATCTGTTTGAGATGGTGATGAGTAGATTCTTTCTATTTCTACTTTACCTTGTTGTTCTAGAACTTCAGGGCAATTTTCCTTAATAATTTCTTCTAATATTATATTGAGATTCTTTTTTTTGATCATAACTTTCAGGTAGTCTGATAATTCTTATATTGTCTCTTCTCAATCTGTTCTCTGCATCAGTTGTTTTTCTAATGAGATATTTCATGTTCTCTTGTATTTTTCTAGTTTTATTATATCTTGGTGTCTTGTAATTCAATTCCACTTGTTCAAATCTAGTTGTCAAGGAGTTATATTCTTCCTTAAGATTTTGTATATCCTTTTCTAATTGGTTAACTTTCTTCTCATAATATTCTTGGATTGCTTTTTTATTTTTTTTCTATTTTTTTCTCATTCTATTTCGTTTGATTTCTGAGTTTCTTTTCAAGTTCTTCCAAGATTCTTTTATGGCTTGTGACCATTTGATGTTACTCTTTAAGGTAGGAGTGGCTTTATTTTTTTAACCTCACTATCTTCCTCTGAATGTGAACCCAGATCTTCTTTTACACCAAAGTAGCTATCAATGGTCAGGTGCTTTTTCCTTTGCCTACTCATTTTTATTTTTAATTTTTCTTATTTTATTGTAGCAGCTTAATATTATTACAATCAACTTTTAATCCCAAGTACGTCTCAGGTTCTTCTTCCTGTTAT
The DNA here is from genome assembly GCA_028646595.1 of Phalanger gymnotis. Lineage (NCBI taxonomy): Eukaryota > Metazoa > Chordata > Mammalia > Diprotodontia > Phalangeridae > Phalanger > Phalanger gymnotis. The sequence continues at coordinate 263,203,134 of CM053622.1, read as the reverse complement.
TTTTTGAATACTGTCCAGGGCCCAACCTCAAGGACTCCCCTGTTGCTTCCCTAAGCCCCAGTCAAGCTGTCCCGAAAATGTTCTTGCTCCCTGTAGTACTGGGTACTGCACTTACTGGGCTTGTGCTTACTACTTTTTGCCCATAGTCACAGCCTGTGATCACATCTGGCCAGCTCTACTAGGCCAGAATTCCTGAAACAGCAGGATATCTTTCAATCTTCCCTCACTCAGCCTTCTGCTATTCCTTAAATAAAAGTTTGTGAGGTAAAAGTTCCTAAGATGAAATTTCTTGAGGCCTAGTCTGCTTCCCTCAGGGTCTACTGTTTGTTGATTTAGTGGAATTGGCCTAGAGGTGTATATTTCTCTTGGGCCAAACCTCAGGTCTTGGAGTCTGCTTCGAAGTCCTTTCAAGATATCTTAGGAGGAGACCTGCTTTACCCCTTTGTTTTTTGCTGCTCTAAGTTCATTCTGTGGTGATTTTCCATTTGTGGAAGACATCTGGAGAATGTGGAAATTTCTGACCTACTCCACTATCATCCCAGAATGCAACCTGGAACTTCTTTTCCTGTGGCCTTCTCATCCTGGAACATCCCTTTATGTTCATCTTCCATCATAGGTTCTTTCAGACACTCCATTTTCAGGAAGGTGATAAGAGCTACCATCCTTCCTTCCTCTCTCAGCTGTGCTTTTGACTTTCTAGACTTTCCACATTGCCTTAGCTTCCTTCTCATCCTGAAACATCCTTCTAGTCCTGCAGCTCCCTTCTCCCTTACATGTATTTTTATTCTCAGCACTTAGCATAGTTAGTGCCTAATATATGATTGTTGACTGGCTGATTGATGGAAACTATTGGAATTCAAATGATAAACTAAGCAGTCTAATACTCAGTAAGATTGCTCTACCTTGGCACTATTATACCAACTTAGTGCAAGCCATCATGGCCACTTTCATAGATCACTGCAACAGCCTCCTAATTTGTTTCCCTGACTCAAGTCACTCTCCACTCCAGTCCATTCTATATATTGCTGCCTAATCTGACCTTAAGCCTAGAACTGATCATTTGACTCTCTAGTCAATGAATTCTACTAGCTTCCTATTATCTCTGGGATAAGATACAAATTCTGTTTAGCTTTTAAAGGTTTATAAAACCTGTGTCCAACCTACTCTTCTAGTGTCATTGGATAAAACTTCCCATTCCTGAACTTTGTTAAACTGGTCATTTCTCAGTTCTACATTCAGGACATTCCATTTCCCATTTTCATGCCTTTATTCTGGCCACACTACAGAAGCAGAATTCATTGTCTCCTTACCTCTGCCTTATAGAATCTTCTTCTTTTCATATAGAGCTTAGAAACTTTCTTCTGCAGGAGTATTTTCCTGATCCCTCTCAACTGTGAATGTCCTTCTACCCATAGAACTTGGTATATATATGCAATATATATTTGTGTGTATGTGTATATGTATATCTATTTATCATCTATATGTGTGTGTATTTGTCTTACTCATAAAAAACTCATTGTGAATAGGATTTGTTTCATTCTTTGTATTTATATCCCCAGTGCCTAGAATCAGGAGTAGGGAACCTGTGGCCTTAAGGCAACATGTGTCCATCTAGGTCCTTGGGGTCAGCCTTTTGACTGAGTCCAAGTTTTACAGAACAAATTCTTTCATTAAAGGGATTTATTCTGTGAAGCTTGGAATCATACAATGGTGTCTAGGGCCTAGATGCTTAATATGTATTTGTTGATTGAATTATTGATATTCACTTACAGTATTTATTTTAATTTAATACATTCAAGTAATTAAAATAACTATCTAATTTGCATATTTAAATACATTGTATTTTGTTTTACCAAAATTTCAAAAACCTAGAGAAAAAGAAGGAATTTTAATATAAGCTTACTTGGTACTTATAAACTTTTATTTCAATCACCATTTAATGGCTAACTATTGGTCTTAGGAGTAACTAATTTAATACAAATCAAATGATCCTAGGTGCATTTTTAAAGACCCATACTCTTCAATGAATAGTGGAAAAATTGATAAAGAATCATACTACTGAATGAATGGTCTCATTAAAAATTAGTTGCCAGATTATTCTTCTAGGTATTTAGCTCTTTCGAGTATCTGGAGGCAGAGATAAATATGGAAAAAAGAGTCTTCAGAGTAAAACCAAAACCACTGAATTAAGTCCTAATCCTAATACTTGATGACTTTATTACTTTGAGCAAGTCATCTAACTTTTCAAAGCCTTACTTTTATCATCTATAAAAGTGAAATTATATTTGTACTATATACCACACAGTTGTTGTGAAAACATTTTGCAAATTGTGACATAGGGGATAAAGCACTGGTCCTAAGATCAGGAAGATGTAAGTTCAAATCTGGCCTCAGATACTTGCTAGCTATGTGACCCTGGACAGAAGTCACTTGACACTATTTGCCTCAGTTTCCTCATCTGTAAAATTAGTTAGAGGAGAAAATGGCAAACCACTACAGTATCTTTGCCAAGAAATCCCCAAATGGGGTCACAAAGAGTCACACTTGATTGAAAATGACTGAAAATTACAAAAACAAAACATAAACTGGAAGCTGCTATTATACATACCTGATATAGCCATGAGGGCTTTTAGGTCCTGTAGGATGAATAAGAACTTCTAATAAAGTGAGAATATAATATTACATCTCTGCTTTCAATGAGTACAGAAAGGAGTGTCAGTCAATTAATCTCTGCATAATAAGAGACCTTTCAGGTCATGAAGTCCAACCTGGATGAAAAACTGAAGCACAGGGGTAAAGATTATGGTTTTGAAGTCAGAAGAGACCTATTCTTCAAGGTTCACCTGATGTCCATGTCCAACCCTGCCCCTAGTTACTAATGCTTTGCACTTCAAAATTATGTTGTATTTGATTTTGTCTATGGTCTTTTGTACATCTCTATATGTTTGTATTATCTCCCCATTAAAATATGTGTTTGTGTTATCTCCCCAATTAGAATATAAGTTCCTTGGGTTCAGAGACTGTTTTACTTCTATAAAAAAGTATCTGAAGTACTTAATGCATTTTCGACACATAGAAAATAAGTGATAAATACTTGATTCATTGGTTGGTTGGGTCCCAACCACATCCTTAGCACATATTATATTTTTGGTTTTAGGAAAGCCATTTTGCACCCCCCACCCCCACCCCCACCCCATGCCTTAGTGTCTTCATTTATTAAATGAAGAATTAGAGACTGATAAATTATTAGGTCACTTCTTTAACTACCTTGGCAAAGTTACTACCTAGGCTGAAACAGCCTATTCTAGTATATAGGGTGTTAACAAAAATCTTAGTGAAGTTTTAAGATAGTAAAGTTTTAAAATGTATTAAGACTTTTGAGACATCCTATGGATCAACTCTAATCATTAAAATTTAGAGATCTTCTTCCTTCTAACTTCCATCTACTGAATTTTTTTTCCCACTCTGGTTCTAGGCAGAATATACCAATGAGACAATTCTTCAAATATTTTTTAGACAGAAATAATATCCCTGCTACCTTTTATTTTCTCCATGCTTAAAATTTGGAGTTCCTGGACTGGAAAGCAGTAACTGGCATGAGCTCCCCTCCAAGTCCCTCCAAAAACCTATGAATAAATGGCTCTGAACCAATTCTAGAACTACAGAACCCACAAAGGGGCAGAGGGAAGCAGGACTCCAGCCCAGGTCTGCCTGGATGGTCTCGGGGTAAGGTCTGTCCCGAACAGAACTCCCAGCCCCCAGCCTAGGGGAGCGGAGCTGAGCCAAGCAGAGCCCAGCGCGCGGCGCAGCAGACTGCAGACCTACAAGACCTGGAGTGCAGCCGAGGGTGCCCGAGCTCGCAGAATTAATGAGCTGTGGCATGTACCAGACCTCACAACCCACAAACAGCAAAAGGTCAGTGGGGAAAGCAGCGGGACGGGATCGGAGTTTGCGGTTCGACTTCCACCCCTGAGGCTACGGAGGAGGGGCAGCTCTAGAAATTCAGCTGCAGTTACTTCTGGCCCCAGGCCCACCAGGTGGGAGGAATTAAGTGGCAGATCTGAAGATTCAAGCCCTTTTCCGGTTACTGGGGTTT
>CM053622.1:263170355-263198538 GCA_028646595.1 Phalanger gymnotis | reverse complement strand
AACCAGAAAGCATAGTTACTAATTAACTAATTATTAAATGGATGATATTACAAGGACTGAGGAATGAATACATTCTGTATTTTTCAAGTCAGATAAAGAACATTTAATTTAAAAAAAAAAGATGCAAAAATATCATTTGAATCACCAAATTTCAATTTTAATGTAAGAAACTAATGTAGAAATTGATAATTAAAGATAATGCTACCTGGTTTATTAGCATTTAGAAAGCAATTATGCTGTTGAAAAATGAAGAACATATTAGGGGTCTTCAGAGCGATGGCAAAAGCCACAGATGAAGGAAATATGAATCTGAAGAACTTAATAAAAAGACATTTTTGCCAGCTGTTTCCAGATTTTCTAAATTAGAGCAAATGAGTTTTAAAAGCCATGTACCAGATGGGGGAAATGTTCACATTTCCTAAAGTGTTAATGAAATTTAGTTATAGGAAAGTTAGATGAAGAAAAAAAAAATGGTATACGGACTTCTAATGACAGTGTCAAGCCTGCAGCTGTCACAATAAAGTGCTCATCTTCCCAAATGTAGGACATATTTCCCTTATTGGTACCCAAACTTATAGAGATAGTGAAAAATGCTGAATTTTAATGCAAATTGGGTTTAATGGGTGTAATTTTTTTTACTAGACAGAGGTTCTAATGTTATACATATATCTCATAAATGTAATACTTCTGAGAGTAGTGAATGATTTAGATAGACCAAAAAACTCATTCAGATAGATAACAAGGACAATTGCACAGAAGACCTACATTTCAAAATATCTTAAAATTTGATTTGAAAGTTCATACATGTGGAACCCTATTCATCTTTAGGGATCCTGTGTATTTTTTTACAAGCAGATGTTTTAAGATGCAGACAATCAGGGGAAGAGGCAATAGGTCGCTAAAGCACAGGAGTGGAAGGAAAGTGATAGATGAGATTGATACCAGAGGGAGCTCAAGTGACTTCTCACATTAGCATTTACAAAAGGAATTCCCTTAGACATGGTGAGCTATTTTCTCATAGGGCAGCAGGTAGAAATTGTAGACACTTTTTCCTGAAATGCTGAATATTCCCCAATAGAATAAACCAGAAATACTCATTGAAAAATGATGCAGTAGTAATTGATCAGAATGGATTTTGCCCTAGATACAGGAAGGGAATAAAATCCTTCGTTGTGAATTTTAATAGAATAATTATGTAAAATAGATGTGTGGTACAACTTACGTTAGTAAAATGTGAGTTCTGCTTTATGGTTGTCTATCCTTTAGATCCACAATACAGGGAAGAATAGACTGGTGTTGGCACAAGGCCCTGACCAAGTGTTAGTGGCAGCTGTTGGTGATTATGTAGAAATTGTGTATTTGTGTGTATGTATAAAAAAATTACGTGTGTGCATGTGCGTGCGTGCGTGCGTGTGTGTGTGTGTGTGTGTGTGTGTGTGTGTGTGTGTGTGTGTAAGAGAGAGAGAGAGAAAGAGACAGAAAGAGATTTCTCTCCGAAGCCACATACAGTTGTATCATGGCTTGGTAGATTATATATTATTTTATTTTACCTCTACTTTTCTTTAATCCATAATACAAAAAGTTGAAGATTAGGGATTTACTATCATCACTGAAAATGTGAAATACCATTATCAAGATGTGAGACTCTTTCCAGTCTTCAATAATAAAAGGCAAAGGCAAAAACAAAAACAAAAAAAGCAACTATTTTCCATAAAGACTTAAGACTGAAAAGATGTTAGATTTAAGGCTGGAAGTGATTTCAAGAGTCTTTTAGTTCAACTCTAAATTTTACAAATGAAGAAACTGAGACTTAGAGAGGTTCAGTCACACAGGTCATGAAGAATAAGTGGCAGGACCGGGATTTGAATCCAGATTTTCTTCACTTCAAATCCAGCTCCTTTAACAATATATCACCTTGTCTCTTCTTAAGCAAGAGCAATTTAAAGTAGTCATTAAAATAATGTTTCCTGTTAAATAAATAGCACATAAAGGGAAACTTAGCTTCAAATACTGACCCTGTCACTAACTACTTGACCCTGGTCAAGTTGTGTAACTTCTTCTAGTCTCAGGATCCTCATTTCTAAAGTAAGGATAGTAATACCTGAACTATTCACAAAATGGAGTTTTCATGAGGTTCAGATAATATAATGTATGTCAAGCACATTCTTAATATTAAAGATTCTGTAAATGCAGGGTATTTTTTTCACAAAGGTATTGAAATTGGTTATGAAAGCTACTCTGATGGTATTTGAAAAAAGCCATAGTTATTAATATAGGATGATTTAGATATAGTCTTTCCTTAAGATAGAAAAAAATTAGGCGAAATTTTCTTGAGCTATTCACATCTGAGATCTTATGAAAATACATGAAGAATAATTTTACAAATGCCCAGATATTACCCAAAATAGTAATTAGTTATAAAAAATGCCCTTTCAAGATTTTCTCTGAATTATTTCCTCTTATGCTTTGTGTGCATTCTTCAAAAAGTACCATTTGGCAGGGGTATCTGCTATGCATTCTTCAATTGATTTCCTTAAGAGGCCGACACTGTGCCCACTGCTGATATTGCATTACTGCCTTGGCACAGTGGCTCATGGCTTTGAGCAAGTGAACAATCAGTGACACTGTGAGACATGATGAATAAAACACTGAATGGGGAGTTAAGAAATCCAAGCTACCTCCTGGGGTTCACCGCTATATGACTTCAGTACTTAACCTAGTTTTCTTTAGTCAGTAAGAATAACATTTCCTACCTCACTGGAAGGCTGTGACAATTAATGAAATAAGTTTTAGCGATGATTAATGAGATAAGGGATCACTTTCTTTACCCCATAGACCACCCTTAGACCAAGAAATTCTGCAGGCAGAAGGGAATGTATATAGCAAGTTTGACTATAGGTGTCCAACAGAGATCAAAGGAAGGGTTACTACTGTTCTCTGATGATGGGGGGGGGGGGGGCCTTGAAGAATGAAAAAAAAAAATGAATGTGGCCTGAATTACCTGGTGTGTATTATTGGTAGAGGGAAATTATACCTATCCAACAGAGGTGAACTTTTTGCTGAACAACAACAAAAACAAATGCAAATGCAGAATCTATTTAAAACCTTCCCCCCTCAACACCCTCCTTTCTCATGTAAGCAACTTCATCATTCCAATGTTATCTCTCACAGCTTTTCTTTTTTCAAGTACATACATTTATTTGGACTTCCATTAACTATAGCCATGGCTGCTAAGATATTTACATTTAGGGAAAGGGGAGGAATCATCCAGTCTTGGGGCTAAGATGTGCCATTAGATAAGGGGAACCTTGACTGGGCATGGATCACCTGAGTGGAAGAGGAGGTTGAGGCCATTGCAGCATCTGGGACCTCACAGCTTTTCTTTAAGTCTCTTTGGGCTAGCTATCTGTATCTAATGATAGAGCCACCAAATAAGTGAATTCCAGTTTCTTTATAAGATCTTTAGTATTCTTCAAGCTTTACAAGCAATGGGTGTCTAATAGACATGAAAGAAGTTTGCTAATACATTCACATAAATTAAAAATATGTAAAATAATTATTTTCTTAAAAATTTAATAATGCAATTCATTGAAAATTGGGAGTATATTTATACTTTTCTGCCTAAAACCTTCAATTTCAGGGAAAAAAAGAATTCATAGATAATTTGGTATAATTAGATATTTCTTTGGGGAAAATCAGAGTTCTGCAGCTTTTTTTTTTAATATATAATATGCTTTCACTGGTATCTTTCTTGTTTATAGATGATTCTGTTCACATAGTCCCCATCTGCATCACCAGCTTGCTTGTCTTCCCTTAGGACTTTGGGGTGTTTTCATAATAGGCCTCCCAGGCCCCCACAGCAACAAGAAGTCTGATAAAATAAAGAGAAAAGGGAACTGAAGTAATGCCTAGAGAGAGAAAACATATTTTCTTATTTTCTTTTTCACTCCACAACAGGATGAAAGGCTGTGCTAATAAAAGCCCACTGGCATTTTAGCAAAATAAAATACATTTTGCTTGTCAGGCAGTAATTATGTCTTCTAAATATTAACGTTCATAATTTGATTTTGCTCTATTTCTTTAAGTATGTATAACTAATACATATGTCCATATTTTGGTTCTCATTTCAATACTCATTTTTAGGAGATATATATGAAAATTTGTTCAATGAGGCTCTCTTGATGACTAGTCAACAGTATGGTGACTTGCACAAATAAGAAAATCTCTGTGTAAGTGGAGTCTGAACACCTTCCTTAATAATGGTCAGGGAGTTTTAAGTGGAACTTTCCCCCTTATTCAAAGTTGACAGGAATATATATATATTTTAACCACAACTGTCCTCTCTATAGCCAGCAGAATAAGCAATTGACTTCCTAACAGATAGTAAGTATGCTCTTTACAGGGCCATTCTCAATTGTTTTTTTTTTTCCTCGTCCTAAATTTTTCAGCCTCTACTATAGTTATCTTAAAGAAATAGCAGTTAAGACATGGTCCATAAGTCAGACATGCTCTATAGATAAATCTATTCACTGTTCTACAACACATTACCTGGACTTGTACCATTTTTTTTTAATTGAGAAATTAAGTCATCAATAAAATCTAACAATTTAACAGAAGATTAATTTTTCACATGCCCTGGCTGGCATAATCATAGCTTGCAAGTAACATATAGTCAAAATCTTTTTAATCAAACCGAGTATAACAAAAGCTAGAATTAACATGTTACTTGAATTAGGGAGCTAAGTGGCAGAAATATAAAAAAAATGTCTGTGTGTGTGTTTGTGTGTGTGTGTGTAAAGCCAAACAGTAAGTGAAAAGATCTTTCCTGCCCATTGAATAGGCTTCAGGTGGGGCCAACAAAGGGAGATCTGATTAGAGAGAGGCTCACACCCTTTAACTAAGTGTGAGACCCCAGGCCAGTTAGCAAACTAGTTAGCTAGTTTGAGAGAGGCAGGAAGCCCTCAGGGCCCTAAGGGGAGTTGCTAAGACCTGAGCCTATGGTACATGCCTGAGATGGCAACCATCAATTGGTTGATGGCTAAGGATTGTACAAAAAGAGAAAACAGAGCTTGGAAAGGGCAGAAGCTGAAGAAGCCTAGAAACGGAGGAGCAGAAGCTGCAGAAACTGAGAAATGGATGACTAGAAGCAAGAAGCTGAAGAAACCAAGAACTGGAGAGCATCAGGATTCAGGAGTCTAGGGCCAGCTTCCAGAGTGTGCAGAGCAGAGAGTGATGAATACAACAGGGAGTTTCAGAACTTGGAGTCAGTGGAGCCAAAGGAGAGAGAGTGCTCAACAGGGTCTCAGGATTTGTGAATGATCTTCTTTTAGGAGGGCCCTAGCATTGAGGGGAAGCACAAGTACGATCTGGCTTGCTGCTGTAATATTTTGTTGTAACATCCTTGTTGCTATAATGAGTTGGGCTTATAGGGTTTGGAATGTTGTTGTAATGATATTGAATTGGGGGCATTGGTCCTTGGGTCTGATCCTTTGTAGTCTAAATAAATGTTATACTTCCTCTGCCTTCTACTTAGAGAATTCATTATGCTCTGTAACTCTGGACTGTTCAGGCATGTTCATGCTCCCCTTCGAGGTCATGAATTTTGCCTTAATGACATAGTGTTTATCTATATGTGTGTATCTATATGTGTACATGTGTATCTATACATACATATATACACACATATAGATACATACATATGTGTGTATAACCAACATATGGACTGTCTCAAGAGCTTCATTCCTCCTTGCCCCCGACCTCTTCTTCATTAGAGATTTCCATTCAAAAGTGAGATGACTACTTTGGCTCTACGCTTTAAAAGAAATTTGGGTCTAGATATAGGTAGTATTAGATAGTCTCTGAAGTCATTTTTGACTCTGAGGTCTTTTAATAGCAAAATTTAACATGTAGATAAAAGTTTCTAATGTTAAAAGTGCTTTCCATTTCACAATGCTGTATGGTAGATAGTGGAAGAATTATTACCCCTTTTTAAGAGGAGAGACAACCTATAAAGTGACTTCCTCAGAGTCAAATAGCTAACAAGTATCAGATGGAGGATTCCAATTCCTAAGTTCAGTATTTCCCTGTCCCCCTACGCCCAGGATACCATAATACTGCGTAGGATACATAAGTTGAATAGTCTCTTCTCACTTCAATCCATCCTGTACTTAGTTGTGAAAGTGATTTTCCTAAAGTATAGGTCTGACTGTCCTCTCACTTAGCCCCTCACCCTGCACCCCTTCAAAATATTTTAGTGGCCCACTATTACTTCTAGGATCAAATATGAAATTATCTTTTTGCCTTTCAATGCCCTGCACAACTTGACTCCTTCCTACCTTTCCAGTCTTCTTACACTGTACTTCCCATGATTATTTACTCTGTGATCCAACTAAACTGGCCTACTTGCTGTTCTTTGCCCACAGTGTCCCGTATCCCAATTCTGATGTTTTTTCATTTGCTGGAAAGCTCTCTCCTGACCTTTAAGTCTTGACTTCCGTGGCTTCCTTTAAGACAATTCACATTTGACTAGCCATATTCTTCAAGAGGGCTTTCCTGGTCTCTACCCACCCTTGCACCCTAGGAACTTCTCTCTAAGATTACTTTTCATATAGTGCTTAAAATAATGCCTGGAACATAGTAAATGCTTAATAAATGCTTCTTGAATGTCAACTGATTTTACAGATGGAAGATACTCAGTAACTATACCAGTTTGAATAGTACAGGGTCTTCTGATCAGTTCCACATGGTAAATTTTCTACAGTACTCATGAAAATAGTAATAAAAATATTAATAATTATATAAATATTTTGTCATTATTTAATGCAATAGAAGTTGTTACTTGAAGGTGAAAGCATACAACCTAAATAGGGATGAAAACTAACTAAACATAAAATTTCTTTTGGAACAGAAAAATAAAGCCCAACAATATATTACTGGAATAATGACACAATCAGTACATTAGGGAGAAAGAATGCAGTTTGGGAAGACCCAAGGTTACTTCTGTGGTTTAAATAAAACTGCTACTGCTACTCAAACAATCACTTTAAAGCCACTAGTATCTCAAGTTATAATATATTTACATATAAAATATGAACTAGGAGAGAAACAAGAAAAGAATTTTCTAATTGGAAATATACAAGGATCATAATGAAAATAATATGGATGAATTAACATTATGCAGACCTTAAAATTTTTTGGTATTGTCAGTGACAATTAACCTTCTAAAAATTCTTGCAAAGAAGTTAATGATCACATTGTTTGGGAAGTATATTAGGTCTGTGTCCATATAGTATATCTCTCTACCTATACACATACACACATACACATGCATATATATATATATATATATATATATATATACACATACATATACATATCCATACACATACACATATACACAAATGCATACATACACATATATTGTGTATGTATGTATGTATATCTATATCTATATCTATATCTATATATATATATATACATATATACACACATATATATGAGGATAAGTTTGTACATGGAGTTACGGCCTAGAGCATCTATTCAGATTTAGTAGACCAACATTTCATTCATTCAGGAATGAAGGTAATGGGAGATGACTAAAAAAAAAATACTTTTGGGAAAGTGGAAATAATTTCTCTCTTCTGAACTCCAAACTCTGAATCTGTTATCCCAGGCATTCTATTTGTTTTAAATTTATTCTTTCTCCATTTGCCATCAATCAAAACTAAAACTCTTACCCTTACCTCTGCAGCAATAAGTGAACTAGATAATCTCTTCTGACTCTTTGGACTCAGTGTTATCAAGTTCTCTGTCTTTTAATTAAACTGACACTTCACCAGAACGTAAATGCCTGACAGACATTATGAGAAAAAGTAAATAGAAAGAAAATAAAGTATAGAAATATAGAATTGTGAACCATGAAAGTATAGTGATAGGATTAATCTATCAAATGATCAAATATTGCAAAAGTAATATGGGTGAGATTTATGCTGATATTCAAGACATTGTACTTGGTGATATAGAGAAGATTCCTGCCCAAATACTGGTAATCAGAAGAAACAATCTGGTATTATGCCCTTTAACTCCACCCATTGTCAACACTACTAATTTTAAATCACTTTGCCTTGTTAAGAAGCTTAAGAGAATAATATAAACTTGAAATTTTTAAGGTATTATCTCATTTATTCCTCTTAGAGCTTTTCATTATAATTCCTTTACTATATACAATGAATGCCTAGGATTGAGGTAAATACTTTGAATAACACAAATGTAGAGAACATAGATTGAGTTCTTCTTGAATTCACAAATTATTTGGGAAAACAAAACAAATTTTGCTACAACCAAAGGACAATTTTAAGAAGCTATAAAAGAAAATGGGAGAGAGACAGACTGTTGTTAAATATGAATGTCCAAAGTTTATTTATTTTTGTTCATTAATTAACTTGTTTGTTTATTCAGTGTGTATGTATTATACATGCACATATGTATACATGTATATATTCATTTATTTAAAAGTATTTTCCACATGCCCCTAAGAGAAGATGTCTTTTTTTACTGAAGTGTGTTGAATATGGACTTTTCCAAATCAAGAAGGGAACTCAGAATTCTCCCAGTCTAACTTGTTACCTGACACACATATATTCTCTCCATCATTTCAAACAATTGATTGTGTAGACTTTACATGATGACCTTGACTGACTGAGACCAGCGGTGATAACCCATTCCATTTTTGGCTACTTTTAATCATCAGGAAAGTTTTCCTTGCATTGTATCCACTGAACTGTCATTTAGGTCACGTCTCTCTATCTTGTCTTCCAGTATGTTGTGAAAAATTTTGTCAAAGGCTTTGCTGGAACCCTGTAACTTGAATCCATTAACAAAGAAAAATAAAGCTAATATTTCTACTTCATGATACCTCTTAAAATATTTGAAGGCAGATATAATGCTCTATCTAGGTTTTCCTTTTTTAAACTAAAAATCCCTAGTTCCTTCAAACAGTTTTCATGTTCTATGGTTTGGATTTATTTTATCATTATGATCATTCTCTTCTGGATCTTCTTCATCCTCTCAATCTTCTTTCTAAAATTTGACCTTGAGAACTAAACTCAATGTTCTAGGTTTAGTCTGATCAAGATTGTGGATAGTAGCACAATCAATATGTAGCCCAAAATTAACTTTGTAGTTTTTTCTATTCTAGAATTATATGATTAAATCCCATTGAGATCACTATCCATGCAAAGTTGTGGGGTTTTTTTTCTAATGAAGTAGAATATAGGCATAATTCCTCCATCCTGATACCAAATGAAGGTTGTTGTTTTTTTGTTGTTGGTTAGAGATTCAACAAGACTTCCTTTACTAAATTATAGATTTGTCTGAAGTTAGGGATGATATTATGTTCATTTCTGCATTCCCAGTATCAATATAATAGCAACTTAATAACAATTTAACTGAGATTTACTTGCAGTGTTTCTGCCAAATCTAAGATGATATGACTGCATAAGGAAGCAAGTGAATGTGTCACCTGAGTTCTCTAGCTTCATAAAGGATTGTTTTAAAGTTGTTTCTCTCTGTTGAAACTTTATTGTTGGTCCTTCTCAACACAGTTCTATTGACAAATGTTGTAGCTCATGTGATGTTAACAATTTCTTTTTTGTTAAAATCATTAATCAATTGAAAATAAGTTTTCTATTAAGTACTTGATATGTGCCAGGCTTTTTGCTAAGTGTCATGCTTAACTTTATCAATATAAATTTTACCAGTTCTCTCTTTTAAAGGTTTTTTAAACTTATTCTATCATCTAAAATATTCTCTTTTTCTTCATATTTAATCATATTAATATGTGATGTCTTCCATCTTTGTATTCCTCCATTGATAAAACATGTTAAAAACCTAGATCATAGGAAACTAGGGATATGATACCATCAGTCCACAATATGTGGCTCTAGTCATTCAACTGATTTTGAATCCATCAAACCATATTATTATTTAGACTATAGTAATCAGGTCCATACATATATTCATAGAAATTTGTCAGTTGCTTTGCTGAAACCCACGTATACCATGTGCATAATAATTCCCAAGTCAGGTTGTCTTTGGATTCTCTAAAAAGATGTACCAGACATATAAGTAACCCTGGGCTAGTTACTTAACCTCTACCTGAAGTTAACCACTCTGAACTTCAGTTTTCCCATTTGTAAACTTTGGCTAAATAACATTGCCTATATCAGAGCTGTTATGAGTGTTAAGTAAGATTGTGTTCTTACAGAGTTTTGCAAACCTTGAAGTACTATGTTTACTAACTACCAGCTACTGTTGTTATTATCATTATCGTTAATCATCACTGTTGTTGATATTGTTGTGGTTATTATAAGTTGCCCCTATAATTTTAGATGTATTTCATATAGTTTTTCATGTATTTATCTGTGAAAACATTATATTCCCACTTTAAGAAATAAGTTCCTTTACGACTGTCTTACTTTTGTATTTATTTGTCTAGTACTTAGCAAAATGCTTGGCATGTAGCAAGCACTTACCATATTAATAGTTCTATTTGTTAGGAATCTTTTCAATATTGTGAGCTACAATCTGCCTGTCTTTAGGTTTTATTTTTAATACACCCAAGTAACTATGAACACATACACACTCACACACTCATACACTTTTGCACTCTCACGGCTACTGGACAAAGGCCATACTAGAAAAGGAGTGGATTCAAATTTTGAATTCAAGTTTCCTTAGCATACTTCACTTCTACATGGGCTATGACTATATGTTATCTGTAAAACCAATAAATGTAACTGACAAACACAAGGGACTTTATACTTATCAATGTGTTTTCAGATTTATTACCTCACTAGAAACCAATAACATTTTTTTGCAGGGCAATTGGGGTTAAATGCTAGTACATGTGCCAAGTATCTAA
The DNA here is from genome assembly GCA_028646595.1 of Phalanger gymnotis. Taxonomy (NCBI): domain Eukaryota; kingdom Metazoa; phylum Chordata; class Mammalia; order Diprotodontia; family Phalangeridae; genus Phalanger; species Phalanger gymnotis. The sequence continues at coordinate 263,187,617 of CM053622.1, read as the reverse complement.
GGCCGGATTATGAATTCAGGTCCTCCTCACTCCAGGGCCAGTACTCTACTCACTGTACCACCTCACTGCCCTGACAGACTCATAACTTTGAAGTAGGTGGGGCTGGAATTATTTCCATTTTAGAGATGGGAAGAAAGGCTCAGATATTAAAGGATTCATCCAAAGTCACATGGCAAATTATTTATGAAGTCAGGATTCTCAGTTCAGTGCTTTTCCCACAGCATACATTAAAAAAAATAAACATATGAATAAAGCTTTTAAGGATATATTCAATTCAACAGTAAGTAGTTTGCCTAGAGACAATAAAATAACAGAGAAGTCTGTTCAAGAGCAGAATGAGTTTGGTTCTGGCAGAATTTTTAGAGTTTTTCTTTTGAACAAAGTCTAGAGTTTGAAGAAACATATTTAGAAAAAACCTTTTATCTTGAAACAGTTTTAGGGTGTGAAAGACAAATAGTCTTTAATATTCACATCATAGATAGAACACTGACATGAAGGGAGACAATACTGCATCTACAATCTCCACGAAACTGCAAGTCCTGAAGTAGAACGTCTATCTTTTCAAGTAAATCATATACAAGTTGAGCCTTGATTTATGGGGACAGATTACAGATTACATTGCTTTGCATGCATTTCAGGTAAATATAACTGAACCCTGTTAGGATATGAGTTTCATGGGCTAAAGATGAATCTCAGTTTTTTTATTTCCATGCTGAAGCTCTGGGGCTATACACAACATCCCAGTTTGAGGGCAAGCAATATTTGAATGAGTGGAAAAATGAGATAGATTGATAGAGATAGGGTTGCATAAATCTGTATAACTTATTCGGAACTTAAAGAAACTTAATCCATCCTCATAAAGCAATGATATGACACTGGAAAAAATTGTCTGCATGTTGGTATATTAAAGCCTTAAATATCTTAAAGCCTTAGAGTCATAACTTCCAGAATATTTCAAAATCTGCAAAATACTTCAGAGATAATTGATCTATTTAAACCGTTTTATTCTATGCATGAGGGAAATGAGAATGAAAGAAGTTAAGTGACTTGGCAAAGGTCATGTAGTCAGACCCTCAACTAGAATCCAAGAATCATGACTGCCACAGATGTTTATTAGATAACTTTAAAGACACTGTGCAAAAACAAAAACAAAACAAACAAAAAAATAAACTTCCACTTTGTTTTGGTTTAATTGTCAGTGCTGAAGCTGTTGTGCTTCTCTGATTCGAACCAAAGTTAAACACTACAATTATTTTTTAGACCACAAAAAGATGTTAAGAATCTTGTTGCTTCATTTCTAAAGTACAACTTAGACTTTTTTGGCTTCCTGATCCAGAATGCGTATTGATCATACAAGCTGGCTTAACTGCTGCATTCAAATGAATGTCCAAGAGGAGGACTCATAGCCAGGCAGCTGTTGCTTGCATAACTGCTGTTGCTGTTGGCACCCCTACTGCTGTTGTTACTTCTCTTTAGTGGCCCCCTAGGGCTTAGTGACAGTGATCAGGGCTCTCCCAAGCCAGGAGGAGGAAGCCAAATTTTTTAATGAGAAAATTGAAGTGCTAGGACTGAAGATTACTGTAGTTGTCTGCTGTAAGAGGATAGGACTTTGGTGAATCATAGCTTGGTCAACACACTATCAGTAAAAACAGCAGTTTCAGAAAGCAAATAGAGCACTTATCTGGCACCACAGCTAAAGGAGAGTCGAAGTCTTTTGACAATAGTATGGATTAAATCTAGAGGCAGTTTAAATATATGCATTACACTTGGGATAGCATTAATCCTGCATATGTAATTCTAGGCAAAAGTGACCAGATGTTCCACTTTGACTGATTAACTTGTTTCCTCCATTAAATGTCCTTATAGTTTGATAGTTTGGGTCTAAATTCTTAGTAATTCCACTTGTTTTATCTCAATACTGTGTTCTAAAGAAAAAATAAGTAGCATGAAATTCCCTAGAAATCACATTTCTTTGCATAGTATGTATTCTCCACTCTTTTTACTTATTTAATGATTGCCATAAATTCAAATTTATTTTCTGATAATAGCTGGTTCTAAAGTAGCTAATGAGTGAAATGGATCTGATTTCTAATAGTAATTAATGTTGCAGGCAACTGTTTCTCAAAGCATCTACTCATTTATAAACAAATTTAAGTTTTGTCTATGTCTACACAGGCAAAATGATTGATATACTATCACCAATAGTCTTGGTAATTCAGGACAGTTGCTAAGGAGGAAAGACTAATAAAATAGTTCAGCATAGTTCAAGGTTTCAATTTATTAAGTTTACCAGATCCTTAGTTCACCCAGGGGCTGGACTCGTATCAAACAGCATGGAAACTCAGTATCTATCCATTTGGTAAGGGTAGATTCTGATTGGTAGATCCTAAAAACTGCTCATAAAAATGTTGTGAATTTTCTACTTAGAGTAGCTACTCAGCAGACTTTTTTAAGTTCTTACCTGAGATTTTATTGGTGTATAGTACTTCATCTTCCAGTGCAGATCTGTAACTGTTCGACAAATTTTTGTCTTTCCTAGGTCACTAGAAGATTAAGTGATTTGATTAGGATTACACAGCCAATATCTATTGGAGATGGGACTCAAACCCAAGTAGTCCTAACTTCAAGGGCAGCTCTCTACCCATGATATTAGTTGTCTCCAAAATTTGTTTATAGTCACTTTTCCATATTAAAAATAAAAAAAAGAAAAAGAAAAGGTTCACATACTTTTAATATATTCATATTTATTCATGTATAAATTATTTCTACATTCTACCATAGTGATATAAATTATATAATTTTCAAAAACAATACTGATTTTAAAAGGATGAGAAAAAGAGGAAATAATATTTGATACTACAATAACAGAGAACCACTGAGGGGAGAGCGGATTGACATGGTCAGCCCTGTGCTTTAGTAAAATCACTTTAGTAGCTACTTATGATTAATTGGAAAAAGAAGAGATTTGAGGCAGGGAGATCTGTTGGGTTATATCAGGTGACCTGTAATGAGTTATGGAAGAAGGATAGTAACTCACAAGATAGAGATATTTTAGAGGTAGAAAAGGTAAAATTTGACAATGGTTCTGACATGTAGGATGAGAGAAAATGAAAAGTTAAAAGTGATATCAAATGTGAACCTGGATGTTTGGAAAGACAGAAGTATTTCCTCTACAATAATAATGGAGTTTAGAAGAGGGCTAAGTCGGGAGTAAAATGCTGTAAAGCATGAGTAGTTCTTAACTTGGAGCCTATGAACTTCTTTAGAAAAAGATTTTGATCATTATATTTTTTTTCTAAAAAAATTGGTTTCATTTGAAATCCTATGTATTTTATTTTATACATTTGAAAATTAAATTCTGAGAAGGAATACATAGCTTCATTAGCCTGCGAAAGGGTCTTTGAAACAAACAAACAAATGAAAAAAGTTAAGAACATCTATTATAATGAGATGTGTAATGAACATCTCTTCACTGTAACAGTTATTATATGAGTAAGCAACTCCTATGAAGAAGGGAACAGTTACCCTCATCAACTGTCCAGCCACTGCCACTGACAGGGCAGGCAAAGGAGCCTGAAGCAGGTAGACATCTACCCAGAGGGAGAGACAGTAGTTACATGTGCCAGGCAAGTCTAACCACAATCACAACTTTGAATACCACCTCACCTCAGAGCCCAGTGAAGAGAATCTAAGACCCTGAACCCAAGGACCTTATAGCAATGCTACCAGCACAGTATGCATAGCTCTTATCTTTAGATGTCAGTGGAAATATAGACTCAGAACTTCTTCCAAATAGAGTTAAAGTCATAGCTACTGAAGAATCAGAAGATAATTTTCTTACCGCCAAGGCCCTAAAACTGTCAAATGGCTCAACATTAGAAAACAATGTGATTTTATCAATGGGAATGATATTAGAGGCATTACTGTCTGCTTTGCCACTGCACATTATGGACCATAGGGCATTTCCATGATACTTGAAAAGGAAATTTTTCAGGATATTTTCTATTCCTCATTAGAATGAGAGCTTCTTTAGGGCAGGGAATCTTTTATTTTTCTATTTGTATCCCACCATTTGGAACAGTTATTTACACATAGTAAGTACTTAATAAATGATCTTTCTATCTGCTCATTCATTCATTTGAGCCTATTTATCTAATGAAAACATCTTTTAAACTGTCAATCGCCTTCTTTCAATGAGATAATTTTGTTCCAGTGCTGCCCAGTTATGCCAATTGAGCTACAATGATTCAGGAAAGTACTCTGATTTTTCAGGTTTGATAAAGGAATAAAACAAAACACTCATTCTTGAGTTAACAAAAGCAGAATGACTTAGTCATAGCAATGGAACATATTCAAAAAGGATATGTATCTAGGACACCAAGAGCTGTTTTATCTGAGTGAAGTTCTTTTCTCACTGAGCTGCACATTATGATCTGTGCATCAGCTGAGGTTCAGAGAGAGTATGGAAGCTCCTTACTTTTTTTTTCTTTTTGGCATCCTGGCAATGAAGAAGTGTTGTCAACAGCCAAAACTTTTAATTCCATGAAACAATCAGATTTCAAAAACAGTTTGAATATGTTAAAAAAAATACCATCCTAATTTTCATGCGCGAAGTGTTAGGAATTTGATGCCTAGTTGTCCTTTATGGCAATTATAACCTTGACACCATGTGAGTACCCACAGCAGGAGCTGTGCAAGTGCCCCTGGGAAAATCCCCAGGTCCCTCTCCATCCCTTCCTTCCAGCACGCCTACCTGGGATTCACATCAAGGGCAGAAAAGAGAGGAAAGGAAAAGAAGGGAGGGAAGAGAACAGGAGAAGAGAGGAAAGAAGATGAGAAAAAAGAGAGGGGAGATAGAAAAAGGAAAAGGAAAAAAGAGAGGGAAAAAGAAGGATGAAAAAGAAAAAAGAGGAAAAGAGGAGAGAAGGGAACGGGAAAAGGGAGAGAGAAGGAGAGAATAGATTGGAGGAAAGAAAGAAAAAAGAAGGGGAAAAATAAGAATAAAGCAAAAGGGAGAGACATAAATAACAATAAGGTTTTTATTTGAATATAAATTTGCCCTTCCACATTGCTCCTAATACAACAATACACAGTGGTCATTAGAAAACTGACCCCAAACCATTGGAGAGCTTGTAGGACCAATGGATGGCACTGTTGGAAAGTGACTTGCTTTTGGTCAACAGAAGTAAATAACTCAGGTTATTTTCCTCATTGAATAACATTATTATTTAAGAAATATTGTGAAGCCATTTTGAATCCCTGACAGGGGTAAGGGAAAAGGTAGGAAGCAAAAAAAGAGATATTGTTCTTTTCATTTCCTTTTATTAAAATCTATGTGTTTGTAGATTATTGGATATAAAAATAATAGAGCAGCATTTTAGTAAGAATATAAGAAATGATCTTTGCTAGATAGTTATGCTCCCCACCCTCTTTTGTAGGCTTAAAAGCAGACCTTCATTTAATGTTAAAAAAAAAAAAAATTGAAGGCCTGACTAAAAGTAATAGAAGTTACAATAATACTTAGATATTTTCCCAAAAGAGGACAGTTAGAGGTCTCTCGTAGTTTTTTGTTTGTTTTTCTTTTGTTTTGTTTCATTTTTAATTTAGATTCTAACACCATCAGGGTTAATTCCTAATGTCTACAATTAGACAATGAAAAAAAAACAGGGTGTAAGACTTTTTGTATCAGAGGAAAATGAATTTAGATAATTGTATTAGAGGGCAGGGATTACATTGTTCCACTAAAACTCCTAAAACCCCTGAACTCCCATAAAATGTGCCCCTACTCCACCTTTTCCTCACCCACCCCTGGGATGCTATATGGCTGGGAATCATGAAATATCACAGTCTCCAAAGAAAGTTGTAGGTAGTTGTAAATAGGCTATAATATGCTATTAATGAAGAATTAAACCAAAGCGAAGAATTCTGGGAAAAGAAGCAGGCCCTTTGTAGAACATAAAAAAAGGATAAATGATAGATTACATGAGCCCTATTGGTATCCACATAATTTCAAGAGATCTATAAATAGTCTGTCACTATATGCAGTAGATAGTTATTGAATGTTATTGGGAAAAATGTACAGGATATATATGGATGGGTTTTAATCTGAACTATTAATTTGATCTCATTGACATGGGTATCCTTATACCCACATCAGTGAGATTAAAAAAAAAATCCATCAAACAATAAGTACCTTGGAAACAATAAGTACTTAGCAAATGTTTGTTGAATTGAGTTGAATTTTCACTTTTAATGTTTAAATAACCCAAATCCAGTTAAATAACTGTATACTTCTAGTTGGAGAATGTTCAGGAAATATGGCTTTTCAAACAAGAAATGGTACCCAAAAGGTAGAAATTATTGGGGAATTCTCTAAACCTCTTGGGAGAGGCAAACCCTATCAGCAGGAGTCCAATGACTATGAGTCATGGATAGAAGGTCAAACTGAAAATAGATTAATTAGCATGCTAAGGACTCTGCTGTGGCAGATAGCAAATTCTGATTACTGGAGTAGTGATTTGGTAACTCTTCAGGACTGCTGAGCATACACAGCCAATCAGTACTATTCAGCACTTACAGAGAATAGAAAAGTGTAGCTTTTAACTGGGGATGCAGGGTAGAGAAAGAGAGGGGTCAGTCAAGGGAGAAATGAGGAGTGTTGGGAATGCAGATGGAAGGATTTATTTATAGAATAAGAAGGAGAGTAGGGGAAGAGATGAAATAATTTCATAATAATGGCAAAAAAGTCCTTTTAGTCAAAATTGTAGGACACCAAGAAGTTGTTATGACAGTGTATGCAACCATTTGCTTTACTACATCCTTGCATTGAGATTGAGAACTAATAAATATTAGGCCCCTCAGTAGTTGATGGATTTCTACATTGTTAGTTTAACAAGATGTGACATAATGGTTTTGGTTCCTATTTTTTCCTGTACAGAAGAAATTAATTAGTCTTTATATCAAGACATAGTCAGTTAGAACTGAGTCACCTCAGAGGATAGATTCATTTTTTTCCTGACAATATAGTTGCCCATTTATAATTTTTGAAATGGGGAAGAAAGGAAAACTCCATATCTCTGGAGACTTTCTAGTAAAGTCTGATAGGAGAATGATAATTTGAACTATTAGCATCTAGGGGGGAACTTCAATTGTTTGATCCAGCCCAATCCTGATTAGGGACTAGTTTGGGGCATTGCCTACCATTCTACTACTCTGGAATTTGTTACTATTATGCCTAATTCATCCTTGACAATGTCCCAACTTTCCTTTGCCACAAAATACCTATGGTAACTCCAAGACCCCTACTCCTGGATGAATTTTCCATCACTAGACCTAGAAAAATGAAACCCGTCCTCACTCTTCCCTTCCAGGAATTGGATTTGGAAATCTCCAAAGGTGTTAAACTCAAGGCTCAAGGGTCTTTAATCTCCCACAAAACTCCCCAATGCATCCCAAACCACCATTAAAATATAATTGGTTAGCATTTCGCAAAGCAAATAAGAATGAAATAGATATGTATGATGTTAACTTGTGGATTTCTAAATAAATTTGCAACACACAAGGATCTGTTTTTAATTTGGGTTTGACATCATGGGATGATCTACTGTTGTGAGTGAAGACATTACTTTTCCCAAAATCTCTGAGGAAAACAACAATGTCTAATGAGTGGAATGAATGAAAGTCTCTCATTTAAGGAAAAGGATACTTAATATTTTAGCTTCCATAATGCCTGAACTATATTTTTAAGTTTAAGAATTAAGCCCCCATCTCCCTGCTTAAACTTGCACATGCGCCACATATATCTGCATCCTGCATGCACATAGAGTGAGCATGCCTGTAACGGCTGTCTGTTAGTTTGAGGTTAAGGTGTTAGATTAAGAATCTTTCCTTGTTTCAAGAATGTGAGGCCAACTCCCCCCCCACCCCATGAGGATAGAGGTCTAGGGGTTTTTTGGGGCTTCTTAGAATTGTTTTTGTAAGAAGGTTTATGGAGCTTCTTAGAATTGTTTTTGAAAGGGTTTTTTTGGGGGGGAGGGCTTTAAGGGGTTATGTAAACTGACTGTCTGCCTTCTGAAACTTGCCTCCCCAACACAGACTGTTCTGGAGTGGGCGATGCCCAATTCTTGCACGAGACTTGCAAATAAAACCTCTGTCTTTACCTTGAGAAACCTTTGATTGTTATTTCATTTTGGGGGATTTTTGTCCCACACACTAATAATTTCATTGAGTATTAGACACACAGAAAACCAGCCTCTTGTCGCAAAGAACCTGGTCAGTATTAGATCCTTAGATACCACCCCTCCTGTTGCTAAGACCTTCCCAAGTAGTGGAGCCTCAATCACAATAAAAAGAAAAAAAAAAACAACCGAACAACAAAGAAACAAAACTCAGAAAACAATGAAACAATTGAAAAGCACAGTCATAAGTCTAAGTTACTCCATGTACAGGATTTCCTTTGGCTGTGTACTAGCACAGATCTTGGAATGTAGTTGTCATTTCACAAATTCTTGTTAATTATCAATTACTTGACTTATCATTGGATGAGGCAATGAGATGGTCACTGAATATGAAAAAGTCAGAGCCCTTGGTGGACTAATAATCAGGCATTTATCAATTCAATCTACTACTTTTTGTCTGGTATTTGTAAAAGAATGGGATGCACAGAATTTGACAAATATTATTATTCAACAGTTAAGAAAATCAACCTATGTATGTATGTTATATATATCAACCTATATTTATATCTATTTATCAAGGACTGGAAGGAAATAAGCATTTCTATAGCACTTACTTTGTTCCAGGCACTGAGCTAAATTCACTTAGCAAATATCATCTCATTGGATCTTCACAATGGCCCTGTGAGGTAGTTGCTGCTATTATCTCCACTTTATAGGTGAGGAAACACAGGGAAACAGAATTTTTATGAATTTCCCAGGTTCATGAGGCTACTAAGTATCTGAAACTGAATTTTAACTCAGGTCTTTCTAAGTCCTGGCCCAGTGCTCAATCCACTGAATTACCAAGCTACCTAACCACAAAGAACTCACATGCTGAATACAGATAGAATCCTAAAAATATATTCTTATCATGTTAAAATATATCAGCCAATTTTCCACAGGTTATTTATTTATTTATTTTGGCAAGCCAATCAAGGTTAAGTGACTAGCCAAGTGTCTAAGACCAGATTTAAATTCAAATCCTCCTGACTCCAGGGCCAGTGTGCCACCTAGCTGCCCCTCTCCAATTTTTCATAAGTTAATAAACTTTTATTGATATTAATAACTTAATGATTAATATTAAGATCAATTAATAGTTAAGATTAAACTAATTGTTTAACTCCATCTAAATCAAACACTGGCATTTAGTCTGAAAGTCATGGAAAACATGATTTTGACTAACTATAGGTGTATGATTGGCTTACTTTTAGGGCTAATGGCGATAATAATTATAATAATAAGTCTTAGGGAGGGACTAGGAAGCACTGTGGTAGAACTCAGAAAGTTTGTTTTGTGCTAAAGGCCAAGAAATGTGACAATTTTCATTTTTCATATTTAAGTTACTAAAGAATGATAAACGTATTTCATATAAGCTTAGTGCAAATTTGAACAAGATACCCTTGTTATATATCTGAAAAGCAATGAATGTTAATAGAAATGCCTTCTTTTTAGTAAGGTTAGGAGATATGGTGTTGGGGGTCCCTATCACCCCAAATCCCAGGCCTTTGTCTAGCAAAGGCCTGATCTCACAGGCAATGAATGAGGCAGGAGGCAAGATGGTGAGTAACTCTGCTTTATTCAAGTTAGTATCAAACTTTTATATCTTTGGTTATGTAGGCACTAGGGCCACCCTGGTTCCTCCTACTCTCCTCCCCTTTCCTTCCCGCACTCTCCCCATAATTCACTTGTGCTCAGGCAAGTCCGGAAAAAGACCCGGAACTGCCACATTGCCGACAAGGGTGAGACTCTTCCTCCTGACTCCATCTTGTTCCACCCTTACCTCACAGCCCTGAGTTTACCTCAGCAGGCCCTGCGTGCAGAAGTCTAAAGAGGGCAGGGGTCGGCTCTAACTCGCCCCGTTACAACTCCTCCTTTTTGTTTTGCCGTGAAATGGACAGGTCACAGAGGACCATAATGTCACACTTCATGCTAAACAGGGAGTGGTGCATAAGGGAGAGGAGGCAATGAAAGACATAGGGGAGGAGACAAAGACCCAGAACCAGGAACAGAAACCCTATGCCAAGGGGGGATGAGTCATTGCTTCAGCCAATGCCGTGGGTCAGCTTGTTAGGAAAAGTCCAGAATGTGCTGTGCAGTTTTATCAGGGAGCAAATCATCATGTGATGCAATGTTAATGTCCTCTGCCAAGCTTATTAACTTTTGGAGTTCCAGCATGATGTTGTCCAAGACAGCGCCCTGCAACTGCGTGGGGGTTGTGTCCCAGTTATGTCCAGTGGCGTTATATTGTTTTGAGGTAAGGCAGAAATGGTTAAAATGATAGTCACATTGTAGTTTGGCCTGTAATTCCAGATACTCCACCTTTGTGCCTAATACCTACACTGCATTTTGTAAAGTTCTAATAGCTTGGTAAAAGTCCTCATCTGTCTGAGCCTGATGCCTGAACCCAAGGGAAACATTACACATGAGGTCGTGTAACTGGATGGCTTCCCAAACCTCATTCTGTATGTTTGATACTGCCATTGCTAAGGCCATGGAACCAATGATGAGTTCCACCAGCAAAGTGATACCAAGCACAATGCACAAAATGCAGGAAGAATTCCATGGGCTGGTGGAAGGTTCTATGTGACCAGCCTCCAATTGTTCCTGAACTATCACCTTGAGGGGAGCTATTTTTTTTCACTAGACAGGGTTGCAAGGTTGAGAAAGTAACTTAACCAGTTTTACACAATTGTTTTCATTTTTTAGTTTCAACAAAATTCGAATTAAAAACTTCTTTGTCTAACACTATTTTTAGCTCACAACATTAGCTCAAGTTTTACAATGTAGGAGAATTTTACTACAATTTAGAAATACAATAATAGTACAAACAGAAAAATTTCATATGACATTAATTACATTTCCAAATCATTACATACATTAGGCTTACCAAGCATAGAGGCTTTTCTTCTTCTCATAGTTGCAGAGCCTGGCTGTGGATTCGGGGGTGCTGGGAAGCTGCAGAATCCATCACTGGAATTAAAGGTCTAAGGAGTCATTGAGGAGGGTCCCTGAGGGACATTCACTTTCTAACAGAGGTTGCTGGGTTTGGAAGACCAGGAGCAAAAATTCCAGATTTTGGTGGTGTGGGAGCAAGGACTTGGGGGATTGGGAGTAGAGGTTCCCCTGTTTACCTATTGCCTAGAACTGTGGGCTTCAGGGTACCCAGAGGTCAACAATATAGCTGCTATGCCTCCCCAGTTTTTCTTTTCCAGGTGGGGGAGGGTAACTCAAATTTCCTACCATTACTCTCTTCCTTTATCTGATCTGGGATGAGAGAAGTTTGTTTTAGCTGCTCTAATTTTCACTCAAGTAAACTTCACTTTTGGGTTCACTCCTTAAAAACTTTCATGAAAGTGAGAACTTTGAATTTTCCAGTCAAAGGTGAGTGGGACTCTGGAAAAGATCCAATGGTACCATGTCCCTTCTCCTTATACTGGGAAGCTCAAAGTGTCTCTTTTACAGATCTATGCAATTTCCCAATTTGCCTTAGTGCCAAATAGCATAATAAATTCTGACTTATCAGAAGTCAAATTAGAACACATATCACATAAATTTAAGGGAAAAGTTCCCGCTTTCTTTCTTATCTCTCTTCACATCCCAAATTGGCCAGATCTGGAATGGAAGGAGAAAGAAAGAGCATTTTTTCCAATACCAAATTTTTACTCTCAAAACCTCTATTCACGATGTTTGTGCAAATAGATTATACCTTCCTTCACATGCCTCTTTCCTACATGTTTAAACTTTCTTGCTTTTCGTTTCTGGTGGACTTTGATTAAAACCCCTTTAAAACTGCACATATCTTATTTCTAATTCTGACCTGACACTTCTCTTTTCCAATATATAACCTAAACAAGAAAACATTTTTTTCTCTCTCTTTCCCTCTTTCCTGCCCTCCTGTTCCTCTGAAGAGACTGGAGTCAGGGAGGGAAAGGAAGAGATAGTGGACTTTACAGGGTGTCAGATTACACACTGACACGGAAACGCAGATACAGAACACAGACACAGAGACAAAATCACAGAGATGATTTTGTGAATCCTATACACAAAGTGCTTGGTCCTCTGATGTAACAGAGGCCAGGCACCATGCTTTATTGAGGTCGTGGAGACCCTGCTTTTAAGATGATCTGGGGCAGATCCCCGGTTGTTCTCTTCCAGTTGTTTAAGACACATCTTTCTCTTACTAGCTTCTTCAGAACTTTCATATAATGTATTTTATGTTCCCAAATGCATGGATTGGATTTATATTGAGGAGTCGGGGGAGGGGCCGAAAGAGACTTCATTCTTTCCTCCGGATCATATTCTAAGTTGCCTTTTTCTGGTATCTTGTCCTAGGCTTTCTCCACGTAGATAGCAAGTCTCTCATATAGCTCCGTGGGGTGATTAATCTGTTTCTTCTCACTGGGGGAATTTGTCTTACTCTCCTCTGCCCTGGATTGTCAGGATCATCCTCCTCCACAGGTTCCTCCATGACTGAGAAACCCCCTACTCCTAGGAGGTCCCACAGGTCCTCATCGCCTTGTTCCCTCATCTTTTTTTATCATTTGTTGTAATGGCGACATTTCGCCACCGGGGGTCAGCCCACTCGGGTGTAATGATTCATTTCCTCCACCAGGAGGCACCCGAGTTTCACTTATGAATGCCTGCTCTCTAACTTCCTCTTTTCTCGCGGGAACTTCTGCTTTTGTCCTATTCCCGCGTGGCTTTTGGCTAACTTCCTCTTTGAAACGAACAGCTTTCTGTGGAGCTGACTGAGCTGACAATTTTTCTAATTTTCTCCTCAGCTCCTCATTTTCTTGTTGCAGCCTCTGTCTTTCCTCCTTCTCTCGCACTTGTTCCTGAAGCTGATCTAAATTAGAGTATAGGGAGTCTGAGTAAGGCGGAGCTCTGGAATCTGGGGAGGAGGGTCCCCATTGTCCTGGAGTAGAACCAGAGGAGGTAGAGGGTGTGTTCTGAGTGTAGGCTGTAAACTGCCTGGGCTGTTTCTCACAGCAGCCTTCTGCTTCTTCAAGAGCCACTTCGATAAGATTGTATAGAAAAAAATGTGCTGGGTTCCAAGCCCATGGGGTTTTCTGACTCACAGCTTGTTAACTGCTCTCCTACAACAGTAATGGGGGGTTCACTGTGTAGTCCAAGGGGGTATTTTTTTCTACAACTTTAAGAAAACCCCTGATAATCCGGGGAGCAAATGTACACCCTTGATCCTTGGCTGTCCTATACATGATTCTTGTAAATGCGACCTGATCCATGCCAGCTCCTAAGGACTCTGCCTGCCCCATGATGACGGAAATTCCTTACCTCACCACCATAGAAGCTGGGTTGCCCACAGAGACGGGACTGTCCTTCCCGCTGTGCATGCAAATTCTTCCCAGGGTGCGCACACAATCCTCTGCTCTTCTCTGTCATCTCATAGGAAGGAGGCTCCCTGGGGATCATGGGGGTGGGGGTGGGGGTGTGGCTCTGCGTGGGGCCCCACGTTGGGTGCCACTTGTTGGGGGATCTCTATCACCCCAAATCCCAGGCCTTTGTCCAGCAAAGGCCTGATCTCATGGGCAATGAATGAGGCAGGAGGCAAGATGGGGAGCAACTCCACTTTGTTCAGGTTAGTATCAAACTTTTATATCTTTGGTTATGTAGGCACTAGGTCCACCCTGGTTCCTCCTACTCTCCTCCCCTTTCCTTCCCGCACTCTCCCCATGATTCCCTTGTGCTCAGGCAAGTCCAGACAAAGACCCAGAACTGCCACATTGCCAACAAGGGCAAGACCCTTCCTCCTGACTCCATCTTGTTCCACCCTTACCTCAGAGACCTGGGTTTACCTCAGCAGGCCCTGGGTGCGGTGGTCCAAAGAGGGCGGAGGTCGGCTCTAACTCGCCTCATTACCATATGGTTTATAGATATTCTTATAACAGTCAACTAAGATGTATTATTTTCTTTTTTTTAATTTGTTATTTTGAAGTTCCCCCACAGCTCTAACCAAAGTCAAAGCCAGACTTTGTGTCATCCCCAAAAGATTTTGTTTTCCTTCAAATTGTTCCCTTTCAGAACTTTCTCACATCTCATTCCATTTCCATTCTGGCCTCTGACTAAAGTTAATGAAAGTTCCCTGAATATAAGCAAGATTTTTCCATTAGTAGTAGTTCCTCTTTGTCATTACTTTGACACAAGACTACTTGTGTATTTCTACATTTTATCAGGTGGAGAGTTAATTGAATTAAGAAAGAGACCTGATTTTGAGCTCGTAGAATTATATTACATTTTGATTTTTCTGTTTAGGTGTTACTATTAATACTGATTTAAATCAATTAATCAGTTCAATAACCATTTATTAAGTCGTTGTTCAAAGCAATGTGCAAGGCAATTGTCTCTGAGTAAAAATACACATATTCTTTTGCACATTGCTCTTTACAATGTAGGAAAAGAAAGAATTTTCTTCTTTTGTCCCCCACATTTTTCAAAATTAATTTTCTCTTCTAACTCTTTATTCCTTTGGATGATTAGTTACATTCTCAAGTTATATTTTGCCAAATTTCATACTTGCTCACATTCGATCTTGGAAGCATAGCATTTTCTTTTCTTTCTTTCTTTCTTCTTTTGGTATAATCTTTGAAGAAGGCAAAAAAATCTGTGTATGTACTCTCCTTTCTCTTAAGAGGGACTAGCTTCATCTCTCAAATCACCTCAATGGTCTTGTTTATTTTATATTTACAAGCAGATGGATCACATAAGACCTCCCCCGGTGGGAAAATAATTCACTTCCCCATTCTGGAATACACTCTAGTGCTGGCTCCAGTGACAGCATTTCATCCTCTGGCTTAAAGAGCACTAAAGGATAACTAAAACTTTCTCTCAAATCTGGGAGGGATTCTTGGACTACAAAGATTTATCTCCTGTAAGGGAGTTCTAGTTTTATACCTGATTTCTTCCTCTTTGCCTGTGCGCTGACCAGCAAGCACACTAGGACTTTGATAGATATTTTGGCACCTATTTTCTTATTGCAGCAAGCAAGGCATTAACATCTGCAAAGAGGAGATTACAGTCATGCATCATATTGATATTTTTTATGTACACTTCTGGTATTGCTTCAAAAATCCTTCCCTTGTGACCTACTCCACAAAGGAGCTAACAAGTCTGCAGGCAACAGACAACCTTGAAATACTTCCACTGCTATTGAAAAGTAATTAATGGTAATGTGTTCCTCTCGCCCTGAGATTGCTACAGATTTTTTTAAAGCACCTGACTATGGAACCATACAGTATTTGGGCTACGGAGCAAAGCTTTCAAAATTCTGTTTTCATATTTACTTATTTTCCTAAACTGCACAATCCCTATTGATTAAGTGTAACGGGACGAGTTATAGGTGACCCCAAGGCATCGTTGGACCTCTGCGCCCTGAGCCTGCTGAGAAAAACTCAGGGCTCTGAGGTATGGGAGGAACAAGATGGAGTTTGGAGGAAGGGTCTCATCCTTGTTGGCAACATGGTGCAGGGTTCTTTTCCCGGTTCACCTGTGCACAGGTGAATCATGGGGAGAGCGCGGGAAAGAAAGGGGAGGAGAATAGCAGGAGAATAGGCAGAGAGTGGGTGGGGAGCAGGCGGATCAAGGCAGTCCTAGTGCTACGTAATAAAGGCTATAAAAATCTGTTCGCTGACTTAATTAAACGGAGTTGCTCACCACCTTGGCTCCTGTCCCTTCATTGCCTGTGAGATCAGGTCTCTCTTCAGAGAGATCCCTACAATAGTTTTGGGGTAAGCGAGTTCCCAACTTTCCCCTTACAATTGGCGCCCAAACGTGGGGCCTCCTTTGGGTCCAAACGTGGGACACCACGTGGAGCCACACGTGCAGCCCCCCGCTCCACGATCCCCAAGGTGCCTCTGTCGGGAGAGGAAGAAGCACAGCCTTGGGACGAATTCACGAGAAGAAGAAGAAGAGCAGAAAGGAAGATTTCGCACGCACAGCCTTGGGACGAATCCGAATTTCTCAGCGGGAAGCACCTCCTGTCTCTGCAGGCAACCCAGCCTATGCTGGTGAGGTAAGGAATTTTCCTTATTATGGGACAGGCGGAATCCTTAGGGACTTCTGCAGATCAGGCCGCGTTTGTAAGAATTATATATAAGACGGCCAAGGACCAGGGATGCACAATCATCCCCAGGATCATTAAGGGTTTTCTTAAAATAGTGGAAAAAATATCCCCCTGGACCACACAGTGACCTCCCGTTACTGCGGGGTCATGGAAAGTCGTGGGAGAACAATTAACTAGCTACTAGTCAGAAAATCCCAGGGGCCTTGAACCTAGCACATTTTTTCTGTATAACATTATCAAGGCAGCTCTTGAAGCCGCAGAAGGATGCTGAAAAAAAACCCAGGCAGTTTGCAGTCTCCACCCAGACCACACCTTCCACCTGGCCTGACTTCTCTCCTAAGCAGTCTAGACCTCTTTCCCTAGATTCCAGTGCTCCACCTTATTCACCCTCAATTAGCCCACTCTCTCTATACCTTGATTTAGATCAGTTTCCGAACCAAGCGGGTGAGAGGGGGGAGAGGCAGAGGGTGTTACAGGAAAATGAAGAGCTGAGGAGAAAATTAGAAAAATTATCAGCTCAGTCAGCCCCACAAAACATCGTCCGCTTTGAAGAGGAAGTTAGTCAAAGACCACGTGGGAACGAGATAAAAAGCAATCAGAAAGCAGGCACGCATAGGTGAAACTTGGGCGCCTCCTACTGGAGGAAATGGATCAGTACACCCAAGTGGGCTGACGCCTAGTGGTGATATGTCGCCATTACAACAAATGATAAAAAGGATGAGAGAACAAAAGGAAGAGGAACTGTGGGACCTCCTAGGGGTAGGGGCTTTTCCAGTCATGGAGGAACCTGGCCAGCAGGTAGATGAGGATGATCCTGACAACCCAGGGCAGAGGAGAGTGAGGCAAATTCCGCCAGTAAGAAGACACACTCCTGTGTCCCCCTTCCTAATAAAAGAGCTAAAGAGAGCAATTAAGGATTATGGTTTAAAATCCCCCTATATTAAGATTAGACTAAAGGATTTGGCT
>CM053622.1:263112234-263169855 GCA_028646595.1 Phalanger gymnotis | reverse complement strand
AGAACTACGGAGTATGAATGCAAATCGAGGCACACTTCAATCTCGCCTTTTTTCCCCTCCACTTTTTTTTTTCTTCTCTCTTTTGTATTTGTTGTTGGGTTGTGTTTTTTTTTTGGTTCTGTTTCATCTTTCTCATGAGTCATGAGAAAATGTATAAATTAATTCAATGCCTAAAAAGAAAATTGGAAAAAATGCAAGAGCTTTTAGTTGAATTTTTTTTACTTATGACTAGAGAATGTGACATTTTTTTTTTCTTTTCACTAAGAACCTTCGTGTTTTTATTGTTAGGGTCTGGGTTGCTTGAGAGGGATGAAACAAGAGGAGTGGGTGTCTCCAATACCTGGCCAGCCATGTTTCACAGGCTTGTAGGTGATAGAGAATTCTACCAGGTAGTATCAGTCATCTCAGGCTTAATTTCTATCTGATTGAAGGTCTTGCAGTTATAGAAGCCCACCATACTTCCTACCATATAGGGCAGGATGATCATGTCTCAAAGGTGTGCCTTTACTACCTCTAGCTTTTCCATGGGGGGTACCTCCTTCCTGGCCTTCCTCAGACGCTTCAGGAGGGAATGCTGTTTTCACCGCAGACACCTGTTGAGTCGGCGACGCTGCCGAGCACTGCACAAATGCATGAGCTGTTCAAAGGCCGTGTCCAGGAGCTGATTCAGGTCCATGCCGCAGTAGGTGAACTTTGGAAGGTTAGCTTCTTCTTCTGCTCCACTTCTGCCATCTTGTCTGCTGTCAGAAAAAGTGAACATGATATTTCCTAGGTTTTCATCTTTGAATCTTCCTCATAATGAAGGTTTTACTAAGCACTTTCCATACAAAAACCTAATTTGGTATCTAAAGATTTATTATACTTGTTTTTAAGATGTGGAATATGAACCTTGGAAAGCTTAGGCAACTCACTTGAAGTCGCACAACCATAAAATGTCAGAGCCAAGATAATATATATTGCCTTTAAAATACATATCCTCCATCTTTTTTAAAATCACAATGAGCTTAAAGAAACATCCTGTGCCTATACAAGTATGTATTTTATTAATTAGCTGAAATATAGTTCTATGCTATTTTTTTTTGCAATCAGGCCCAGGTAATTTTAATAATCTCACACAGTGAGCCAGAAGAAAGTTGGAGAGGCAATTGAAAAGAGAATAGGAGTGTTCCCTTCCCTTCTGAAACTCTATACATATAATAGAATACTGTCATGGTTGTGGGTGTAATACTGAGGCTCTTGAGAAGGAGGACAAAAATTGAGCCCATAGCCCAAATTCCATTAAGGCTGTAAGTGGGTAGAATGAAATAAGTTTCATATCACTTGGATTAGTTGGAAGTGATTAGTTGGAAGCTATAAGATCTGCAGTAAAATAGAAGACCCCAAAACCTTACTATTTTTTACTTTTCTATTTGTGTCCTCAATCTTGTCACAGTACTTGGCACAAATTAAGTGTTTAATAACTGTATTTCCATTCATTCATTAATTTTATCATGAGAAAACAGAATTGGGAAAAGTAACCAGCTTTTCACAGGCAAGGGAAAACCTGTTTGGTGTAAATCATGGCAGCTGTAGTTCAAATGAAGGCATTAGAAATAAAGATATCCAGAAGGAAGTGTTTTTGAGCTATACCACAGAGTACAAGACAATTAGAAGTTCATCTATATGTAAAAAAATCTGCAATGTGCTGGAAACTGAAGATAATTATATGGGGAAAAGTTGTGGAAAATATAGAAAATTATACTTAAGACAGGGTAGCCAACACTGCCATGTACTAGGTTCAAATTGTTGTGGCCTGCACACAAAAAAGCCCAGGCAATCACAGTATAGGAAGCTGGCATCAGTACAGAGGAACATGATTTAAGTGATTTACTGAACAAGTCTCTGGAGGTGACCTGCTTGGGTAGTAAGAATTTCCCATAGAATCCTATAAAAATCTTTTTCACTGTTAAATGCAAAATAAGTCTGTTCATGTTTGTAGCCTTATGAACTTATGTGGAAAAGCTAGTGACTATGCAAACCCACGGCAATAAGGGGAGGTGGTACAAGATACAACAGTGGCTAGATGATCTAAGTGGGGCTAGAGAGAGAGAGAAGACATAAATATACATACTGTCAGGAGGGAGAGTTAAACTTATCTCTGATGCTTTTGTTTTTGTTTTCCATTTTATTTTGTATTATGTTGTTTTCACTTTCTCAACAGTTGAAGCAGCTTAGGATCAGTCTTAAATTTACATCGGCCAAGATTAATTGGGGGCAGCTAGAGTCAGGAAGACCTGAGTTCAAATCTGGCCATAGACACTTACTGGCTATGTGACCATGGGCAAGTCATTTAACCCTGTTTGATAGTTTCTTTATCTGTAAAATGATCTGGAGAAAGGAAATTGCAAACCAGTCCAGTATTTTTGCCAAGAAAACCCCAAATTAGATCACAAAGAGTCAGATTTGACTGAAATGACACAACAACAAAAAGATTTATCAAGTCTTAATTTTCTGTTCTCTTTTTTAAGATTATAGAAGAAAAGATTGTTATTCATCATTCTCATATACTTGATAGCTGTCAATCAGAAAAAAAAAAGATTCTCCTACACCATCATTCATTCAGAAAGAATAAAAAAATACAGGCATTAGAAAAAGAAGAAAAAAATCCTCTATTCTACATATGAATTGTTGAATTTCTTAAATCCTCATGTGTCATGTAGCAAAGAAAAAACTCTAAAGTGGTATAGCTATGCTTTCAGAGTGGCACATTTGAATGTATGCTCTCTTTTGTGATTACATTAAAAGAATACATATAAACAAGTCCCTTCATGAAATTAAAAATGGACTTCATGCAAAGTTAGGGTGATGGAAATGTGTATGAACAGATTGAGGGTTGTAAGAAATCGAGAATCATCCTAAATGAAACTCACATTAAGAGTTTTCACGTGTCATATATAACATGTTTTCTTGCCACAACTATGAATAATATCTCCTAAATTTTGGTAATGGAATACAGTAGTTTTCACTAAACATGTACAATTCTATGGGTAATGGCTAGAACATCTCTGAACACGTACAAATGATCCTTTTTAAATGCAGTTTGAAAAAATTACTGCAGCAAAAAGTCAGGCTAAGGTAGGTGATTCCCTTATCAGAGAGAGACTTTTAAAGTGGCTAGATAAAGTCTTTCTATGGCTATTTCTCAAATTCTGATGCATAATTTTCAACTTTTCCAGTCAAAAGGCAATCACCCAGTATATAAGATAGTGTGGAGTTAAGTTAAAAAAAAGTACTTTTCAAATGTGAAAAGTAGGGCATCTAAATATCTTTGGATTAACCAAGAACAGCTGGGAATGCTGAAGTTGGGGGTTAAGACGGAAGGTCAGGAGAATGGGGGAAGGAGAATGGTAGATGGTGATAAATGGTAGAACGGAAGGTGAATCCAAGAAAATGGGACTTGGCTAGGTAAAGCTTGCCCTAGACAGTAGGAAATTTACCTCAGGCTCAGACTATAGCAAGTGCCTGCTCTGTGCCAACACTTTGCTAAATGCTTTGCAAATATCTCATTTGATCCCTCACAACAAGCCTGTGAGGTAGGTGCTACTATTACCCCTCCCCCTTTTATAATTGAGGAAACTGAGGCAGAGGTTAAGTGACCTGCAGAGGATCATATTAAGTGACTTCAAACACATTAAGTATTTGAAGATAGTTCTGAACTCAGGAGTTTCTGGTTCCAGGCCTAGCATTCTACCTACTGAGCCACATAACTACCCTTGGTCTTAGATTGATAGCTGAAATGGGCCTTAAAAGACATCTTTGGTTGTGTCAGACATACTTCTGAGCAGAAATAGCTCTCTTGTTGGGTCTCTCTCAATCTGTACCAATAGAATAGCCCCAGGCTTTCTCTGCATAGAGGTTAAAGAAGCAACTTGATTCCCTCCCCAAGAATTCCCTAGGCCACTATTGTGGAAAACATAGCATAAATAAATGAGTGAATGAATGAATAAAAGAACCACCATGGTTGCAGTAGCAAATTAAACCTTGATAAGCCTCTAGAGATTAGATCTGGTAGCTTTGATTACCATTCATATTGGAGGAAAAGAATGTCATCTATACCTTTTTTCTGATCTCAAATCGATTAATATTTCAGTAGGATTAATAGGCAAAAATTAATGGGGACCAAATCTAACATCTCAGGAAATTTCAGAAATAGTGTTATAATATCCTGAACTAGTAGTGTCTGCAGGGAAGGTGTGGAAAACTTGCACAGGTAGATTTGGTAATGAAAAGCATGTAGCAACAATTTCTCAGAACTGCTTTTGTCTATATCATTAGCACTAGAATTAAGCAGGTGACTAGTAGGACTTGGGAGCTGCTAGAGACAAAACAGGAAGATCAGATAAGGGTTTGATCATAAAGTGTTCGTGAGAGTTCCGTAGATATATTAAGGAAGTCTTAGACTAGCAACAAACTAGTTTAGAAAGTAGGTGGTTATAATCTAAGCAGAGATAAGAATGGTTTAAATTTGGGATGTAGGCTAGGTGGAAATAAGAACTTTAAAAGCTGAGATTGTTACATCAATGTAATCCCAACACAAAGAATTAATTTCAAAATAAAATTTTTGACTACTCTTTATCCACTTTAGCAACCATTTAAAAATAATACTAAGCCCATCTCTTTATTGGGGAATCTTAGAATATGGAGTCAGAAGAGGACATAGGTAGTAATGTTTAGGCAGTTTGCTAGAGGTTTATACCGGTATTTATTGAATAGGGATGGACCTGTGTTTTGGTTGTTGTTCAGTCTTTTCAGCCATGTCCAGCTCTTTGTGACTCCACTTGGAGCTTTCTTGGTAAAAATATTGGAATGATTTGCCACTTCCTTCTCTGGCTCATTTTACAGATGAGGAAAGTGAAAGAAGCAGGGTTAAGTGACTTGCAGAGGATCACAGAACACTAAGTGTCTGAAGTCAGATTTGAATTTAAGTCTTCCTGCCTCCAGGCCTGGTGCTCTGTTCTCTGCAATCACTAGCTGCCCTGGTTTGTCATTTCCTTCTTCAGTGGATTAAGGTGAACATGTTAAGCAACTTGCCCATGATCTATCCACTGAGCCACCTAGTGGCCTCTACTTGTGTTTTAGGAAGTTTGTATTTACAGCTAAGTGGGGGATGGGCCCACGTGGAGAGAGATTTGTGTCAGGGAAATCAACTAGCAAACTATTGCAATAGTTTGGGAATGAGATGATAATAACCTACATCAGTGGAGTGGCAATGACAGAAGAGAGAAGGAGGCACATGCCAGAGATAGTGAAAAGGGAAAACCAACAGAACTTGTTAACAGTTTGGATATGGGAGATGAGAGAGAATTGAGTTAGACATACAGACTGGGAACCCTGGTGGCAGAGAGGATACTTGTATCTTCAATAGTAATAGAGAATTTCTAGAAGAGAGGTTTTCCAGGATAGATAAATGTGTTCAGGTTGGATATGTTGGGTTTAAAATATTTTAAGCAATCTAGTTAGATATCTTTAATAGGCAGTTGGAGATATGAGACTAAGGGTCAACAGAAAAATTAGAGTTAGATAAGAAGATTCAACAATCATCAGCACTGAGACAACTGAATCCATGGGAACTGATGACTTAAGTAGATTGTTTTAGCCCTTAGAAGCAGACAGAGAGTATAGTGTATAGAGCCTGGAATCAGGAAGATGAGTTCAAAATCAGCCTTAGACATTTACAAGCTGTGTGACTCTGGGGAAGTCATTTATGTGCTTTCTATCTCAGTTTTCTCAACTGTAAAATGGAAGTAATAATAGCAACTACCTCCCAGCATTGTTGGAAGGATCAAATAATATATTTATAAAGTGCTTAACACAATACCTAGATACTAGGTACTCCATAAATTACATTTTCCCTTCCTTTAGCCTTACAGTTATGAAAGAACACTAACTTTAAGGGAATTCTGTTTTTTTTGGGGGGGCAGAATCTGAGTAGGATTCATAATTAATACATAAAATATTTCTTGTAGATAATAAATATGCACTGAATTGAATAAAATGATCACATTTAGAAATAATTCCATAGATCTTTAGCACTTAGTTCCCAATTTAGAGATAGTAAAACTGACACCCAGAAAAGGGAAGTGACTTGTTCAAGATAACACATTAATGCCAGAGCCAGGATTAGAATCCAACTTTCTTAATTAAACAGCTCCTCCAATGGTCTTAATTAGTAATCCTTAGGAAATTTTGTTGACTTTATCTGAATAACAAAATTATCTTCCAGTTCACTTTGTAATTACACCTAACAGTATCATGTACTAATGAGAGTATTGAAAAGACCATCTGTGGTGCACAAAGATTTGTGGCCACCGTTTGTATTCTTACATGGGGAATCTGCTCTTTCCAGAATATGATGTATCTCTGTATACCTTCTTCAGTACTGAAAGATATTATCTTATGCTCCCTTCCCAAAAGCACTGAACCAAGAGGGAGAATAGATATACCTCTTAATTCTTAGTCTGATTTCTACCTGTTCCTTTGCTGCCATTACTTATCAACTTTTCTTTCTTTGCTTTATCATCCAGTCATGTGCTTTGCAGTCATTTACCAATTTCCAAGAAATTCTTCCCCATTCTTGATGGCCCAGAGGTATTAAATGCTTGATGTTCTCCATCTAACCCCTGTTCCCATACTTGGGGACTTCAACCTATATTTCTATATTCTATTAAATGCATATATGCCTCCCAGTTCCTCCTTTTCATAAATTCTCATGATCTTCCTCTTCATTTACCTCAGTCACACAGAGGCAGTGTTCTACCATTGACTATAGTTGTGTACCTTCCTACTTTCATCCTCTCATCTCTAAATCATCTTCCACATATCTGTCATAGTAATATTCCTAAAATACTGATCCAACTAGGAAATCTTCCCACTCCACATCAATCCTTAACTCAAAATTCTTCAGTGGCATCATTGACTCTAGGATATATCATTGACTCTAGGATAAAAGGTGAAATTTTCAGCCTTGAATTTAGCAGCACCCTCTATACTTTGATTCCGACTTACCTTTCTACTCTGTCAAAAAATATTCTTCTTGTGTGTTTTAGGCAAAATAGCTTGTTAGCCATTTTCTGTTCATCTCTCTGTGTTAGCTCAAATGGTACCCGATGTTCTCTCCTTACTTCTGCCTTTACAGTCCCCAGGTTCTTTTAAAGCACTGGTCAAGTGCAACATCTTTCATGAATGCTTTACTGCTATCCCCAATTTCTAGCATTGGTTCTGTTTTTAAATAACTTTGTCTTTATTTGTTGTATAGTTGCATATTCTCAGTAGAGTCCAAGTTCCTTGAGGGTTGATATTGATTGATTTCTTTTGTCTGTAACCCAGGCCTAGACGAGTGAATTTTACAAAGCACTTGATAAATATTTACTGAAGTGTTGTTACCTTTTGAGAATAAAGATTCCTCTCCCATTGTAATGGGAATAAAACTTTACTGAGTGAATGATAAATTCAGAAAAAGTTAAAACAGAAAATGAAAGCCCTTCTCATTTCATAGTGAGATCATAACACATTATATATCTATGATATTTCATACTTTTCAAACTACTATTTGGCCTTCACAAGAACTTGGTGATAGATTCATCTTGGATATAACTTTTCCTCTTTTTTTCTCTCTTGTTGTTAACTTTGCTGGCAAAGTGACAGCTTAGATGATTTTTTTCTTACTTTTTTTCCATTCAGTATCATCTACAACTCTTCATATCCCCTACTCTCCAGGCTATTTCTGTGCTTCCTTGGAGATAGTAGACCATAAGACCTAATGTCATGCCCAGTGACACTTGAGAAACAGTATTCATTTGCATTCTAAGAAATTCACTTCACAGGCGTGTGTGTGTGTGTGTGTGTGTGTGTGTGTGTGTGGTTATATCTGTTATTTTAAGAATTAAGATCTCAATATGTACAAGTAATCTTTGCTGGATTTGTATACTTACATTCAGCTGTAATATCCATAGGTGCTTCCTTCCATCCGCCTTCCCCCATTTCCCTCCCCTTCTCTCTTTCCTCTCCTCTTTGTTTGAGCCTTATTCATCGCTCGCAGTATCTGTTTAACTGACTAGATCTCTGCCAACTACACTGTATTATTGTTAGTCACTTACTAAAAATTCTAGCATTACTGACTAGGAAAGGAGTGAACTACATGCCAAAAGATGATCCTTGAGGTGGCTTAATACCAATATAAAAGAGAATATAGAATGTAAAGTTCAAGAGACATATGTGAATTTTATTATACATGTGTGTATATCAAAAAAGGCACAGGGAATTTTTTGCCCCCCTCTCACCTTACATTCCTGACTATTCTTTTACCCAGCACTTCATCTATTAAAGAAAAATCCAAAACCAATGTCTTACTAACCACTGATGGTATCACAATTGAGAAGTTTCAATGCATACATATGGATCTATAAATATGTGTATGTACATATAAGCAGAAATCAGCTAAATCTTACTATATACATTATACATTTCACTTCTGGAAATTCAAAGTTCTCTCACAATCTGGTCTTAGTCTACTTTTTCAGTTTCTCTTTCACTCAAGTTCTGCTCACATACTCTACATTTCAAACAAACTAAAACCAATCATCACATATATTTGTTCTACTCTCTACCATCTCAATACAATTGCTTATCCAATATTCCATACCTGGAATAGACTCCTCTACTTCCCATCCTATCTTTGAATATTAAAATCTCTACCTTCCTTCGCAGTACAACCAAGGTTATACCACCAAGCAAGATGTTCCAAAATCCCTAGAGAGTTAATCAAGAAACATGTATTAATTGCTTACTATGTGATAATCACTGGTGACATGGTGGTTGTTGTCCTTAGTTCTCAAAGAGGGACAAAATGACATCACTATGTTAGAATCACATCACAATATGTCCGACTATGACTGATCACACCAATATGAGCTTGGAATGTTCTCCCACAGGTCAGGCAAAAATAGCCCAAATGAACATTTAAGGTGGATTATCTAAATTTGCACATCTGATGTTTCTTTGAGCTACTTCAATTCTGCTTTGCTCATCGAGTATAGCACCTTCTCTAATGAGGGCATTCCATGCTTGACAGTCCTATGCCAGGGTCTAACATATCATGCAATCATTTCCAAAGTTCTTAAGAGAGAGATCTTGGGGAAAGGATTCTGTGAAGATGAGTGCATGTCAGAAAATTCCATGCTCTCCAGATTTTCCCCACAAACAAGAAAAAAATAGCGCCTCTGTGCAAATATGTGCAACATTAGTCTCCTGGGACAACTGGGAGTAGATCCAAAGAAAAATCCCAGAGATAAAATTTGGTCCCTGTGAAGACTAAACACTTCAAGACAAATTCTGCTGAAACAGCAAGCAAGGCTGGGTTAAGAGGTAGCTCAGCCTCAGCCCCAGAACTTTCATTTCCTGGACAGTATCTAGAGACCTCATCTGAGCAGAGTAAGGAACCTTTGCAGATAAGGAATGCCAGGCCCAGCTATGCTGGAAGATGTGGCCCTGGAGGAAGAGGAACCAGTGCACACCTGATTAGCTCAGAAGCAGTGGGGCAAGATGTTGCTGTGGGCACTTACAGGAGGGTAGAGTTCTTGGTTTTGGTTCTAGGCCAGAGCAGAAACTGAAAGAGAACCTGAAGCCACAGGCACTATCCCTCACACCCCAGGACTAAAGGTAAATATAAAAACTAAACCATTACTAAAACAAATGCACAGACAAAGAAGAAAGAATCCAACCATAGAGCTATTATGGGAATAGAGAAGACAAAGGTTCATCTTCAGAGGAGTATACTGAAGCAAAGAAACCCTCTTCTGCCCCAAAAAGTAATGTCAAATGGTCAACTGCCCAAAAAAGAATTCATTGAAGAATTTAAAAAAGACTTTAAAAAACAAATGAGAGAGATTGAGGAAAAACTAAAAAGGAAAATAAGAATAATACAAGAAAAAAAGGAAATTATGAAAAGAAAGTCAACCAATTAGAAAAGGAGATTCGGAATCTTAAGGAAGGAAATGACTCCTTGAAAATCAGAATTGGGTAAGGGAAAGCAAGAGAAATTATAAGAAATTTTATATATATATATAATATAATATATATTATATGTGTATGTGGACAGAGAGAGAGAGACAGAGAGAGAGAGAGAGAGAGAGAGACAGAGAGAGAGAGAGAGAGAGAGAGAAAGAGAATGAAAAAATAGAACAGAATGTGAAACATCTCATAAGAAAGAACAAATGATCTGGAGAACAGATCAAGAAGAGAAAATATAAGAATGATCAGACTACCAGAAAGCTCTGATCAGAAAAAAAAAGAATCTTGATACAATACTACAAGAAATAATTACAGAAAATTATCCTCAAGCATTAGAACAGAGAGGAGAATTAGAGGAGCATATGAGGCTAGAGACACCATTCCCCATATCCTAGGACTGGAGGTCATTACAATAACAAATTCCTGTATGAAAAACAAACACAACACAGACAAAGGAGAAAGAACCCAACTCAAAAAAGTTACTATGGGAATAGAGAAGACCATGATTCATCTATAAAGGAGGATATTGAATCAAAAAAGCCTCTACTACTCCAAAGGGTAACATGAAATGGTCACATGCCCAAAACAAACTCATAAAAGTACTTTAAAAAGACTTTAAAAATCAAATGACAGAGTTTGAGGAAAAAAAGTAAAAAGAAAAATAAGAACAATCCAAGAAAAACAAGAAGATTATGAAAAGAAAGTCAACCAACTAAAAAAGCAGATCCAGAATCTTAAGGAAGAAAATGACTCCATGAAAATTAGAGTTGGGCAAAGGGAAGCCAGTGAAGTTATAAGAGACCAAGAAATAACAAAACGAAATATAAAGAATGAAAAAATAGAAGAGAAAGTGAAACATCTCATAAGAAAAAGAATTGATCTGGAGAACAGATCAAGAAGAGAAAACATAAGAATTTTCAAACTATCTGAAACGTATGATGAAAAAAAGATTCTTGATTCAACAATCAAGAAATAATTAAAGAAACAAAGGGGAAAATAGAAGTAGAAAAAAATCCACTGATCGTCACCTAAAAGAGATCTTACAAGGGAAACTCACAGGAATATTATAGTCGAATTCCAAATGCCCCTGCTCAAGGACAGATATTAGGAGCAACAAGAAAAAATCAATTTACATATGGCGGTACCACAATTAGAATCACACAAGCCCTAGCAGTGTTGACACTAAAAGTCTTGGAAGACTAAATGTCAAAGAGCATAAGAATTGGGCTTTCAGATGAAAACCTCATACTCAGCGAAGCTAAGCATGATTCTGAATGAAAAAAAAAAATATCTCTCCTGGATCTATTTTCCAGGTCAGTGGTTTTTCCAATAAGATATTTGACATTGCCTTCCATTTTTTCATTCCTTTGGTTCTATTTTATATCTTGATTTCTCATCAAGTCACTAGCTTCCACTTGCTCCAATCTAATTTTTAAGGTAGGATTTTCTTCAGTGGTCTTTTGGACCTCATTTTCCATTTGGCTAATTCTGCCTTTCAAGGCATTCTTCTCCTCATTGGCTTTTTGGAACTCTTTTGCCATTTGAGTTAGTCTGTTTTTTAAGGTGTTGTTTTCTTTAGTATTTTTGGGTCTCCTTTAGCAAGTTATTGACTTGTTTTTCGTGGTTTTCTCACATCATTCCCATTTCTCTTCCCAATTTTTTCTCCACTTCTCTAACTTGCTTTTCCAAATCCTTTTTGAGCTCTTCCATGGACTGAGACCAGTTCATGTTTTTCTTGGAGGCTTTTGATGTAGGCTCTTTGATTTTGTTGACTTCTTCTGGCTGTATGTTTTGGTCTTCTTTGTCACCAAAGAAAGATTCCAAAGTCTGAGTCTGAAGCTGAGACCATTTTTGCTGCCTGGCCATGTTCCCAGACAACTACTTTACCCTTGACATTTTGTCGGGGTATGACTGCTTGCAGAGTAGAGAGTACTTTGTTCCAAGCTTGAGGGGATACTCTGTTGTTTTCAGAGCTATTTCTCACAGCAAGCTCTGCCGCCCCAGTGCTCCTCCTCCCCCAAGAACTACCAACCTGGACCTGACTCAAATCTTAAGCAGGCTCTGCACTCCTGCTCTGATCAGCCACTTATTTCCTCCCACCAGGTGGGCATGGAGCTGTAAACAACTGCAGCTGTAGTTCTGTAGCTGTACCATCTCTGCTGTCCCCAGGGTGTTGGTCAAACTGTGAACTCCTTTCACTTTGTCCCCTGCAGCTTTTCCCACTAACCTTCTCTGTTGTCTTTGGTGTTTGTGAGTTGAGAAGTCTGGTAGCTGCCACAGCTCACTGATTCAGGGGGCTAGGGCCTGTTCTGCCTGGCTCCCAGTATGGTTGGTCTGGGCACAGTCCATGCTGAGCTCTACTCCTTTCTGCTCCCAGCTCCGTGCCCAATATACCTTACCCCAAGACCATCCAGGCTGTCCTGGGTTGGAGCCCTGCTTCCCTCTGCCATTTTGTGAGTTCTGCAGTTCTAGAATTTGTTCAGAGCCATTTTATAGGTGTTTGGAGGGACCTGGGGGGGAGCTCTTGCAAGTCCCTGCTTTCCAGCCACCATCTTGGCTCTGCCCCTCCATGATTGACAGTATTCAAGGCCTTGGTCAGATCTACAAATGTATTGTACAGACGTCTGTTCTGTTCTTGGCATTTCTCCTGGAGTCGTTAGGCAGCAAAAACCATATCAACTATCATCAGCCCTTTCTGAAGCCACACCAGCTCTCAAGTAGATGACCATCTTCCAAGTGAATGATCAGCCTATTAAGGAAGACTTGGTGATTAAGATTGTCCTTTACCATTATGGAGATAGACATGAAAGTGTCCTTGAACTCCTAGAGGATAAGGGCCTCTTGCCATATAACCCAGAAAATTTCAGTCAGCTTCTATATGAACAATGGACCTCCCACCTTGTAAATTTCAGCTGGAATAAAATCAGCACCAGGTGCTCTGCCACAGTAGAGGAACTGAATGGTATTTAAAACCTATGTTGGAAATCAAGCTAAAGAGAGATTGACTTCAACCTGAGGCAAATCATCAGTGGTCTCAGCACTGATTGATGTTAGTCTGCTGAGAACACTGTGGAAGTGTTCAATCTATCTCTCCAGGATCATGTCATTATCACTAATCAATGTGGCTCCATCAGCACTGAGTAGTTGAAATGCATATGTCTTTGGCCCATAAGTAGCCTTCAGGATATTATAAAGGTGCTTTGGGTTGTCATCACATAAAATTGAATTTTATCTGCCTTCTTACTGATCCAAGAATCTCCAAGAAAGGAAAAGGAAAGACAATCCTTTCAAGAAAATAAAAGTCTTGCAGCCACATCAGGCAAGCTATGTAAAAACAAGTTAGACAATGGAAAAGTCAGAGATATTCAACAAAGGGAACCGTAGAACTAAAGGCTATCAGGAAAGGCTTCTTGTGTAAGGTTGGATTTTATCTGTGATCTGAAGGAAGCCAGAAGGTGAAAATGAGGAAGGAAGATAGCCAGTGAAAATATCTGGAGTAAGGAAATAGAATATCTTGTGAAAAGAATAGCAAGGAAGCCAGTGTCCCCAGTTCACAGAGTATGTGGAAGGGGTGGGGTGTAAGAAGAATGGAAATATAGGGATAACCTAAGTTATACAGGTCTTTGAAGAAGAAACAGACATTTTGGTGTTTGATCCTGCAACTTATAAGAAGAGAATAGAGGTTATCTAATGAAGGGCAGTTACATGGTCAGGCCAATGCTTTAGGAAGACCAATTCGAGAGTTGAGTGGAAAGAATAGTGGAATGAAATTTCAGTCAGATACATCAATCAGCATTATATTGCACTGGTCCTAAATTTATCCATTGGATGCCTCCACCATTGTGGCAATGTATATGCCCCCATCTTTTGACATATATAATAGTCACTGAGAATGTAGACAACAGATTGGATATGGCATTGAGTCCCTTGTAACAGATTATTGAGATGGACTTGAAAACAGATTCAATATTGTGGGGAAAAGAGATTGAGAATTAGAGGATGACACCTAGGTAGTGAGTCTGGATAATTAGGAGGATAGTGATATCTTCAATATTAATAGAGAAGTTAGGAGGAAAAGAGGCTTTTGAAGAGGTGGGGATGATGAGTTGAGTTTGGATATGTTGATTTTAAGGTATCTGAAAGACATCCCATTCAAGATGCACAATAGACAGTTGGAGATATGTGACTGGAAGTTAGTAGAGAGTTTAGGCATATATAAGCAGCTTTGAGAATCATGAGCAATTTTGTCAAATAATTACAAATTGTTTTTTAAACTTCCAAACTATTTCACATTTTTACCAGCAGCAAATTAAATGCCTGTCTTGCCATTGACATTAATACGATTTATTTTTATATGTATACATACATACATGCATACATATGTAGGTGTGTGTTTGTGTATGTGTGTGTGTACATATAAATGATGGAGATGAAAATATACCCCAATATTCTTTAAATTTCAATTTAAGTAATTTTACAGTTTTCAAATCATAGTTGATATTTCATATTTTTTCTAAAATGTTCCATGTTTTTTTTACTACATATCTGTTGGAAATTGACTCTTAATCTTAAAGATTTACATGAATACCCAATAGATTTCCATGCTATACTTTCATCAGAGGTATTAGAATGTTTCCCAATTAATAATTAAATATAAAAAATATTTATTAAATGCCTACAATGTCAATGCATTGTACTAAGTGCTAGGGTATAAGACAAAATTGAAGCAACCTGTGTCATGAGGAGCTTACATATTTTCAGTATATTTTCTTAAGCTAGCACATTTATTTTAGATGAGTTATTAAAAAAAATAATATCTTGATTACCTATTTTGCCTTTTTTTGTTAAAATCTCCTATGCTTGATTATGCACTCTTTTACTCTCCAAAGTGGTCAAGGACAAGTTTCTATTCTTTATATACATGGCATTACTTTTCATGTTTGCATATTAAATAAATCCATTTAGAATTTGTTGTTATAGATGGTGGTCTAATTGCATTTTTCCAACTGTTTCTAAGGTCTCTAGCATTTGTGTAGGATAAAGAACAACTTACAAAACAATTTGTGTTCTAGATCTTATTGAAAATTATATTGCTGTGTCCATTTGTTTTTAAGTCTTACTTATCCACTCTATCATACATACTAGCATTCTGTTGTTTTTTTTAATCAAGCACCAGATGGTTTTTATTATTATTGCTGTTTAGTGACTTCATTGATCAAGTCCTACTAGTTAAACATCAACCTTTCCTTGCTTTTCTAATTATATCCTTTAAAATTCTTGATTTTTTTTCATTTTTTCATTTACATTTTGTTGATTATTTTTCTTGTATACTTTAGAGATCTGGTAATTTGACTAATATAGACCTAAATATGTAGTCTTCTTTCTAGCTCAGATATGCTTTGTTTCTTTACTGAGACCATCATCTTTATTCCTTTGCCAGCAAAATCATGGACTCTGCCTAAGCGATGTACAGGTTTGGTAGGTGAGCTTTTGTCACATCTTGTCAGGGCCCAGCACTCAATCACATTTTTTTTCCTAGCCCCCTTTCCAATTTTATCTTCATTTTTGTTTATTTTTCTTCGCCCATAAGAGTATATATTCATTGTGAACAGCCAGTGTTTTACTGGATGGGTAACATTCCTTCTGAGAAATTTTGGTTTTGGTTTCCTAAGCTGCTAAAGACCTAGAAGATGTATTTCCCCTATCCTGACAGAGTTATTTCCCCTTATAACGGTAATTTTAAAGATATTTTTAAAGAGGACAGAAAACATCTTATTCTACTCCTCAACCCCCACAACAGAGTAAAAACCATAGCAAAATCAGCAGTTACTTAAGGTACAAAACTGTGGAATTTTTCTTTAAGCGATGGATGCTTTCTTATGTGGCTAGAGCAGGAAGCGTTGAGGGACTAGATACAGAAAATGTGGTGGCCCTTATATGGTTCAAAATCTAACTTATGTTTGAATGGAACCTTTTCTTTGCTAATCCTTTTTATTCTGTTAAAACTGCATTTGATGCAACAAACCTTATTTCTCACAAGCATCTGTGGTCTACCCTGTCCTTTGTTTTCCCTTTTGTCTCTTTGTTTAGGGAATAAAGGTATAGAATAGTTTTGGGACCCACACAAGAAAGTGAGCTTTCAAAGACCAAACTGAGATCTCAAACCTCTATCCCATTGCTAGGGAGTTAACTTTCACTAAATAAAGGTATAATTATAAGTCATTCATATATTTTATAACTGTACTTACAAAGGCATACTTGCTATGAATTTAGGTTTATTTGAAATCAGCCTAGTAAGATCACAAACAGCTAGTAGGTTTACAGTTGGATTTTCCTCCCCAATGATTAATGCAGTGCCTAGCCAATTGGAGGAAAAAAGACACAATAAATAGTTTATTGTACATCTAAAATAAAATTGTTAGCATCCTCATTTAAAATATTGCTGCAGATCAACCACAAACAATGAATATATTTCCAATTATTGAGATATTTTATCTGTGAAAAATATGTTTTGTGGTTTTATTTACATAAGTTGCATGTCTTTCTAAGTTAATACCCAACACTTTATGTAATTTTTATGTAAAATTGATTTTTCTTTCTTTCTTTGTGAATATGTAAAAGTTCTGATGTAGTGTAGACATATATATTCTATCTTCTTAATAAAACCATCAATTGTCTCAATTTTTTTCTTTTATTTTTGCTACTATTAAAATATCCTATAAATAAGTTAAAATGCTACTCATAGAGTTTTTCTTCTCCATTTTTATGCATGATAATAATAATAATAATAATTTACAAAATGACTTAAGACTTGTAAATTATTTGTACTCATCATTTGAAATTACAGCTACCTTGCGAGTCAGGTATTATGGGTATTATTTTTTTTGCATTTTTCAGATAAGAAAATTAGGGCTCAGAGAGCTTGTGATTTGCCCAAAGTAATGCAGCTATCTCTTCTACATCTTAATCTATTTCTAAGATGGTATCCAATAAAAGGGCAGACAGTAATCATCCTTTCTTCATCCTAAAACATACTGAGAAATTTGTGTCTGTATTAGGAAGAATGCTACCTTGTGTTTTGAAACAAAGTTTTTGATTATATTCAAGAAAAGTCACTTCAATCCTACCTTTCTATTTATTTTTAATTATTGTTTTTCCAATTAGTAAGCAATTACACTCTTCTCCCACCTTCCACCAAGGTGTTGCGAGGATAAAGAAAGAATGGTAAAACAAAAACTGTGGCACAAATACATATAATCAAGCAAAAAAAAAGTACCACATTGCCCAAGTCCTTCAGAGTACAGGTCCTGTGTTTTATCCACTGTGATCCTTAGGTGCCACTAATTTAAAAAAAATTCTCATACATAACTTTGATGCTAATGTGATCAAAGATGGTCCCTCCCATTCAATAGGCCTCAGTTAGAGCTAGTTAAGGGAAGCTTGATTAGGAGAAGCTTGCTTGTAGGCAGACCCACACCTTTTGCTATGAGGTGCCAAGGCCCAGACCTTCACCCATTTGCTACTAGGTGCTAAGGCACAGGCCTACTCAGGGTGTGTGTGTGTGTGTGTGTGTGTGTGTGTGTGTGTGTGTATGTATGTATGTGTGTATGTATGTATGTATGTATGTATGTATGTATATACTCTGTGAGTAACCATTAAGCTCAGACTAGAGAGCTGTGAGAATAAGAAAACACAGAGTAGAGAGAGAGCTGTGAGAGATGGAGAGCTGGAAGAAATGTAGAGACAGAGAGACACAGTGAGAACTGGAAGGGCTCTGAGAACTGCAAGGGCTTTCAAAACTGTGACAGCAGAGGACGCAGGCAAGCAGATAGTTAGGATTCATAAGTGAGTGTTTATGTGAAGGCCCTAGAAGAAGGGAAGGTTACAGTATGGCTTGGCTCCTTGCTGCGATACTGTCTTTTAATCTGCTTGCTGTTACATTGAGATGGGCTTACTGTTTGGAATACAATTACTGCCCTGTCAAATTGGGGTTATTGGTTTTGGGATCTGATCCTTTGGTGTCTGAATAAATGTTTTACTTCATCTGCCTTTTATACAGAGAGTCTCTTATACTTTGTGATTCTAAACTATACAGGCATATTCATGGTCACCATCAATATTATGAATTTTGCCTTACTGATGCAGTAAACAACTGGAGTCATATTAAGAATGTGAAGATGCTTCAATATTAAGATAACTATTGGCATAATTAATGAAATTTTGAATTATTCATATATATCAGTGTTCACATTGCTTTGATTTTCCTTCTAACAATACTGATCACAGCTCATCCATACATCCATGTTTTGCCACTCTTGTTCATGGGTACTTATTATTTCATCACGGGGTTAGGCCTACCCTAACATGATGTATACCATCCTTTTTTCTCCCTTTTAATTGTGTGGCAATATCAAAGGAGAACATGAGCTATCTATCTTACCATATAACTGGATCATCTACTTTTTCAATTGTTTCTATAATAACATTCTTCACTATTTATCTTTTCCACTTAGATCAATGTCTGTCTTTTGTCATTTATTTATGAATTCTTCATGCCTTATTACACGTTCAATGTGAAACTGAAAAGTATATTCCTTAAAATTCATATTCAGCAATCCTCAAAATTATGTTATATTTCCTTTTAGTCTCCTAATATTCATATCAGAGACATAATCTTCAAATTTCTATTTCTATTGTGTTTAACAAAGTCTGTATCTTACTATTTATTTTATAATTTGTTTTTTAATTTAAATACTTGCACACTGGGATATGTTTTGCATATATATGTATGTATATATGTATGTATATATATATATATATACCCATATAAATGTATGTTTGTATCTATGTATCTATCTATTTATCTATCGACCTGTCTGTCTACCTATCTGTATGTCTCTGTGTGCATGTGTTTATGTTATTTGTCATTTGTTTTTGAAGAGGACCATTGGTTATGTATTGTGTTATGCATTCAATTTTAAACTTGATTCATTTAAGTGAGGAAGAGTTGCACAAAGACGACTCTCTCTTCCAGTCATCAAAGTGCAGGAAAGACAAAAATCAGGATGACTAGCAATGGCCTGGAATGCAATGGATGATCTTGGCGTCTTCAATGTCTGACCAAGCTCTAATTAGTCCACAGGTCTCTCTTTGGCATCCTTCATGATGGTTGTAAAAAAATGTTCCCATCTGACCATTCTGCCATTGAAAGTCTTTGCATGCTTGGGATAGACATCCCTCTAACTCACTAACAGGTTTGAAGCTTGTGGGTTACCCCCAACCTGGCTTAGCCCATCTGCTGAGATGGTTTACTGGGATATTGCCTGTTTGCATGCTTTAACTTCCTGGAGCCACAAGTAAGATTTGGCTGGATCAGGTGGACTCCAAGCATGGATGAGCAGCCCTGAAAAGGGCTCAGTAAGCTTTCATATCACAGCTGCGATTCCTCCTGTACACCCCATATACTCCAATTGATTAATTATGCTTACCTTTTAGATATATATTTTGCTTGCTTCTCTGTCTGTCTATCTCTGTTCTTCTCTGTCTCTGTCTCTCTCTGTCTCTGTTTCTCTCTGTCTCTGTCTCTCTATACACATACGTGCGTGTATGTGTCTGTGGTTTATTGTTGCTTTATCCAAAATAAAAAATTCCACTATATCTTTCTTTTGATTAAGTGAAATATTATAAAGTTTTTTGCCAAACCATCATTTTAACCTTCTATATGTCTTTATATTTTAAACATACATCTTTTATGGAATAAGTTATTGGTTTCTGTTTCTTAATCATCTCTAACAATTTTTTGCTCATTTTATGGATCAAGTACAGCCATTAACAATCCAAGTTATACTTTTGAAATTTTCTTCATGTGTCTCAACCTACTGTATTACCTTCAAACCAGTGATGTGATGATAAATGATTAACTACTCATAAAAATGTATATAGATCATACTTTTCAGCTCAGTCTGCATTACTGAAGTTAGCTCCATCACTTTCTTATGAGTAGAGAATCAACAAAACAACAAATTGAGCCCTGATTTATAGTGTTTGCTAATTTTCAAGTTGTAAATGTTCACACTGAAAATTAATAATTAGCAATCATGAGTCTGAGAGGGCTTTAGCATACTACTGCTTAAAACACACAGTGAAAACAGCATTAAGTAACTGGGTACCTGAAGCTCGATTTGTTTGAAATAATCCAAACTCAGTCTCCTCCCTCACAAACTCTCACATCTTCCCCAGTCAATTCTGTCTCAGATCACTGGACCTTGTCTTTTCTGGATTTTTGTTTTGTTGGGTTATTTTGTTTATTTGATTCAGGCACAGGTTCCATTTTCTTAGTTTACTAGGAACGATCAACTCCTTTCTTAATTGTCAGACACAAGCACAAATCCTTTTTCTTCCTGGAACTGAGATCACTTGGTTCTTCCTTTTTTTCCTTTGCTAATACATACACAAATGTATGCCTATATACACACCTATCTATCTGTCTGTCTATCTGTCAATGTATGTATGTATATATGTATGTATGTATGTATGTATGTATGTATGTATGTATGTGTGTGTCTATCTATCTATCTATCTATCTATCTATCTATCTATCTATCTATCTATCTATCTATCTGTCTGTGTGTCTGTTTATATGTCTGTAGGTACATGTCTATCTATAGTTGTAGCATTTTCATGGCTCATTCTAGATACAAGGTGATTCATGTAATTATACATCTCTACCATCTCCCTATTTCTTTGAATGAACTTCTTTTGGAATTTACCTCAAAAAAAAAACCAGTCACTTTTTGTCTTCCTAACACCTTTCC
Source organism: Phalanger gymnotis (assembly GCA_028646595.1). Lineage (NCBI taxonomy): Eukaryota > Metazoa > Chordata > Mammalia > Diprotodontia > Phalangeridae > Phalanger > Phalanger gymnotis. The sequence goes on along the minus strand of CM053622.1, from coordinate 263,148,994 downwards.
TTCTTCTAGAAAACTTCTACTTGATCACACAAGTTCTCTGTTCTCATTCTCTCAATTACTATTAGGCAACATGAGATTCTTAGGGATGAGAGTCTTTTCTACTCTTAATTGAAGGTAAAGAATAAAGCATCATTATCACTTTTTAGTTTTAACAGCCTGGGTACTTGTATTCCTTTATTAAATTTCTTTTACCGACTAAATTTAAATTTTAAAAACTGCTTACATTTTCCTCTGTTAAGAAAAAAATATTTAAGGATATAGATTTTGCTTTAAAATCTGCCCCATTAAATACTTGACTCAGTACAAGATTTCTCAGAAAATTTTATTATTCATATTCATTAATATAACTAACTTTGCAAAATAAATTTTCTTTGAATGCAAGCCATTTTTCTTTGGTTTTTCAATATATTATCATCCGTGCATTTCTTTCCTTTTAAACAGATGTCTAATATGTTCTGAACTATTAATGCTTGTGAGGCAAATTAATTTTATGCTATTATATTAATAACTACTTATAAATTTGTGATTAACCCTTTTATTCCTATTTCTGTTAAGGTCTAACTCCTGAAAATTTCAGTCAGCTTCAGTCAGCATAGCTGACTAATGGGATTTTCCTAGATCTCAAGGTACATGCTCTGACTCCCATGCAACTGGGATACCTAATTTCTGTTTAGGGTATAAACAGAATTCAGTGTGGGCAAGCCTTTGTCTGGGGAAAAAAAACCTTATTTGGTCTTCTTCATTAGTATGTAGGGCAATCCAGCTCATGAAGGTCAAAACTAGTTAAAGAGGTCTGGATAGAGATGGCTTCTCCTACCCAGATGTCTTCAGGCTATTGAACCTTATGATCAAGGCTCTCTCTTAGCCAGGATGAGCTGAAGACTTTTATCCCAGTCCTACATTAAATGTTCACAATCAGGCTTGATTTCCACTTATCAGGGAAGATCCCTTTCTGAAAGGATTTAAGGTATTTCAGAGCCTCCCTTGGCATCTTTGGTTACCAAGAAAAACTACTTACTGTCAATTTATTGACTGCCAGGTAGGCTAATTAATAAATTGATTATTAGTTGCCCAGAAACTCTGTCTATTGGGGATTTCATTCATCACAGTTGATATGCCACATTCTTTCATGGAAAGCTTTCAAAACTTTCATTGACATCAAACTCTGGGTCTCTTTGATTACATTTCTGGTTGAGTTTTCTCTCTATTAGAATATGATATACTTTATACATCTATAGTCAGTCTCTAATTCCAATTCTCCATGCTGTTAAAAATATTTTCTGAAATGATTTCAAAATGTTTATTTCAATATATATTTTATGGAGTTCTGGTGATTCTTAAATTGGCTCAGTTCTCAATAAACTCTATCATCAAGGTCAGATAATTTGTTTTATAGAAACATAAATGTTCTTTCATTTGTTTTTTGTCTTGACTGATCAGTCTTATATTTCTTATTGTGTTTCTGAATTTTCATGTGTTTTGAATTTCTCTTTTTCAGACTATATTGTTTATACACGTCTACTTTCTGCTCTCAACTATTGATTGTTTTGTTTGCCTTTTTGATTTGAATAATAATTTTTACCATTATTTATACCTTTAAATTTAATAAAAACAATTATCAACATTAGCATCATCACCATAAGTTCCCAAACACTCTGAGTATTCTTCCAGTTATTCCATTCCCATTTCTGGAGGACAATTTTGTTTCTCAGTAGTACTCCTTTTTTGCCACCTTAGCATTTCTTCATTCTATCATAACTCTTTTTGGTTTAATCCTTTCTTTAGTATCTCACTGTCCTGTCCTCTGACCTTCCCCCTATGTGTGATTCTTCTTTGGAAGATTTGTTCTTTTTTTTCCCTTTTCTTTGTTGTTGTTCTCTTGCTCGATTGATACATTTTATGCTATTTTGAAGTGATGAAAAGGGGGCTGGCCTAAGACATGACTGCTTACTGAACCATCTTGCTAGAAGGTGTTATCCTAAGATTTTTTTTCAGGTCTTACTTCTTAGAGGTTGAGTGATATCTTATGATCCTGTTATCAAGTAACTTTTTGTGTTAGTGTGCAGAAGACATCAATTATTGGGCCAGGATATTATGTAAAAATGTATAAGCTTCATTGCTCAGTTAGAGGGATGTTTTTCTGCATAGGATCTGGTGTGTAATTTCTGAATTGAGCGTTATATTTGGAGACAAAAGAGCACAAGCATGAATAATGATGTTTTATTATAGAGAGGTTTCTGAAACTATCACAGAAGGCAACAGCTTTCTAATTTAATTCCAGAAGTATCATTTGTTTTGGTACATTGGGATCATAGATTCTATGCAGCATTTTATGCAGTGCCAATAACAGCTTCTGGAGAATTGTAAGCTCATCTTTGCAAGGCATACAGATTTTCTGAATGAGTAAATTTTACAGTGAAGTTAAAAAAAACTTGAAATATTAAAATATACCCTCTCCTGATTTATTATACAGAAAATTTCAGTGAACATTACCCTTTAAAATGGAATAGGTTAATGCTGCAAAGAATGGTAGCCAAGTACCATAACACCTGGTATATTAGCTTTAACACATAAACTAATCAGTTGTAAAATTAGGGACATATTATGAGATATATGCTGCTTTGAAACATCCGCCAAAGTTTCAAATATGAAACTCAAACTATTCATGCTGGTGGGGCTTTAGGCTCTCTAAATCATAGGAAATGAGTTTTATGAATAATCTGCCAGATGGGAAAATGTTCACATGCCACAAAATGTTGATCAGATTTATTTGAAGTGCAATCTGTAACCATATGTATATCAGGGAAAGGAAAGTGAATTTTCATAGAAGCAGTGACTGTTGTCAGTTTTGCAGCTGTATGAATTTAATGTTATACTTCCAGCAGACGCATTTGATGATACTCACCTGTTTGCCAGCTATTCTGAATAATATTGATTCTGTTTTGTAAGTAATTAAATTGAAAGGCATAAACAAGTCTTTATTGGCTAGTTACCAGACTGAACCAAATATTTGGATTTTTTTCTGATTGGGAATTATATTAAAATTAAATCAACAGGAATATTCATATTCAGAACACGAAAGGCATTGGAGAATGGTATTGTAGTTTTTGACCTCAAACATCCCTGCTTCATTCTATGGCTAACTTTGATGACAAGAGTTGCAAGAGGGAAACATTTTTCAAGGCATCCATGTTTCACTTGGGCAACATCTGGCCTATATATATCTGCATAAATACATGGTCACATCTCTTCTGCTTTTAACATCTGGAATAATATTTCACTATGCTAATATTATAATGAACAATTATTTTGTATAATTTTTTTTTCAAAAAAAAGATATTAGGAAAATATTTATATTTTTCTAGTTTTTTTCATAATTTCATAGAAATTATTTGTAATAGATTAGGAGAGAAATTATGTCTTTACATGCTTCATTTTGCTTTTCTATATTGAGATTTAGGATTTTTTGTCAAATGGGAAACAGAATTAGCAACATATTTTTATAATTATTGCTAATATATTTTACAATTTAGTTTGATTCAACATTGAATAAAGTATGGGTAATGGAGCTTAATATGCTCCATTTGTAATAAGTTTAAGTGGCTCCTTTGTGTCAGAGAGAGGTCAAATGCTAGGTGTCGAGGGCCCCAGGCCACACAAATCCTCTCTTGCTACCCTTTTCATTTTAGTATTGGCTTATAAGGTCGGAGATAGTGAAAATGCAGGTATAAATATAATTCTTTGATTTTTATTTACCATGCCTTTTTATTTCCTTGTGCTGGCCTAAAGTTTAATGGGTGCTTATATGCCAAAATAAGGTCAAAATGGGTACACAGTTTAGAAATAAAGGGTGATACTATAAGCAAATTAGGAGAGCAAGGAATAATTTGCCTCTCAGATCTTTGGAGATGAGAGAAATTTCTGACCAAACAAGAGATGGAAACCATTACAAAAAGCAAAATGGATAATTTTGATTACATTAAATTAATAGAAAAAGTTTTCGCACAAACAAAACCAATGCGGACTGAGATTAAAAGGGAAGCAGAAAGCTGAAAAACAATTTTTACAGCTAGTGTCTCTGACAAAGGCCCCACCTCTAAAATACATAGAGAAGTGAGTAAAATCTGTAAGAATACAAGTCATTCTCTGATTGATAAATGGCCAAAGATTATAAACGGGCAGTTTTGAAATGAAGGAATTGAAGTTATCTATAATAATGTGAAAAGATGCTCTAAATTACTAGTGATTAGAATGCAAATTGCAAATTAGAATGCAAATTAAAACAACTCTGAGATTCTACCTCACACCTATCAGATTGGCTAATGTGACAGAAAAGGAAAATGATAAATGTTGGAGAAGATGTGTGAAAATTGGAACACTAATGCAATGTTGGTGGAGTTGTGAACTGGTCCAACCATTCTGGAGAGGAATTTAGAACTATGCTGAAATGGCTATAAAACTGTGCATGCTTTTTGATTCAGCAATACCAGTACTAGGTCTATATCCCAAAGAGATCATAAAAATGGGAAAAGGACCCACATGTACAAAAAAAATATTTATGGCAGCTCTTTTTGTGATGGCAAATAATTGGAAATTAAAGGGATACCCATTAATTAGGGAATGACCGAACAAGTTTTGGCATATGAATATAACGGAACACTATTGTTCCATAAGAAATGATAAGCACAGATTTTAGAAAAACCTCGACTTTCCTGAGTTGATGCTAAGTGAAATGAGTAGAACCAGGAAGACATTGTACACAGCAAACTCAAACTTGTGTGATGATCAACTTTCATCAACTTAGCTCTTCTCAGCAATGCAATGATCTAAGTCACTTCCAAAAGACTCATAATGGAAAATGCTATCCACATCCACAGAAAGAACTATGGAGTTTGAATGCGGATTAAAGTAAACTATTTTCTCTTTTTGTTTGTTTGTTTTTCTTTCCTGTGTTTTTTTTCCATTTCATTCTGATTCTTTTTTCACAATATGACTAATGTGGAAATATGTTTAATATGATTGTACAGGTATAGTCTCTATCAGACTGTATGCTGTCTTGGAGAAGGGGAAGGGATTTAGTGATCCTAATCTAATAAAAATGAAAGTTGAAAACTAAATATAAATTAATTAATTAAAAAAATTAATGGTTGCTAGCAGTGTACTGGGTGTGCTTATCATTCCCAGGTACTTTAATCCTGGAAATTCGGTGAACCAAGCAATGAGTGAAGCTATTATGTGCTATTCCAGACCAATTCTACCAACCCGTACTGCCAGCATTCCCCAAATTACCACATAGTCAAGCCAGAAGTGTTAAAAATAGTATTAATACATCAAAGAAGCTGATTTAGAATATAAAGTGGGGAGGTAAATGGAACACACAGTGTTGGAGCTGATCCTCAGAGTGAAAGCGTAGATGTCAGGAATTTTTCTGACCGTAGTTAACGGGAATAGCTTCTTGCTTTAGAAAACCAAGGGAGTGGTTCATTGCTACTTTCCCCTCTGTGTGGTAGAGGAGTGTAGGAGATGATGTGAGGATTGGAGGGCATAGATTTTGTGAGAGGATAACTCACTTATTTGGTTCTAGTCCATAATACAAAATCTACACTGCTGGCAATCCTTCTGGTTTCATCAATTCTTATATTCTTTCTGCCAAGTCCAATCCTTCTACATGTAGAAATGATTTAATTTTCCTTTCTCTAAAAACTTTCCCCCTCTATCATCATTACCCTCTTATCTTCAATATCTTCTTTTCTAGTAACCTTATTTACCTATTGACTACAAACATGGCAAACCTACTGATGAAATAAAACAAAGACAAAAACCATCACTTGATCTTGTCTGTCCTTGCTAACTATAATCCCACATCTCTTCTCTCTTTTGTTTTAAGAAGGCCATCTACAATTGGTACCTCCACTTCTCTCACTCTGTTTTTAATTTTCTACAGTTTGCATTCCAACATTTTTTTATTGAACTGTAACTGTGCAAGATCGTTAATCATCCTTTAATTGTGAAATCTAAAGGCCTTTACTCAGTACTTATCCTTCTTGGCCTTTCTGCATTCTCATTACTCTCATCTCTTTGGTACTCTCTTCTCTCCAGATGTTTGTGACATTCTACAATTCTAGTGCTCCTGCTATGTATCTGACTTTTCCTTCTTATGCTCTCTTCCTGAATCTTTATCCAGGTCAAACCTTCAAATTCTGACTGTCCCACAGGTCACTGTCCTAGGTCCTCTTCTCTACTGCCCCTATAGTGATGTTCTTAGTTCTCCTGGGTTCAGTTCATTTCTATTCTCATGATTCTCAAATCTGTTTATCCCTAATTTTTTGGCTGATTACTAGTTTTGCATCTCCAACTGATAATTAGATATCTCATTCTGGGTGCCCTGTGAATATTTTAAAATAAACATTTCTGACATTGAATTCATTACCTTTCCTTTAAAATTTTCTCTTCTTCCTAACTACCCTATTAGTGTTGAGACCTTTACCATCCTCTCAGTCTCCCAAACCCACAACCTAGGTATTAACCTTGACTCTGTACTCTCTCCCACTCTGCTATCCAATCTATTTCCAAGGCCTTTTCATTTTATCTTCATAACATATCTCACGTATACCTCCTTCTCTCCTCTGACACTGCCACCATCTTGGTATAGTCAATCATCACCTCATGACTGAACTATGCAATATATAGCCTGATGGTGGTACTGACTGATATACCTCTCCTTATTCCAGTTCTGCTGCTCTGAATATCCAGTTCTATGTTATGCCTCTCAGTAAAAACTCCAGTGGCTCCCTGTTACCTTTAGAATAAAATATAAAATCTCTGTGATATTCAAAACCCTTCATATTGTGTTTTTCTTCCCACTTATTCATGCTTCTTATACCTTACCCCAACCACTCTCTCTACCCTCCCCCAGACCTTATATTCTCTGACACTGGCCTCCATGTTGTATCTTGAACAAAAATAATCCATCTCCCTTCTCTGAGCATTTTTACTGGCTTTTCCACATGCACCAAAAGTATTGTCTCCTGATCTCTACCTTCAGACTTCTCTGGTTTCAAATAAGTCTTAGGTGAAATCCTACTTTCTACAGGATGCCTATTCTGATCCCTCTTAATGTGAGTGCTTTTATTTCATTGACTATTTTCAATCTGTCCAGTATATAGTTTGTTTATAGTTATTTCCATGTCATTTCCTCCATTAGATTGGTAGCTCCTCAAGTACAAGGAGCCTTCTCTTTTGCCTTCTTTAAATCCCAAACATTTTGCACAATGACTGGCTCATAGTAGGCACTTAATATTTTTTTTTTATTTTCTGACCAACTAAATGAAGGTTCTATAGAGGAAATAGGGTATTCTACATTTTCTTCTTTCTCTAGTTCAGACCTGAACAACTTTGCAGTAGGTAGGGTCCAAAATTAAAGTAGGCTAAACTTATTCTGGCTAAAGATAGGTTAAACTAGAAACAGACTGACAATGGTTGGTTGCTGTGGATCATGTGACAAAGAGAAGAGAATGTACGGTGGCAACCCTGCATTTTCTGTGCTCCAAGACCTAAATCCTTTGACTGGTCACAAGTGGTATGTAGACCATATGTTATGTAGGCCTGCTCTACGTAGAGGATGCAGACATCCCATGCGAACTTCACATGTTTCTCATTTTTTTTTGCCCTGAATTACCCATGTTTGAAATCTACTCACATACCAAAAAATGCCACTAAAATTTCCTCCAAAGACCCATTGGTCTAAATAATGGGATTTGTGAGCCTTCACAGGTAGGTTACATATTTACATTTTATTAATTTAAAGGAAGATGCCATCATTAAATTTGAGAGAATTTTTTTCATTCATTTATAGATGAAAATTTAAAATTTATTTTTTAAAGAAAAATAACAAGTATGAACATGAAATTGTACTAAATAAAAATAAAAGAATGTGATCATTGCCCTGGAATGACTGTTGGGGAAAAATGGAGATCTAAAGAAGCAAAGCTTATTTAATAACTTACATGCTGACATTAAATTAAAAGGACCACAACAGCTTTCTCATGACTTATGAAACAGTATGGTAATCAATCTGATTAATACTCCTTCATCATCATTTATCCTTTGAAGAAATAAGGGCATATTCTTGAATCTGGTAATTCTTTCTAATATATTTTGATTGAATTATATTCTATCCAAATTTGGTTTTACCTAGTTTTCAAATACGTCTTGGTTCTGTAACTTTAATAAACTCTTCTGCTCCTCTTCAAAAAATATAACTTTAGGCTATGAGCAAAGCATGGCCAATTACAAATTGGCCTCATGACTGGAAAGCTCCTTTATATTCACAACAATTTCTCTATTTTTAGTTAATAATATAATATAATAAATTATGTTTCTGTAGAATACTAGCTTGTGGTGAATTTAATTTTTTTTCTTTTTAACACTTGAAAAACCTAGAGTGCCAACTCATCAGTGAGCTGAATTCTATGGTTTATAAGTCAGAAATCAGGCTTACATGAACCTGAAGAATTGAGTCCCCTGAAGCATTGTAGAAAAAGAGAAAATTAATTATTTCCCAACGTATACTCTCTTCTCACAATACCGTTGCCTCCTATGACTTCTACACAGAAACAGGTGTCAGAATCTACATCAAGAGTTGATCTCTTGATTCTAATGAGGTTTGGAGTCTTCCAAATCTAATTAATGGAACTGAAAAGGGAAAGTAAGAAATAAAACTATACAAGCTAAAATAACATACCTGTACCACATGGAAGCTATGACTTGAGAAGATTAGAAGTAAAGATAACTAGTAATTCCCAAAATACTAAATTCAAGAGAGAAGCCAAGAATAAAATCCATAGACATAACTATATATAAAAAACACACAAGATTTGAGTAACAAACAAGGTTAACTAAATAAATTAATGTAAATAAGCAAGCTTGATATAATAAAATATCCTTGGCTCAGTGGATTGGAATACAAGCTGAAAAACACCTCTGTTAGTATATAATATATTTAAAAAGAAATGGATGTGTAAAAGTAAGAAAGGAATGTTTTTATACATTAAGAAGGCACACATATTTGAAAAAAAAAAATCCAGGATAGAAGAATAGTGGAAAACAGCAAGCTGAAGCTCAACAGAAGGATACACATAAATTATATTGTCACAGGAATAAGCTATAGACAACTTGAGAAAGTAGAAATAAATAGGGAATTTAGGACATAAATCACTTTACCTTGAAAGGCAAAATATATTTGTGGACTTCAGCAATTCAGATTAGAGTTCTCAATAATTGCTAGTTGCTAAGTGTGTCTCCAATGAAAGAAGAACAGCTAATCTTAGTGGCTTTAGTGAAAGTTTTATCCTGAAAGATAGAAGAACCAATAACGTCAAATTCTATTATGATTTGATTCTTACCTATAGGGAGAACCTGATTTCTTATATTGAAATTACAAAGGTGGAAATGGGGGTGGAGTGGGTAAATGATCATTCTAGCTTAGGAATTGTGTGTGAAAGTGAAAGGAAAGTCCCCAAGTACAGCACAGGCCAGGTTAAAATGTAATTCAGAAATATTTAAGAAAAGAAATAAAAATACAAAAGAACAAAGATAATATCCATAAGTTGTTTTCTAAGTCAATATAAGGATCCTTACATCTGTTTTAGTGGTCCCATTTTTTGAGTTTGACACCACTGATCTAAAAGGTTACCTAGATTTTGAGAAAACACATTTTAATCAGCTTTGCGAAATAATAGGTAGGATTCTACAGACTAACATTTTAAAAAAAAGATCATATGAAAACTGTTCTAAAGATTTTTGAAGGCACAAACAGAAACTATTTCAATGACAAAAGAAAGAGATGTCTATATGCATGAATATACAGTGAGTTTGTCTAGAATTTTAAAATATAGATTTAGAAGTTAGAAGCAAGGACAAATATGTACCAATACCAGAGAGTAGGAAGTTTCTCCAACAATTGTATCAAATTCATTAATATTCAGAATGGGATATGGCTGCCAAATAATTCTTTGGAAAAGACGATGATTAAAATTAAAAAAAAACAAGGTTAAAAAAACAAGGTTGGAGAAGAGAAAAATCCATGGATTTGGAAGGAAAGGTCAATATAAAAAATGGTGGACAAAAAACAACAGCATTCAACTCATTTTACTTATATTTTGTGAAAAAAAAATCTTCTGTGGACATAAAAGGGGAGAAAAAACCTAAAGAAAATTGACATTGAAACCCCAGAAAAAGACATAAGAAAAAATACTATGTTTTCCTGCATTGGACTAAGTGACTGTATCTGGGCAAATGTTATCTGTATACTTTAAAAAATGCTAAATGCATGGTAAATGGTAAATGGAGAATTAGATGTGTCATTTGCAGAAGGACAAATGTCTCAATTAAAAAAAATAAAAGAAAAGGTACATTTTGGAGAGCACTATGAAATTATGCCCAAAGAGTTATTAGACTGCCTATATCCCTTTATGTAGGAATACCATTATTAGGTCTGTTTCCCAAGATAATTAGGGGGAAAAAAGGAAAAGAATGTACATGTTCTATTATGTTTATAGTAGCTGTCTTTGTGATGGCAAAAAGCTGGAAATTGTGGAGATGCTTATCATTTGGGGAATGACCAAACAAGTAGATATGACTGTGACAGAATACTACTGTGCTATAAGAAACGACGAGCTAGTTGGTTTTAGAAATAAAAAAAAACATAGAAAGACTTGCATGAAATAATGAAGAACGAAATGAGCAGAACCAAGAGAATGTTGTATACAGTAACAGAAAGTGTTTTTAAGAACAACTTTGAGTGACTAAGTCACTTTGCATGTTATAAATACTCAATTCAACTACAAAGGATGCATGAAGGAACTACAAAGGAAGATGCTACCTGCTTCCAGAAAAAAAAAAAACAATAAATAGAAGTGTGTATATATAGTATTGTTTTATATGTATGTAGGTATATACACATATACTTACATACATATACACATGTATTGGCATATATATACACACATGTACCTAATATATGTGTGTGTGTGTGTTGGCATATACACACACACACACACATACACACACATACACACACATATGTGTATATATATATATACATATATATATATATATACACATACATTTCTGTCTAATGTTAGCCATCTACAGGCAGGTAGTGAAGAGAAAGGGAAATTTTTTTAAGTGCACCCCAGAGAATAGAGGAAAATATAGCAGGAAGCATAGAAAGCAGAGTAGCTTTGAAAATGACATGTAGAAATGTTTTTTTTTTTCAAAAAAAAAAGTAAACTGTGAAATGTAAATTCATGGTTTTATAGTAAACCTTCCTTTTAGGTTGTGCTGTGTATGTGCAAATGTTCTTTGTCTTCATGTATTTAAGTTCACAATGAATTAAAAAACAATTTATGAAACTAATTTATAACTTCATGTCAAATTGGAGAAAGTCTCTAACTGATTGCACCAGGAATCAACCATTGTACCAATGACTTTGTATCTGTAATTTGAATTAAGCCATAGATGGCATTGTCACTTTAGCAGATAGTGTAATTTGGGTAGGGCTAGCTAACATTTTGCATGAAAAAGTCAGGATGAAAAGAATAGGCTGCAATGAAGTCTCAAACATAATAACATGAAGTAGAGTAGATGGATATTAAGTCCTAAAGGCATATTCAAAAAATCAATGTCACAAATACAAAATGGGGAAGATGTTGCAATTCAAGAGTTCATGTGAAAAAAAAATACGTGAAAGAGTTCTGGAAATGTCATGAATTACAAGTTCACTATGATTCAACTATATTTTATGACAACCAAATAAATATAGATTTTAGGCTACTCTATATTCTCTAGTTGCTACTCTATAGTCTTTTATTACTACTCTATATTCTCTTGAAGATATAAGACAGGTGGGCAACTACAGCCACATTTCCTTTCCTATCCCTCCTATAGTTACTGATTTGGAAAACTATTATTAAAACAACTGGTTGTTGAAATATAAATGACAACATATTGGGGAGAAATTATTATAGCTCACATATACTTTCATTCAACTAATGCTTTTTTGGAATACTGAGTGAGTTAGTAATTAGATAGAAAAGTTTTAATCTGGAGCTTTTGGTGAAGAAACTATTCTTCTGTTTATTTGAACTTGCTGGATTCTTACCCAGATCCCTATAATGAAAGCTGGCAAATATTTTGATACCCATTTGCAAATAAGGGAACAGAAAAACTAATTTTTTTTTCTTCTCTAAGTCATATGGTGAGAGTCACTGGTTAGAACATCTGTCCTAAACAATACTTATGCTGCTGAGCATATGTTAGCATTTGCAGGAAATTGTATTCCACCTTTTAACAAATAAAATATGTCACTTCACAGAAGCCAAGCAATATTCCAATTTGAGTTGCCTCATTATGAATATTATAACAGGCAATAATATCAATCATTAAATTGCTTTCAAGCAGAGGAATGTGACTGGAACCTAGATGAAATGACCATTCAAGTTTTTTTCTTAAAGTTTTCAAGAAAACTCCACCTCATGAAATTATTTTAAATTGAATGCTGCAATACACACCAGGCAAAGTCTGTGATACCAGCATTCTGCGTTGAGTACAATGAACGGCTGATCAAAGAAGAGAAACATTTTATTGAATAGAAGAATTTTGGGGGTGGGGTAAGAAATCATGTCATTAATGACTAAATGTGTATTGTCACATAATATTTGTCATTTCCTCTGAGAGATAGTGGTCTACTTTTGCTACTAATGATTCCATTGCAACTGAAATCTGTTCCCTGGTACATTGTTAAATGATGAATTTAAAGTAAATTGTGTCTTGATATTATGATGAAAATATCAAAATTTTATCTGGAAAATTAACAGGAGCAGATAGAACCTCAGCCAATACTGAAATGCAATCAAAATCAAACGATGCAAAATGAAATGGAATTTCATGGCATAAAAAAAAAATCAGTTCTGAAATGGGTGGGACTCATTTCTTTCCTTCATATTCTGAAGAACACTAGTCACGTAGACTCCTTTTCAGAAAGTGAGAGACTCTATCTGCTATCCAATGTCTCAATTCTCTATGAGATTTACATTTGAAATGTGGGAGTCCTTTTGTGCTTTCATGAATTTCAATTTTAATGACCTTTTAAAGGATTGGAACTTAGTGGGGTAGAGGGAGAAGGGAAAGACCATCACAATATGAACCTCTGTTTACAAGCAGAGAGGGTAAAATGTTTACACCTACATTAGTCAGAAGCTCAAGTTTTCCCTTTGCTATTTAAGATGGATTTATATTAACCATCTCTTCTATACTTCAACAGCTTATGTATAAAATAGGAAAGTAGTCGCACTTTTGACTTCACAGCTTCATGAACAAAAGCCTTTGAGAATAAATATTAAATAAATTTTAATGATTAGACTGTCCTTTTCTGACCCATATCAGAGGCAGAGTGCATAGCAGTTAGTGTGCTAGACTGGGAGTCAGAATATATGGGGTCTGATTCCAAATAAGTCATTTATGAGTGTGTCACAAGGACAAATTACACTCTTACAGACTCAGTTTCATTATCCATACAATGGTATGATAATAATACCTGTACTGCTTGATATTATAAATAAAGGCATGTTGTAAACCTTAAAGTGGGACATAAATGTGAATTATAATTATCTATATGTATTAGTAAAGAGATGTTATTTTTCAGAGGTAGCACAATATTGTTGAAATAAAGGAGAAAAGAATGAGTTCAGGCATGAGCTATGTTGAGCTTTCAATGGCTGTACCTCATTTATACATAACCCCTTCTTCATAACAATGTATTAAAGATATTTCCTGGAGAACCAAGTATACTTGACAGCCTAAGGATGATTTCATAGTAATTGCACTGATATTTAACACATTTATAGCTATGTTATCAAGCTTTTAAATGACTCTCCATGGACTGCACCAATATTTTACATTATGTCATAGATAGTAATATGGCTGGAAAGTGTTAGTTGTTAGAATAGATGATTGATGAATATCAGTGTGATCTTCTAAGACAACTATGGAGAGAATTTTTAAAACTCCTATCTTCCTATCCTAGATAAAAAAGATAGATTACTATAATTTTTCATGCCTGGGAGGGAACAATATACTTCAATAAATATAATTAAGTTATATAATATTTCTTTATGGATCTTTATTGCTCCCTCCTCACTTTCAGAAATGTATCTTCTGATGATCATATTGAGCAGTAACCAGGATAAAAAAAAAAGAACTTAAACACCAAGACACATGGGCCTAGAGATATAACAAGAGACTTTGGATTGAAATTCACAAAATCTCCCCACCAAGCAGTTAATTCTTTTGTTGAACCGAGGAAACCCTCAAATTGAATAACTTCTCACTCTTCCAAAATAAATATTGAGTTAAATGTGATTTTAATGTGATTATTCTCCATAGGGTATTTTCTAATTACTATTACTAGCTATTTAAAACCCAACCCAGTTCATCATAAAGTGCATGAAATGTGTGTGTGGGAGTAACTAAAGAGATTTTGAACAGTGCCATCACGCATGATATTGACAATGCCACAAGAGTTTTGGGAGTTATTATTTAAAGAGACAAAGCACAACTTTTTCTTCAGCTCTAGGTAGCAGTGAACCCCGTCCATGGTATTTACTGGAATCATCAGTGTCATAGATGTATTACACCACAAGGGATATTCTGAGGACTTCTTAGTTCTTTTCAAAAGTCATATTTGTGGAATACTCTGGTAACATTGCCAGAAATCATGAGACATTTAGTCATTTATTTTTAAAGTCAAACCTCCGGAGAACATTTCCATCTGATACCTAATCTTCCTCATTCACTAGCTGTTCCCTAATGCTTCTCCTGGCATCTCTTGACAAACAGAAACCTCATATATTTACCTTCTGGTCTGAAAACACAAGGATTAGTAGCTTTACCAATTATTCCCAGTGAGTAAAATAGAACTATAGCAGAACAAATTTAGCTCCACCTCTGAAGGTTATATACCTTCAGTCTCATGGAGGAATCCCCATTTTAGACCTTTCCTGGACCCTAACAAAAAGACAGAGTAGGCATTATCCTGACTTTGCTGTTCATTATAATTTAGATTTATGATTATAGTGGCTCAAGAAATGGATGCTTCTCAACCTACATTAAAATATTAGTTTTCATTTTGTCCAAGAATAAGAATCACTGGCAAAATTCCCAATCCCACAATATGATGGGAAATAAATTATGTACATTTGCATGGCACTTTTGTACATTCTTAATTAAAAAATGGTAACCATCTTCTGAGGGAATACATTTTATTTAGCAAGTTGAACAGATTCATTAACCTCTATAAATTTCAAGATTTAACAGGAGAGATGGATTTATGGTTGCTGGTAATTTTTCTCCATTGTGTTAAAAAAAAAACTTTGACTTTTTGATATTGATTAAGAATAAAACATCCATAATTTTTTTTCTCACTGTATAGGTGTAACTATCTTTCTGACAATTTTAGTGTAAAATATTTAAATGTAGGTAAAAGGATGGCTTAGCAACTATTATAATATATAATGGTAGATTTACTAGAATCACAGCAGGTGAAACATTGTCTCTTTATGCAGTTAGGCTTAAATTATACAACAATTCATTTACGATCCGTTTCTTGATTCCAGTGAATATAATTCTGACATTTAATTGGATATAATCTGGATAAAGAGATGCCCAAAGGGATACACATTTGGGAGATCTAGCTTTATAAAGTAGGGGTGAGTACTGTTGTGGAATTCAGGTAACCTGGGTCCTACTTCTGACTCTGTGAATACTAGCCATGCCATTAACAAGTTACTTCATCACTCTAAATCCCAGTATCTTCATTTATAAGATGAGACAATTGAACTAAATAACCTTTAAGAACTCTTCCACATCCACAATTTTCTGCTTTTCTTTCTGGATCATAGGAAAATTGGTTACATCTATATGATAAAGTCATCCAAAAAAGTTATAAATTCAACAAAAATGTATCATATAAATATCATATAACCAAATACGATTATTTTCCCTTTTGAAATAAAATATAGGGAGAAAAATATTTAGTCTCAGAATCAATAAGAAATTGAACATAAATGAATATATCCTTCTATTATAAGGTAAAACCATAGATAGAAACATTGAGCTTTGTTGATAACCAAGTACAAAGCATAATAGTTAGCTTAGCAATTCTGGATCAAGCTATCTTGGATGTATGGGACTATTGGACATTTTAGATTCATTGTCTCAAAATTAATTTTGAAAGATACTTTTTTTAAGAAAGGGATCTTGCATATATTTGAAGTTAGTTTAACTCAGGAGTGTCAAAATCCTTTGGTGACTGGATGAAGCTAAGAAGGAGAAGGTAAATACCTTTTAAAAAGTGGTAATTCAAAACTCAAGCTCCCTCCTTTCTGAAAAGTGTAATGGTAGGTGTTCAGGCTTAGAGGTAGGATGTGAGGGTGGGAGGAGAACAAGTGAAGAGAGTTATGTGGTAGATTGTTGATCTGGCTCCTGCTTCTAATGTGTAATTATTCATTGGTACACATACATACCTTCTTAATGTTCTTATATCTAGCATATAGAATCTTTGACCTATTCCATTTCTAACATAGACAAAATTCATGTCTTTTTAGGTAATCTTTGAATTCCTAATGGTTTACCATGTTGGTATTGGACTTGGAACAGACATCTAAAAGGCTTTAGGTCTACTGTAGTTCAGAATTCCTAGGCTCAAGCGATCCACTAAATAGCATCCCCAGTAGGAAGGATTACAGGTTTGTGACACCACACCCAGTTTACATAGTGTTTTAAGGAATGCAAAACACTTTATAAGGGGAAAATTTTAAGTTAAATCTTTCAGACTCAAAGTCCAACATGCTTTCTTCTACATATTTTTATATTAATTAGACAGCAGTATCTGTTGCTACCAAATACCATTCTTGCCAACCAAAGTGAACTTACACGCTCTCTCTCTCCCTCTCCCTCTCCCTCTCTCTCTCTCTCTCTCTCATATGTATATACATATATATATTCATATCTATGTGCATAGATATATACATATGTATGTATGTGTGTTGTTGACCCAATCTGCATAGTTTTATGATTTTCTATAGCTTCATGCAGCAGCACCCAAGTAGAGGTAGACAATAGAAAGCAGGAATCATGGAGTATTTCATGCCTGGGGTTTGTATGGTAAACATATTTAAAAGAATAAAAGGCCAAGGGACTCTAGAAAAGAGAACAATGTAGAGTAGATTCATTTCAATTATGGTGGAAGTAGAGAGAGAAGTAAAGGATGGCAAATGAGTCAGTTGAGGAATTGGGAGGTTAGAGTATTTAAGGGAATATCAATACACATGTTGATGTCCTTTTGTATGAAACCAGGATTTGGGGAGGAAGTATAAATTTATGTTCATTGCAGACATAATCATAACTGTAATGCAATTTACAATTTATTTTTGTAGGGGGTATGGACAATTTTATCATTTAAATTTCTGGAATTATATAGGGCAATTCCTGAAATTTGATCTGTATAAAACAACAGGCTCAGACATCCCAGCAAAGATGAGCCCAGGAGTAGGGCTTGTTGGCTGACTTACCAGATAAACCAGAGGGGCCCATGAGTGGAGGTGTTAAGAAGGCATACTCACAAAATATCTCTAACCCATGCTAACAATTCCCTTGGGAACCTTTCCTGTGAATGAGAATTAGAGAAGAAAACCCAGATTAAGTTCTACTTAATTTATATACATGGCTTAATTTCAGCTGTTCTCAGTTCCCCCCGCCCCTTATTCTTCCTCCTCATCTAATGCTCCTGTAAACTTCATCTAAAGAAGCTGAAATATAGATGGACTGCACAACTTCAAAAGTCCAGGTCCATACATCTCTAAAACTGTATGATTCAATAGTACAAAATGGATTTCCTTCTTGAAGGAATGTTATCAATTCATTGCTAGAGGCTTTTACTCTCAATTTTAAAGAATTTAAAATGAAATTCATAAGCCATGCTGATGGAATATGCCCTAGAGCTTAAGATAACATCACTGACAAGTTCTAATGTCAATGATAGCATACTTTTGAGAAAGTTTCTTTTCTTAATTTTGTAGAAGGGTAAAACCACATATAAACATATTGTCTTAAGCTATTTGAAATTTTATTAATTTGAAGGGTTTCCCACATGCTTCTATCCATTTTATGATAATATATGACTCACAAGTTAGAGATACTATTTCAGATTCTAATATTTTTTTATCAAGGCCAAGGGGGAGGGGAATCTCTACATATTCTTTTGTATTTTTTCATAGACATGCAGCCAAGATTCTCTCTTCTCAGTATCCAGAAGAATACAATGGAGCTACAAATAGCCTACATCTACGAGAGTCCTCAGGGTTAAAAGGGAGGACTTCAAAAACTCTTAAAATGGTTGCAGAGGAAGAAAAAAAATATTCAAAACAAAGAAATAAATGAAATTTTAATTATGATCTTCTGGTAACATAAAATGGGACACCTCTTATCTCTTAAAGAACAAAGATATAGCAATATAGCAGTCTTTATTGAAAGTCTAAAGGACTTTGCTGGCAAATAGATTTATATCTCCAACATAGTCTAGTACAGAAAAAAATGTTACTGAAAAAAATATCCTGAAAGATGGAGAGAGGCAGAAATGTAGACACACAGAAAGCCAAAGACAGATAGACAACAATAAATAATAAGTAAATATAAATAAATAAAATGAATAAATAATTTAATAATGAATGAATGAATGAATAAAAGGCTTTTCTGAAGCTCTTGGGATATAGTGCCTTAGTTGAAACTTACTACAAAGAATAAAAATGTGAATGTACAGTTTCCCTTTCGAGGATTATTACCAAAGAGAAAGTGATTGTAACATATAGTAATAACCTCTTAACAAGATAAAAAGAAGAGATTGAAAAGACTTCATGCTTTTCTTCCCCTTTGTTTCTCTCTAATTGTGTCTTTGGCCTCAGTTAGTCTGTGCCTTTGGCTGAGCTACTCCCTTCTTTTACTTGGCTCCATCTCTCTCTCTCTCTCTCTCTCTCTTTGTAACCTGCCTCTTTAAACATCAATGCCTTTATGTTGTTAAATACTTGGTTTTAATATAGATATGCTTCACACACAAAAGAAAGTACCAATTTACGAACCAGAGCCTCTCTCACTCTTTTCTTAACCTCTTACAATCTGGCTTCCTCCCTTATTATTTCACTGAAACTTTTCCCTCTTCCACTTGCACCTTGTGCCTGGAGTCTGCCACTCCTTGGTTCCTGATATTCCATCCTTGTCAGGAGACAAGAGTAGTCAAAACCCTCCTCTCACCTTGCCCATTGCACCTTCTGTCTCCTTCTGGGCAATAATTGTCCCCCTAGGGAAGGCAGCAAGGGACCAGGATGAGGATCTTTCATCTGTGCCAAAATAATAACTTCCATTTGTGCCAGAACAGAACAACTCCCTCCTCCTGCTGTTACCTGACCTACCAGCTGGATGCAGAGAATCTCTGATGTAAAGAGGAACAAATTTTTCTTTGACCTCATGCATTCCATTTCCTGTTTCACCTGTCCCAGGAAAGAAGAGGAACAGGAAAGTTGGTGGGGAATAAGGCTTCTTTCTCTTGTTATGGAGGTTCAACTTCCACCTACTTTTCCTAACTAATTTCCATCCTTTAGAGGGAAGAAGAATAGGCCAACAAAACCTTCCATCTGATCATCTGAGCCAGGAATGGGGAATCTGTGGCCTCAAGGCCACATGTGGCCCTCTAGATCCTCAAATTCAGCCCTTTGATGGAATCCAAACTTCACAGAATAAATCCCCTCAAAAAAGGATTTGTTCTATAAAACTTGAACTCAGTCCAAAGGCTTCACCCAAGGACCTAGGAGGCCACTTGTGGCCTCAAGGCTGTAGGTTCCCTGCCCCTTAATTCTGACCATATGCCCTTCATCTCATACTTCACTCAATGTCAGCCCAGTTTCCAGCCTCTTTTGGGAAGGGGAGTAGCACCTTCTAATCAGTGATGAACCTTCTCATACCTGGTCATACCAGGTATACCTGTCATACTCCTGTAGGTTATCATACAATCCCTATTCCTCATCCTACCTCCAAATTTCTTATGCACATTCCCCCCAAACCCAACCCAAAGATTCAACAAAATACTACCCAGACCTTTCATTGTGTCCTCTAGAATGCTGGTTCCATTGACAATAACATTTAATCCTAAATCTTTTCCTCTATCACTCCTTCCATCATGAGCTATTACAGAAACCAGAATCTCTGAACATAGCAAGGCTTCCTAGCCACACCTTCCAGTACTGACTGCACATTCATTTCTATAGGTTCCCTGGTCAAGGCAAGGGACTTGGTATATCTTTTATTTCCCATTGCCACTTCCAGGTTCTCTCTCTGCATCTCCACCACTAAGTAACCTCTCCTCCATACTTTCATATCCAAGACCCAGTGAAAATCTGTGTACAGACCTCCAGATCACCTGCCTTCTTTCCTCAATGAGTTCAGTATAAGAGCTCATAATTTTTCTCTCCTCAAACTCCTGCCCTAATACTAGAGAACTTCAGGATGAATAATTTCTCTCCCTCAAACACTTTAACCACTCAGTTCATCAACCTATTCGCTTTCCGTGACCTAATCTTTCACCTCATATGTGCTACATACAAAGTAGTCATATCTTTGGACATGACATTACCCATAAATGTACCAGCTTTATTTAAGTTCAGGGATTCTAAAATCTCTTTATCTAACCACAGTCTACAGGCTTTTCACCTGTCCTTCTGCTTTCCTTTACAAAACCCTACTTTTATCCCCACCGATCCTTTTATCTTTTAATTCTCTCCGAGGTCATCTCTCCCACACTAACCATCCTCTCCCTTTTTTTCCAATCTTGACCTCTTGGTGAACCAATTCAACTCTACCTTGTCCTCTGTGGAAGAAAACCAAGAAAATTGCATTAAGTTTGAATTGTAGAATACATATACTACCCTTCAGTCTTATTTCAAGGCTTCTCCACACCAATAATTGACTTAGGGATTTCCTTCCCCTTTGTCTCCTTGCTCGCAACCAACAAATGGGTCAAGGATCCCCTTCCCCTTGTCTCTTTGCTTAATTCCCTGAATTTCATCTTGCTAAAACTTCTTTTTATTTCAATTTAATTCCCCTTACATATACCACTCCTCCCCTTTCTGAGAAACTACTCTGCTTCAAGTTTTAACCTGGATGGTTGTTAATTAGTTTGTTGATTGTTGTCCGTTGTTCTCAAAGAGGACCAAAATGACCATCACTATGCTATAGTCAAGTTTTCGCATGTACAACTGTGGGTGATCAGACCAATGTAAGCTCTGGATGATATACCACAAGTCAGGACAAATAGTCTGTGTGAACATTTAGCGTAGATTCTCTAAATTTGCATGCCCTGTGTTTCCTTTGAGCTGTTTCAATTCTAATTTGTTGATAGAGCACCGCACCTTCTCTGATGTGGGCACATAATACTGAGCAGTTCTGTGCCCTGTCTCCTATGTCACATAATCAATTCCAAAGTTCTTAAGATAGAATTTGAGAGTGTCCTTTTATCACTTCATCTGACCGCCATGTGAATACTTGCCCATAAAATAATATTTTGGGCAAGCATACATTTTGCATTAAAATAAATTGGCCAGCCAATCAAATTATGGTCTCTTAAGCAGAGTTTGAATGGTTGGCAGTTTAATTCAAGAAAGGCCTTCAGTGTCTGGTATCTTATCCTGCCAGGTGATCTTCAGAATCTTCCTAAGGCAATTTAAATGAAAGTGATTCAATTTCCTGGCATGGCACTGGTATATTGTCGAGGTTGCATAGGCATACATGCAGCAATGAGGTCAGCACAATGGTTCCATAGACAGGGGTTGGTTGGGCTATTGTACAGAAAACTGTCTGAAAGCTGTATCTTCTCCCAAGAGGCTTGGGGTAAATGCTTTTCATCTTATTATCTATCAAGACAGGCAAATAAATGTTCTTGGCTTTACTCTGACATCTCTCAATTGTTACTTAACAATTCCTATGAGGAATCTTGGGTGAATATTGACCGGTTAAGCCTGGGTTTCACTACTCTTGTCATGAATTTCTGGTCTCACTTATTATTTCTCCAGTTATACCATTCTAAAGTCTCAGTTTTAGGTGACTCCCACCATTTTACTTCTTCACTCCTACATACACACACACACACACACACGCTACTCATTGAAGCTTAAGAAAATCATGCAACTCATCTGACTGTTTCCAGTACAAATGTGCTATACAATCTTGACTGAACTCGCACTGTTCATAGACAATCTTTCTGTATATACCTTATCAATTCTCTATTCCATTCTCCACAGTAGCTCTTTGTATAGGGAATCAAGATGGGCTCTTAGCACTTATTCAACCAAGTGCCCTTGAGGAGTTTGGCCTTTCTTTCCTTGATTAAATTAGGAGTCTTTGATGACCTCCTCAACTCAAGGGATAGCCTAGTTTACATGGGTTTAAGTGACATGTTTGTGACATCAGAGGCTTTTAGACCACATGGATTTAAGTGGCATTTTCGTGATGATTTTAGATCATGTGGGTCCTAAGGGGAGTTGCTAAGACCAGAGCCAATAGTAAGAGCTATTCTGGTTGCTCAGATGATTTTTGGTGATAGCTAAAGAGTGCATAAAAAGGGAAGACAGAGCTATTTGCTTAGGGCTCTCACCCTTGGTGGTGTGCTGATGTGGAAACTCTGGGCAGCTGTAGTTAAGAGCTCTCCAGCTTGTAAACCTGGATGTTCGGACTTTGTTAAATTCTGATAACTATGCATTGAGATTGAATCGGAAAATTGTCTGTTGATGTTTGTAATTTGTTTGTTTTTGCTCTGAAGTTCAGGGTGCTGGCTTTTTCCCCTGAACTAAGTGAATTATATTTGTATGGTGGATTAAAATAAGATTGTTAACCCCTTAATGTTGCTTTCCTTAGTAAAGTAGATCAAAATAACCTGGGCTTGCAGCATTCTGTGAGCTGGTTGTTGTTGGTTTTTCATCCCCACAGCAGCTGCTAGCTGTATTGTTAAAAAAAACTCTTCCAAATCTTTTTATCCTTCCATATATCTCTTATAGCTGCCCTTCCCCTTAGCTTCTTACATGAGAATATTTTCTCATATTTTATAGAAAACATGGAGGATACTCACCATGAGCTCCCTTTTCTTCTCTTTTCCTTATCTATATTCTTCATATAGCTTTTGTAATTATATCCATCTGCAACCCTGTGTCCAAGGATGAAATGGACCTCAAAAAGATTAACCCCTCCACCTGCTCAAGGAAGTTCATTCCTTAACTGTCTCCTCCAACAAATTGTCCCCTCTGTCATCCCTATTCTATTTACTACTTGAAAAATTCCCAGGTCTTCCCCACCCTCAAAAAACTTCCCCTTGATCCTTGCATGTCTGCTATCTTTCTGTAACTGTTTTTGCACTTTGTGGATAAACTCATTTAAATAGCTATCTACAATAGATCCCTACACCTTGTTTGCTCTTACTCTTTTGTTAGCCCCTGATAATTGAGCTTCTAACCTTATCATTCCAACAAAACAAAACTGTTCTCTCCAAAGGTACCAATGATCTCTTAATTGCCTTTTCCTTCCTCAATTCTCATTTTACTTGACTTTTCCATAGCCTTTGATAACTGTTGAAATGTTCTCCTCCTTGATACTTTTTTCTCTTTAAGTTTTCAAGATGCCATTTTTGTGGTTATCTTTCTACTTATCATGCCACTCCTTCTCAATCTATTTTCCTGTTTCTTCAACCAGATCATGTTCTCTAACCATACATAGGTTTCCTACAGGGCTTTGTCCTGGACCCTGTTCTCATCTCCCTCTAAGGCTTCACTTGGTGATCTTGTCAGCTCCCATAGATTTAATTAACATCTCTATGCTGATGATTGTCCAGTTTACCTATCTTGTCCCAACTTCTCTGCTGATCTCCAATCTTGCATCTTCAACTGACTTTCAGACATCTCAAACTCTATGTCTTTAGACATTTTCAACTCATCATATTCAAAACCAAACTCATTATCTTTCCCCTTAAACCTTTTTCTATGACTCTATAAAGTAACACCATCCCTTCAGTCATTCAGACTTATAATCTAGGAATCATCCTCAAATCTTCATTATTTGTCATCCCGCCCCTTCTTGCCCCCCCAAATAAACCTCTACCAGGGCCTGATGATTTTGATTTTGTAATGTTTTTGGAATGGGCCTTCTTTTCTCCTCTGACACAAGCACTACTCTGTTGCATGATCTCCTCTCAACTGTATCATTGCAATGCCCTGCTCATGCGATGTCTGATTCCTCCCTCCCCCATCAAATACAATCTTCGTTCAACCATAAAAGTGGTATGTATTCCTAAAATTCAGATCAATCATGCCTTGCAATGCTCAGTACAGGGACACTGACATGCTGAGTGTTCTATGAACAAGTCACTCCATCTATCAGTTCCAAGTATTTTCTCTGATTGTCCACCTTGCCTAGAAGGCTCTCGCCCTTCATTTCTGCCTACTGGCTTCCTTTAAGTCCCAACTAAAAGCCCATATCTTTTTTTTTTATTTTAAAAAGCCTTTCCCAAACCCTATAAATTCAAATGCGTTCCCTCTTTTATTTCCTGTTGATCTCATATATCATGTGTTTTTTCTATATTTGTGCACATGTATGTTTTTATTTTGTTGTTTTCTCCTTCATTATATTGTGACATCCTTGAGGGGAAGAACTGTCATTTGTCCTTTTGTGTATTGCCAGGACCTAGCACAGTGCCTGGCACATGACAGGCACTTAATAAATATTGATTGACTGAATTACCTGAGAAATCATATAGTGTAACAATTTTATTTCGCAGATGAAGAAACTGGCTTCTAAATGATTTGCCAAAGGTAATTCTAGTGTGAGCAGCTAGATGGTTTAGTGAATAGAACACTGGGCCTAGAGTGAGGAAGCCCTCAGTTCAAATCCAGTCTCAGCCACTTACTAATTGTGTGACTCTGGGCAAGTCCCTTAACCTCTGTTTGCCTTAATCCACTGGAGAAGGAAATGTTAAACTACTCCAATATCTTTGCCAAGAAAACCCCCTAGACAATATTGGTATGCTAGCGTCCATGGGGTGTGGTGCTTATGTAATCAAAGATCTTCCCCTCCCATTCAATAGGCCTCAAGTGGAGCTAGTTAAGTGAAGCTTCACTAGGAGAGGCTTGCTTATAGGCAGGTCCACACTCTTTTGCTACTAGGTGCTGAGTCTCAGGCCTACACAGGTATGTATACCCAGTGGGTAGCCATTAAGCTCAGACTAGAGAGCTGCAGAGACTAGAGATCTGTGAGAATACAGACTAGAGAGCTGCAGAGCATGGAGATGAGAAAGCTGAGGAGATGAGAGAGCTGCAAGGAGGAAAAGAAGAAGAAGAGGCAGAGACAGAGAGACAGAGAGAGAACTGGAAGGGCTATGAGAACTGCAAGGGCTTTTACAACTGCAGGAAGAAAGGACGAAGGCAAGCAGACAGTTAGGATTTGTGACTTAATGTTTATGGGAAGGCCCTAGCAGGAGCGGAAGTTACAGGATGGCTTGGCTCTTTGCTCTGATACTGTGTTTTAATCTCCTTGCTATTACATTGAAGGGGACTTACTGATTTTGTAATACAATTATTGCCATGTTGAATTGGGGTTATTGGTTTTGGGATCTGAACCTCTGGTGTCTGAATAAATGTTTTACATCTTCTACCTTCTGTACAGAGAGTCTCTTATACTTTGTGATTCCAAAGTATACAGGCATATTCATGGTCACCATTGATGTCATGAATCTTGCCTTACTGATACATGGAGTCACAAAGAATTGAACAAGACCGAACAACTGAACAAAAACAATCAGTGTCAAAATTTGAATTGAACCCTGTGAATTAAATCTATTGATTTGAATTGATGCCCGTATCCATTGTGTTTTTCCCCTTCACTACACTGTCAGCTTTCCTGAGAAAGCTGACATGAGAACAATATTGAGAGAAATTCTAAAAATTAATGTGTAGGGAGTCATCAGTTCCCTTAAGGATCAGGAAGCCAAGAGTTGTGAATAGGAGGACAGCATATCATTGACATTGATCCAATAAGATCAGAATGACTGATGTAGATGGAAAAAAAGGATTATAATCTAATTTTGAGAAGAGAAATTCACTTTTTTATCAAGAAATTTGTGTTTTTGTTGTTGTTTTTTAACTTTACATTACTTTTCCAGGTGAGTTATACGCTACTCATACACTTAAAATATGTTCATTACACTTTCTCAGTCAATAGAAGAGCAATGTATAATACCACAATATTTCAATTTTTCTGCTTAGTAAAGTACAGTGTATCCCAGAGTATTAGAAAAATAGTAATCTTATAACTACAGTAAGACTTTTTGGATATTTTGTATATTCTGTTTGAGGAAAATAATTTTGATTGTTGTGAAATTAATCCCACCTTATTTTTGCCAGGTGTCATAACTTTTTTCTTCTTTGTCTTTCTGTCTCTGTTTCTCTGTCTTCTCTGTCTGTCTTGTTCTCTATTCATCTTTCTTTGTCTGTCTGTATACATATGCACATGCACACAGAGTAGAAATATATATGTATATGTATGTGATATACACATGTGTGTGTGTGTGTGTGTGTGGAGAGAGAAAGACGGGGAGGAGAGAGAAAGAGAGACAGACAGACAGACAGAGACAGAGAGACAGACACAGAGAGAGATTTCATTAATATAATATTTTTACTTTCCCTGTACTGCTGAGCATAATGTTGGAGTAAGGTAGCATAGTGGATACACAATATTAAAGAACAAATTTTATTCTTCTCTTATTGCTATTCTCGTTATTGTTCCAAAAGGCATTTTTTAAATCTTAATTTATCCAAATACACTTTCAAAAATAACACAGAATGTTACTGCCTATAATGAATCCTTGGATTCATCATGTCCTCTCAGTACAAACACAGTACAAATATTTTACAACAGTAATAAATAATTACTATATAATATACCTTTCAGAGGAAAAAATATGTATTAGGACAGATATATGAAATCAATTATTTGGTACCAATCTTATCTTGTTTTCTACTAACTCTTCCACTGTTTTCATTGGTCTTCTATCATTCACTAAACACAAAGGCTAGGCTAACTAGAAAGCAGAGAAGGGAGGCCAGATTTTTTTTTTTCCTGACCATGACAGTAGTTGGTCAAAGTAGGCCCAGTAGAAGCTGCTTATGAGAGAGAAGAGATAAGTAAATCTTTTACTACTTTTGTGTAGAAGGCATGACTATATACAGCTAGACAGTTCTGCTGTTTTATTTCATGGCTCACACCCTTGATCTACTTTCTTTACCTCCTAGATACCAGAAGTGAATCCATCCTATTTACAAAGCCTGCAGGAGAGGATAGTCTACTAACCTCCCTTGGTAATCTGTTTCAGAGTTCAATAAACTCTTCTGTCAGTAATACCATTCTTTTGTTCAATCTTAATCACTCTTGCTGTGATTTGAGAACATTTCCTCCCATTTTAAGATCAGT
Source organism: Phalanger gymnotis (assembly GCA_028646595.1). NCBI lineage: Eukaryota > Metazoa > Chordata > Mammalia > Diprotodontia > Phalangeridae > Phalanger > Phalanger gymnotis. Next base: position 263,121,382 of record CM053622.1, on the reverse strand, counting down.
GATGATGAAGAACAGCTGGTTTTTACCCTTCTCATCATAACCTTTTATATAGTTGAAGGTTAATATTAAAAGGCATTCCTCTCATCTTCTATGAAAAAAAATATGAATCTTGAAATCTTTCATTTTAGAGGTGGTTATATTTTTCATACAGTCCATATACTTACTATATAATATATAGATTTCAGATTCATTCAAATTATACAAACATTGAAAAATACTACATGGTAGTACTTGACAACGAGGTGCTTGAATTGTAGGGTAGAGATACAGAATGGTCACTGTCAGTTCTGACCCAAAGAATGTCCATAATTTCAATGACTGCCTTCTGTTCCATTTAGCCCTGGAGAGATAATAAGATACAATAGATTGAGTAATGAGCTGGAAACCAGAAACTCTGGTACTTCATCCAGTCTCTGATGCTAAATAGGGCTATGACCTTGAGCAAATCACTTTACAATTCAAAGATTTGTTTAACTCATTTTTAAAAATGAAGTCATTGTTCTATATGGTCTGTAAGATTCCTTCCAGCTCCAAAAGTCAATGATTCTCTTATTCTGTGCTTTTTTTTTTTCAGCCACCATATTACTCATTTTTATCTACAGGGAGTAAAAATCACTGAAATTCCTGTGGATAAAATTGAGAAATGAGTGGTACAAAACTTATGCAGTTGGGATAAATATGTATCGTTGATGTATGCACATTATTATTTCTCTATGAGTGTTGACTGAAGAATAACTATAAAGATTGAAATAAATCTTCATAAATGACACATTTTTACTATATGGCATCATACTGATGCCTCAGTGTTATTTTCAGTCTCAAGTATAACCAGGAAGAACTTGACAGACTAACAGACTTGGAAGAATTTGGTAGGTGATTTAAAAATTCACTTCCAGGGGCAGATGGAGGAAACCATCATTTCAGTTCGTTTATTTTATTGTATTCATTTATTTATGTCTGTATTATTATCTTAATGAAAGTAGAATAAACCTTTGTAATTCATATTTAACAAATTAAGCTGGACAAATCATAGGAAAAGTAGAATGTATTAGAAACCTTAAGGAATTAAATGGATACTGAAATAAAATTTTCATAGTTGTTCTTTGGAAGTGGCTATTAACAAGTTAATTCTGGGATTCTAATGATGACTTTGGCTAAGTATACTTCATATCAATTTAAATAGTTAGGAAGTTTTAAAATCAGGTTTTGTTTTTGTTTTAAATTAATGAGTTAGGTGTGGTTGGCAAGTTGAGAGAAGATTCTGGAGAGAAGTAGCAGATGCACATCCATCTCATTAAATAATTGGACTTTTTCTTTTATCTTGTATAGAATTTACAGAATCACAGAGTAAGCAGGTAATTATGAGGTCGTTTATTTCAATATGTAGCTGACAAAGAAGCTAATCTTTAATATTCCTTTCATTAGCCAGAGTGCTTGAGAAGCTTAAATGAGTGGAAATCAGTTGCCTCCCATAGTACCCTGTTTCTTTTCTTTCCTTTTGATGGTTCTACTGCTTGGATTTTTTAGTGTATATCTCCACTTTCCTCCACCACTCTTATAACTACAATGAAAATGTTACATAAGGGAAGGTCTGTTCTTTAGTAAACAGACCCTACCCAGAGTTTCCAAGTACCTATACTGTCAAGCTAGGAAAGACACTAGGTATCAAAAGCCATCTTATTTAGGCATGAGAAGGATAGTGGTGGCTCAAGGTTCAGGGAGGTGGGATTCTCCTTCATTACTGCTGGAGTCTCTTGAGGCAGACCTGTGAAGATTAGGAATGAGAATAACAGCCAAATACTCTCTGGATGCTGATGAGCAGATATTCATAAGGCAAGTTGGATAAGACCACTGGGATCCTTTGTTTAAATTTTGCTCTTTGATGAGAGTTTATCCCAAAACTACCTTTTCCTTGTTTAACTACATGATGATTTGCTTCCTAATTCCCTTCTGCCTAGTAATATAGAGGGGAAGAAAGAAAAGCCAATTATCTTTTATCAGCTACAATTAAGAAAGTAGTTAGTGAGTCAAGTTCCAGGAGCTAAGATGGTGGAGTAAGCAGTAAGTCACTGTAACTCTTCCAAATTCACCTTCAATCAACTGTAAAATATCACCCAAAATGCATCTTGTAATAACAAAATGAGCAAAAAGATGGGGTGAAATAATTTTTTTTGTCCAAGAAACTTGTAAGATTGGCAAGAAAGGTTCCTCTCGCTTGGGAAAAAGAGAAGCCCACTCCAGGACAGAAAGTGTCTCAGCAAGCCCCACCTTAGCAAACCAGCAGGAGATCCTGATCCCCTCTGTGATAGACCAGGCAATGCCACCACCAGGATCCCCCATCTGCCTTAGTATAGCCAGGTGAAGGGGCAGACTCCATCTCTTACAACCACTACATGCCTTAGCCTAGCCCCGGGCAAACAAACACCATCCAGCAGAGAGACTTCCACATGTTTCAGCACAGCTCAGGGCAAACAGGCATCCTCCAATTGAATCTCCATGAGCTTAGGTGTAGTCTGAGGAAATGCAGAAACATCCCACCAGGACTCAGAAAATGTTAGATGCTTCTGCTAGAACCCTAGCTTGACACCTGGTAGGCTACCAGATTCATGTGGCCTCCAGTACTGCCAGCCAACCCCCACTCCAACCCCTCAGCACAGCACCATATACAAGGGTCCCCTGTGGAGCTCAGCACAATTTCAGTACAGCACCAATCAAACAGTCAAGGCCTTCAGCCTTACAGAGGAAACCTAGCATAAGAAGCCTGAAACAGTGCCCCTTCTATCCCAGGTACAGAGGTCAAATTCAAAAGAAAGGAAAAAATGCCAAGCCAAAAAAAAAAAAAACCAACAATGACAAAATCTGACCATAGAAAGTAATTATGGTGCCAGAGAAGACCAAGACACAAACTCAGAAGAAGACAACAATGTCAAAATACCTATGGAAGAACTCACAAAGGAGTTTAAAAATTATTTAAGAGAGATAGAAGAAAATGGGGAAAGAAATGAGAATGATGTAAGGGAATTATGAAAAGAAGAGTCAACAACTTGGAAAACTTCTTAAATTGAGCAAATGAAAAAAAGATACAAAAATCCACTGAAGAAAACAACCCCTTAAAGAGTACAATTGGCTAAGTGGAAAAGAAAATCCAAAAGCTAATTGAGAAAAAAAATACTTTTGAAGTTTGAATTGAGCAAGTGGAAGCTAATGACTCTAAGACACACCACGAATCAAATTTAAAGGAATGAAAAACATGGAAGAAGATATCAAATACCTTATTGGAAAAACAACTAACCTGAAAAATAGATCCAGGGAACACAATATAAGAATCATTAGATTACTTGAAAATCATAATAAAAAAGGAGGGCATGGATAGCTTCATTCAAGAAATTATCAAGAAAAAACTGCTTTGATGTCTTGGAACCAGAGGGTGATGCAGGCATTGAAAGAATCCAACAATAACCTCAGGAAAGAGATCACAAAATCAAAACTCCAAGAAACATTATAGTCAAATTTCAGAACTATCAGGTTAAGGAAAAAAGTACTTACAAGTGTCCAGAAAGAAACAAATCAAATATTGGGCAATCACCAAGAGGTTTACACAGGACTTGCCAACTGTAACATTAAAGGATTAGACCATGGCCATGGGCCATGAGATTCCAGAAGGCAGAAGAGCTAGGAGTATAACCAAGAATCACTTACCTGGCAATATTAAGCATAACACTCCCAGGGGAAAATAGTTTGTCAACCAAATAGAAGGATTTCAAGCTTTCACAAGGAGAAGACCATAACTAAGCCAAAAATTTGACCTCCAATATCAAAACCCAAGAGAAGCATAAACAGGTAAAAACAAACAAACAAACAAAATATAAGGGATTCAATATAGCTAAACTATGTACATTACTATATGGTAAGATGATACTTGTAATTCTTAACAATTGTATCACCAATAATACAGCTAGATGGAATATACACTGACAGAGGATATGGGTATAACGTGAATTTGAGGGAATGACATAAAAAAATTAAAGGATGATAAAGAGAAGTACAATGGGTGCAGAAAGAAAGGAGAGAGGTAGAATGGGATGAATTCTTTCATATGAAGAGGTGCAAAAGACCTATCACAGGAAGATCAGAGGGTGAGTGATGAGAGCAGCGACTGACAGAAGGGAGGGCAGACCAGGGGAGTTGATACACAGACGCAAAACACTAGTGCGGAGGGAAAGAGTGAAAGGAGAGAGAGGAAAAAATAGAAGGAAGAACAGGGTAGAGGTAAATGTACTGGCATAAAACATATCTGTATATGAATGGGATGAACTCTCTTATAAAATGGAGCCAGGTAAGAGAGTGGATCAAAAACCAGAATCCTACAATATGTTGTTTATAAGAAACATACTTGAACCAAAGAGACACTCACAGAATAAAGGGCTGGAGAAGAATCTGTTATGATTCAGCTGAAGTACAAAAACTAAGAAGAAAGCAAGTGTAACAATCCTGATCTCAGACAAAGTAAAAGCAAAAATAGACCTAATTAAAAGAGATGAGGTAGGAAACTATATCTTTCTAAAAGGTACCATAGACAATGAACTAAACTTGTATGTACCAAGTGGTACAGCATCCAAATTCGTGAAGGATAAGTTAACTGAGTTACAGGAAGAAATAGACAGCAAAATTACAGCGTGTTCCTAAAATGTAGACACAAGGGAAATATGGAGTTATTGCATTGAGTTCATGTGGATCTTGCAAAGCACAACAATTTTCGCATCACAAATGATGGAAATTATATTGAAGATGTTATTTCTTAATATTCCAATTAAATAAAAATATTATTGAAAATTTAATTCCTTTCATTTCTTGAAAATATACATTTTTGCCTATGTGCCCAGACTTTAGGAACACCCTGTATACTAGTGGGGGACCTGAACTGTCCCCTCTCAGAACTTGATAAATCCATCCAAAAAAATAAACAAGAAATAAACTAAGTTGGTAAATAGAATTTTAGAAAAGCTAGATATGATAGACCAAAAGGTCGTGATTTAGACATTAAGGGTGACACCACAATAAAATTAGAAGAGCAAGGAATAGTCTATCTGTCAGATCTATGGGAAGGGGAAGAATTCTTGACCAAACAAGAGATAGGGAGGACAAAATGTGAAATTAATAATTTTAATTATATTAAGCCTAAAAGCATTTATACAAACAAAACCAATGCAACCAAGATTAGAAGGAAAGCAGAAGGTTAGAAAACAATCTTTACAGCAACTGTCTCTGATAAAGTCCTCATTTCTCAAAGATATGGATAACTGAGTCAAATTCACAAGAATATAAGCCAATTGATAAATGGCCAAATGATATGAAGGGCAGTTTTCAGATGAAGAAATCAAAGCTATCTACAGGCATACAAAGAACTATTTTAAGTCACTTTAGCATAGAGAAATGCAATTTTTTAAAGATAATAATGGTAATTTTATTTTATTTTTTTCTCTTAATTATTATTTATTTATTTAATAGTTTGAGTTTTCAGCATTGATTTCCATAAGAGTTTGAATTACAAATTTTCTCCCTATTTCCACCCTCCCCCAACTCCAAGATGGCATATATTCTGATTGCCTGTTCCCCAGTCAGCCCTCCCTTCTGTCACCCCACTCCCCCCCATCCCCTTTTCCCTTACATTCTTGTAGGGCAACATTGATATCTGTGCTCCATTGCCTGTATATCTTATTTTCTAGTTGCATATAAAAACATTCTTTTAGAACATCTGCTTTTAAAACTTTGAGTTCCAAATTCTCCCCCTTCTTCCCTCCCCATCCAGGCTATCCTGGGCTGGAGCCCTGCTTCGCTCTGCTACTTTGAGGGTTCTGCAGTTCTAGAATTTTTTCAGAGCCATTTTTATAGGTGTTTGGAGGGTCCTGGGGGAGAGCTTTAGGCAAGCTCCTGATTTCCAGCTGCCATATTGGCTCTGCCCACCAAGAAATGCAAATTAAAACAATTCCGAGGTATCACCTCACACCTACCAAATTGGCTAATATGACAGAAGAGGAAAATGATAAATGTTGGAGATGATGCTGGAAAACTGGGACACTAATGAACTGTTGTTGCATCTACATTCTGGAAAGGAATTTCGAACTATGCCCAAAGGGCTATAAAATTGTGCATACCCTTTGATCCAGCAATACACTACTAAGTCTCTATCTCAACGTGATCATAAAAAGGGGGAAAGGACCTACGTGTGCAAAATTATTTATAGCAGCCTTTTTGGTGGTTGCAAAATATTGGAAATTGAGGGGTTGCCCATTAGTTGGGGAATGGCTGAACAAGCTGTAGTATATGAATGTAATGGGATACTCTTCTGTAATAAGAAATGATTAACAAGTAGATTTCAGAAAAACCTGGAAAGACTTGTACGAGTTGATGTAAAGAGAAATGAGCAGAACCAGGAAAACATTGGACACAGTGTAAGAAATATTGTGTGATGATCATCTATGAATGACTCAGCAACACAATGATCCTTCAAGAGAAGTACAAAGGACTTACATAGAAAAATGCTATCCATATCCAAATGAAAAAGTAATGGACTCATTTTTTCCACCTACTTTTTTCTTTCTCCTTTTTTCCCTTTTGATCTGTTTCTTCTTTCACAACTGTGAGTAACATGGAAATATTGTCGCATGACAGCACATATATAAACTGTATCAAAATGCCAACCATTTTTAGAAGAGGGAGGGAAGGGTAAAGGAAGAAAAGTTTGGAACTCAAAATCTTATAAAAATTAATGTTAAAAAATTTTAGACTTATAACTGTGAAAAAAAAGAAAAAAAGTGGCCATTGTCTAAGTTTGTCCCCACCAACTGCTCACCTTTTGATACCTAGGATTACTTCAATTTTCACTAAAAATTGGTATTCTTGAAAATAAGCAAATATGGTTATGAGGGGCAAGTGTGGAAGAGGGAAAGAACTCTTTCCTTAAAAGAAGAAGGTATTTTTCCCCTTAGGAGAAGTTGGGAAAGTGGTAAGCCTACAGTTAGTGAAAAAGACCACATTTGAATGATCATTACCTCCTTCATATAAAGATATCCATAAGGACAAGTGACCAAAGAAAAAGCATAAAGAGTGTGAGGGTCATGGGATGATAGGCACCAAATATTCATGGTTTTTGTGCTACTTTGGCTGGGAAGACATCCCTGACATCATTCTATACTCTTTTGCTTGGTGATCTAATTGGTGTGCATGTACACCATTATAATTTTTATGCTTATGAGTCTTTTTTTTCTTTTGTTTTTATTTCTTCTTGTGTTTTAAATAAGTGTTTAGTGATTTTTTTTCTTTTATATATCATTGCTTTTTCCAGTATATTTCTCCCTTCACCTCTCAGAAAGCCATATCTACATACGAAAAAACAGTATTTTTTTAAAGAAAAAAAGGAAAAATAAATACAACCAGTCAACACCTTGAAAAAGTCTGAAAACATGTGCAATGTACAATACATGGATGTCTCACCTCTGTGAAGGAGGGTTATGTTCTCATATCTCTTCATTTGAGTCATATTTGATATTTATAATTTTGCTACATTTGTTTTTTTTTAATTGGATTTTTTTTATTTTTATTTTACAACAATTAGTTCTACATGTTCTTGAGTTTCAAATTTTCTTCCCTTTCTTCCCCTCCCCCATGCCCCCCCAACATGGCATGCAGTCCGATATAGATTCTACATAAACCTTCACATTAAACATATTTACACAATAGTCAAGTTGCAAAGAATTGTGACCAATGGAACGAATCACAAGAAAGAAGAGACAAAACCAAAAAAGAAGAGAAAAAAAGAGAGCAAATAGTTTGCCTCAGTCTGCATTCAGACTCCACAATTCTTTCTCTGGGTGTAGCTAGCCTTTTCATCATGAGTCCTTTGGAGCTGTCTTTGAGCCTTGTGCTGCTGAGGAGAGCTGAATCCATCAAAGTTAGTCATCACAGAATCAAAATGTCTGTGGTTGTGTATAATGTTCTCCTGGTTCTGCTCCTCTCACTCAGCATCATATCATGTAGGTCTTTCCAAGTTATTTTGAGGTCCTTATCTTCCCCATTTCTTATAGCACAATAATATTCCATTACATTTATATACCACAACTTGTTCAGCCATTCCCCAATTGATGGACATCCCCTTGATTTCTAATTTTTGCCACCACAAAGAGAGCTGCTATAAATATTTTTGTACATACAGATCCCTTTCCCAATTGTGTGATCTCTTTGGGATATAGCCCTATGAGTGGTATTACTGGGTCGAAGGGTATACACATTTTTATAGCCCTTTGGACATAGTCCCAAATTGTTCTCCAAAATGACCGGATCTGTTCACAACTCCACCAATAATGTATTAATGTTCAACTTTTCCCACATCTTCTCCAGCATTTATCATTTTCCTGTTTTGTCATATTAGCCAATCTGACAGTAGAGATGTTGTACCTAAGAGCTGTTTTGATTTGCATTTTTCTAGTTAATAGTGATTTAGAGCATTTTTTTCTTTTTTATTTAATATTTTATTTTTCCCCAATTACATGCAAAAACTATTTTAACATTCTTTTTTCAAATTTTGAGTCCTTAAACATCAGCTTCCCCCACACCCAAGACCAGAATTGAACTGTCTCAGAGAACAATTGTACACAGGATTGGTAACCTATGGAGAAGCTTGTATTTTTAAAATTTAACAATACTAGATGAGGATCAATCATTAAAACATTTATTTTTTTTGTAGTTTTCTTTTTTTATCTTATCTTATATTTTATTTTATTTTTTAATTTATTTTTAATATGTTTAGTTTTCAGCATTGATTTTCACATGCGTTTGAATTACAGATTTTCTCCCCGTTTCCACCCCCCCCCCCACTCCAAGATGGCATACACTCCGAATGCCCTGTTCCCCAGTCTGCCCTCCACTCCATCACCTCATTCCCTTCCCATCCCCCTTTCCCTTACTTTCTTGTAGGGCAAGATAAATCTCTATGCCCCATTGCCTGTGTATCTTATTTTCTAGTTGCATGAAAAAAAAAAAACTTTTTTACTTTTGAACATCTATTTTTTTCAAACCTTGAGTTCCAAATTCTCTCCCCTCTTCCCTTCCCATCCACCCTCCCTAAGAAGTCAAGCAATTCAACATGAGC
>CM053622.1:263089539-263111734 GCA_028646595.1 Phalanger gymnotis | reverse complement strand
TTTTTTTTTGTCAAAAAGTGAGTTCTTATCCCAGAAGCTGGAATCTTGGGGTTTATCAAAGAGTAGACTGCTACAGTTGTTGACTTCTGTTGTCTTGTATACCTAACCTATTCCACTGATCTACCACTCTATGTCTTAGCCAGTACCAGGTAGATTTGATGACTGCTGCTTTATAGTACAGTTTGATATCTGGTATGGCTAGGCCACCTTCCCTAGTGTTTCTTTTCATTAATTCCCTTGATATTCTGGACATTTTGTTCTTCTAGATAAATTTTGTTATTATTTTATCCAGCTCTTTAAAATAATATTTGGTTGTTCGATTGGTATGGCACTAAATAAATAAATTAATTTAGGTAAAATTGACATTTTTACTATATTAGCTCAGCCTAATCATGAGCAACTGATGTTTTTGCATTTATTTAGATCTGACTTTATTTGTGTGAGAAGACTTTCATAATTGTGTTCATATAGGCCCTGGGTTTGTCTTGGCAGGTAGACTGCCAAATATTTTATAGTGTCTATGATAACTTTAAATGGAATTTCTCTTTCTATCTCTTGCTGTTGGGCTTTGTTAGTAATATATAGGGATGCCGAGGATTTATGTGGGTTTATTTTATATCCTGCAACTTTGCTGAAGTTGTTTATGATTTCAAGTAGTTTTTTACTTGAATTTCTAGGATTCTCTAAGTAAATCATCATATCATCTGCAAAAAGTGATAATTTAGTTTCTTCTTTGACTATTCTAATTCCTTCAATTTCTTTTTCTTCTCTTATTGCTACAGCTAACATTTGTAATACCAAATTGAGTAATAAGGGTGATAATGAACATCCTTGTTTCACAGTGGATCTCATTACATAAAATGCTTGCTGATGGTTTTAGGTAGATGCTATTTATAATTTTAAGGAAGATTCATTTATTCCTATGCTTTCTAGTGTTTTTAATAGGAATGGGTGTTGTATTTCATCAAAAGCTTTTTCTGCATCTATTGAGGTAATCATACGGTTTCTGCTAGTTTTGTTATTGATACGATCAATTATGCTGATAGTTTTCCTAATATTGAACCAGCCTTGCATTCCTGGAATAAATCCTACCTTTTCAGAGCGTATTATTCTCATAATAAGTTGCTGCAATCTTTTTGCTACTATTTTATTTAAAATTTTTACATCAATATTCATTAGGGAAATTAGTCTATAATTTTCTTTTTCTGTTTTGACTCTTCCTGGTTTAGGTCTTAGTACCGTATTTGTGTCATAAAAAGAACTTGGTAGGACTCCTTCTTCACCTATTTTCCCAAAGAGTCATAAAGTATGGGAATTAGTTGTTCTTTAAATGTTTGATAGAATTCATGTGTAAAACCATCTGGGACTGGAGAATTTTTCTTAGGGAGTTCATTGATGGCTTGCTCAATTTCTTTTTCTGAGATGGGATTATTTAGGAGTTTTATTTGCTCTTCTGTTAACCTGGGCAATTTGTATTTTTGTAAATATTCATCCATTTCCATAAGGTTATAAAATTTATGGGCATACAATTGGGCAAAATAATTCCTAATTATTGTTTTAATTTCCTCTTCATTGGATGTGAATTCACCCTTTTCATTTTTGATACTGGGAATTTGATTTTCTTCTTTCATTTTTTAATCAAAATGACCAAGGTTTTATCAATTTTATCTTTTTTTTCCACAAAGCCAACTCTTAGTTTTATTTATTTGTTCAATTGTTTTCTTATTTCAATTTTATTAATCTCTCCTTTGATTTTCGATATTTCTATTTTGGTATCTAATTGGGGATTTTCAGTTTGTTCTTTTTCTAGCTTTTTCAGTTGTGCGCCCATGTCATTGATCTCCTTTTTATCTATTTTAGTCATGTAAGCATTTAGAGATATAAAACCTCCCCTAAGAACTGCTTTTGCAGCATCCCATAAGTTTTGGTATGTTGTCTCATTATTGTCATTCTCTTGAATGAAGTTATTGTTTCCATGATTTGTACTTTGGCCCACTCATTCTTTAGGATTAGATTATTTAGTTTCCAATTAATTTTTAGTTTATCTTTCCATGGTCCTTTATTACAAATAATTTTTATTGTGTCACGATCTGAGAAAGATGCGTTGACTATTTCTGCCTTTCTGCACTGGATTGTGAGGTTTTTATGTCCCTGTATATGGACTATTTTTGGGTTTGTTTCATGTACCACTGAGAATAAAGTATATTCCTTTTTATCTCCATTCACTTTTCTCTAAAGTTCTGTCATATCTGCCTTTTCTAAAATTCTATTCACCTCCTAACTTCTTTCTTGTTTATTTTGAGGTTAGATTTATCAAGTTCAGAAAGGGGGAGTTTGAGGTTCCCCACTACTATAGTTTTGCCGTCTATTTCTTCCTGTGGCTCCCTTAACTACTTCTCTAAAAAATCTGTATGCTATACCACTTGGAATATATATGTTAAATAATGATATTGCTCTATTGTCTATGGCAACTTTTAGCAGGAGGTAGTGTCCTTACTTATGTCTTTTAATTAGATCTATCTTTGCTTTTGCTTTGTGTGAGATTAGGATTGCTACTCCTGCTTTTTTTTTTTACTTTAGCTGAAGCACAACATAGTCTACTCCATCCTTTTGCTTTTACCCTGTGTGTATGCCTCATTATCAAATGTATTTCTTGTAAACAACATATTGTAGGATTATGGTTTTTAATCTATTCTTCTATCCTCCATTTTATGGGAGAGTTCATCCTATTTACATTCACAGTTATGATTGCAAGTTATGTCTTTTTCTCCATCCTGTTATCCTCCCCCTGTTTATGCTTTTATTTCTCCCTCCTCCCTTCCACTCCTCAAAAGATTTTTGCTTTTGACTACTGCCTTCCTCAATTTATCCTCCCTCTTGATTTCCCTCCCTTTTCCTATCTTTTTCCCCTTCTTCCTTATTCCCTCACTTCAGACCTCCCCCCATACTTTCCCCTTTCTCCTCCTGCTGCTTGTAGGACAAGTTTAATTTCTATACTTGTCAGAGAATGTTACTCTCTTTTTCAACCAAATCTGATGAGAGTAAAGCTCATATACTACTCTTTTTCCTCCTTGCTTTCCCTCTACTATAATGTTTTTGTGCTTCTTCATGTGATGGAATTTACCCTTTTCTACTACCTCATTATCTCTTCTCCTGCAACCTTCCCTTTACATTTCTTAATTACATTTTTTTATCCTTATATCAGTTATTTTATACTGACATGCACAGTCTATGTGTATCCCTTTCAGTTGTCATAATAATTATAGTATTCTCAAGACTGACATATATACATATATATACATTATATATATAACATATATGAAACAATATACTCCTATATATGGATGTAAGCAATTTGCCCTTATTCATTAACAAATTTTGTGGGTTTTTTCCCCATTTACCATTTTTTTCCAGGGAGGGAAGGAGGGCAATTGGGGTTAATTGACTTTCCCAAGGTCACACAGGTAGTAAGTGTGTCAAGCGCCCAAGGCCGGATTTGAGCTCAGGTCCTCCTGATTTCAGGACCGATGCTCTGCTTACTGCACCACCTAGCTGCCCCTTTCTTTTTATGTCTTTTTATCTTGTTATATTTCTCTTGAGTTTTTTATTCGGAGCTCAAATTTTCCACTGAGTTCTGGCTTTTTCATCAGGAAGGTCTGGAATTCCCTTATTTTGTTGAATGTCCATCTCCTTGCCTGAAAAATTATGCATAATATTGCTGGGTATTTGATCCTTGGTTGTAGTCCAAGCTCCTTTGCCCTTTGGAATATCATATTCCAATTTCTCCTGTCATTTTATGGAGAAGCTTAATGATCCTGCATGATCCTGACCGTAGTTCCATGATATTTGAATTTTTTTTTGGTTGTTTGCGGTATTTTCTCCTTGACTTGATAATTCTGAAATTTAGCTATAATATTTCTTGGAGTTTTCAATTTGGGATCATTTTTGGGGGGTCGTTGGTGGATTCTTTCAATTAATGTTTTCCCCTCTGGTTCTAGGACCTCTAGGCAATTGTCCTTGAGGATTTCTTGGAATATACTGTCCAGGCCCTTTTTTTCATCATGGCTTTCTGGTAGAACAATAATTCATAAATTGTCTCTCCTGGATTTATTTTCCAGGTCAGTTGTTTTTCCAATCAGATATTTCATGTTTTCTTCTATTTTTTCATTCTTTACATTTTCTTTGACTACTTCTTGACACCTCATAGAGTCATTAGCTTCCACTTGCTCAATTCTAATTTTCAATGAATTGCTGTCTTCATTTTGCTTTTGAGTCTTCTTTTTCAATTGGTTGATTTTACCTCTCAGGTTGTCATTTTCTCTATTTATATTCTGAATCTCCTGATCCATTTCACCAATTTTACTTTCTAAAGATTTGATTTCATCAGTGGTTTTTTTTTCATTTTTTTTTACCTTCCTAATTTGGTTTATGAAATCCTCCTTTAGCTCTTCCAGGAATGCTTTTTGGGTTTGAGACCAGTTCACATTCCCTTTTGAGTATGAGATGTGGGAATAGTGTCAATGCTGTCCTCTTTTGAATTGGCATTTTTATCTTCCCTGTCTCCATAAAAAGAATCAGTGGTCCTCAGTTTTTTTTTTTCCTGTGTGTTCTTCTTCTTGTTGGTTAGCTATTTTCCTGGCTTTACAGTGGATTTCTGCTTTTGGGGCTCAGGAATCTCTGTCCCAGTTTTCTTGTTCTGGGAATTGTGAGCCTAGTTACTGGCTTTATGTGTTGTGGCCTTTGGTTTCCTGACCTGTGCAAGAGGGATTGTCTGGCTTCTGGATGTCTCCTCTTACCCTGAGGCTGCTTTCCAGCACAGGTGGCCTCAGCCATTGTCTGTGCTTGTGTCTGCCACTTCCCCTGGCTGTGCAAAGGCAAGTCTGGGTTCCTGGTGTTGACCCTTGCTGCCTCCACCCTTCTAGGTCTCAGAAATTCCCATTGTTTGCCTACTGAAGCCTCACTTCTATCTTCTCTAGTCCAGGGTTTTTACTGAGGTATTTTCCGTGGGTCAGAGAGGGATGGAGGGATGAGACTCATTTACCTGGCCATTATATCTCCTGGAAGTTCAAGAAGGCCAAGGTTCAAACCTTTGTGCTGCAAGCCTCAGGAGTATATGTCTCATGGCCACAAGTGCTGCATTGTTGCCTCTCATCACTTCGATAGACTCCCATCCTGTGTTGGGAGCCCTGGGGATCTCTGCCAGTTTTGGGTACCCAGCTTTCTCCCAGCCTTTATCACTAGCTGGTGTCCACAGCAGCTTCCACTTTGGTGTGGTCTGGTGCAGCTCAGTGGCCCGGGTGCTTTCCCATCCTACAGATCCATCCTGTCAACCCTGGGGACTCTCCTGGCATGTAAATTTACTCCACTCAGTCTACTAGTGGCTTCTAACTTTCTCAAATCTGCTCAGATTCGGTTTTTTAGAGTTATCTGACAGAACTTATGAGAGAGCTCCAGTAATATGTTGTTTTCACATGGTCATCCTGGCTTTGCTGCTTATGAGTCTTATATCTATTTATTCAGCCCTAGATTCTCTCCTGACATCCAGTCCCATATCTCTAACTTCTTACTGGCCATATAGAATTTGATATTATACAAAAATTTTAAGCTCAAATTGTCCTCTGCATCTGGTTACTTTTGCTCTAAACCCTTTCCCTGTTTCAAGATTCCCTAATACTAATAACATCTATCTTCTAAAATCTATAATAATAAATTCTGAACATCTTTTATATGTGTCCTTTTGTCACCTCTGAACTTGCCTCTATATCAGTGGGGAAGTGAATAATATTCCCATTTTGCCATCAAGGAAACTTAGGGAAACAGAGGTTAAATGACTTGCCTGGGCTACTACAGCTAGTAAGTGTTTGATACTGGATTTGAACTCAGGCTAGGTCCTATGTTCTAAATTCTGCACTACCTTCATCACTTCACAATTGGAATACTGCAATAGAATGCTGGTTGATATCCTTGCCTCCTGAGTTTCCCCACTGCAGTCCATCCTATACTCAGGTAACCGAATGATCTTTTTAAAGGACATGTTTAATCATGTCCACCTTCCTATTCAGTTGTGGCTCCCTGGTGTCTCCAGGATCATATGTAAAATACTTTGTAAACCTTTGGAACCCTTAATAAGCCAGATCCTTCTTACCTTTCCTGTCTTTTCGCATTTTACTGATTTCAAAATACTGTACAATCCAGTGACATTTGCCTCCTTGCTGCCCCTTGAGTGTTCCAAATGGAGTGTTCCAAACTCCAGTTTTCTATCTCCATACGTTTCATTGGTTGTCTCTCATGCCTCAGAATTCACTCTCTCCTCTTCTTCACCTCTTTGTTTCTATATCTTCCCTCCAGTCTCAGCTTATGACCCTCCTGCAAGAAGTCTATAATATACCCTCTTAATGCTAATGCCTTCACTCTGAAATTACCTCCAATTTATCCTTTACCTGATATGTTTGTACATAGTCATTTGCATGCTATCTGCTCCTTTAGGTTGTGAGCTCTTTGAGGACAAGAACTATCCCTCCCTGCTTTCTTTGTATCCCAAGTATTTAAGAGCATGTGAAGCTTGTCTAAAGGGCTTAATAAATCTTTATTGATGACACCTGTTGTTGAGGGTACTGAATTTATCAAGACTATCAGAGCAACTGAAGCACTGGAGCTTCTGTTTAATTTGTCTGGTGACAGAGGGCCTCAAGCAATGAACAAGAACTATACCCTGCATTTCAAGATGATACTTAGTTGAATCATAAATCTGCCTCTTCCACTCATTTATCTTACTCCTACTTTCTGGGGACAGGTAGAACAAATGTAAATTTTCTTTTGTATGTTAAGTCTTCTAATACTTAAAGATCTACTTGAAATATCATATACCCTCCCCAATTATTCTCTTCTCCATGAGAAATGCCTTCAGTTCATCATCAAAGAATGATAGGCCTTTTACTGTATTACTTTAATCCCTTTTTCTATGAGTTGATAATTAGTAATAGTCTGGTCATACTTTTGAGCAAAATATGAACAGGTATTTTTTTTAAAGTATTGTTTCATTATCTGTTTTAGACTTATTAAACTGATAGAATGAACAGTAAATTTTAATAAAATATTATTTGATGATGAATTTATACTTCTTTTGTTATATGTGTTGCTCTCAATCATGACCTGAGGGAGGTTAATCTGGGCAGTCTCTGATAATTGCTATAGCAGACATCTAGCCTAGGTGATCTCAGAAAACTCTTTTCACCACAAATTCTATACTTGAAGACTGACTCTTCACATGAGGGGCTAATTTGTGGAGGAACAATGAAGGCAGCTTCCATTTTTCTTCAAGTACAAGTACTGATTTGATATACACCCAAATCTAGAAAGTCTGAGAGAGCTCTAAAATGAATCACACATACCCTTTCTGAGTCTCAGAAGCTTACCTAGAATGAAATCTCTTTTCAAACTACTAAATCTATCAAAAGCCTTCACAGTTGCAATTCTCTTCACTGACAGTAAGCTAATAGCATTTTTCCTTCTCTTTATTTCTCTCCATTATACACTAGCTGCCCATATGTGTATAATGTATGTAGTTATCACTCAGCAAACATTCACTGACATCCAACTATATGTCCCAAACTGTGCTATCCACATGCATTACTGGCTCTTGTGCAAAGGTGTGAGAAAAAAACAAGGAGGAAAACTTGGGGTCAAGTCCCAGCTCTACCACATACCATATGTAACCTTGAACAAATCATCACACCTCTTTGACCCTTTCCCCTCACAGTATCAGATAAGGTGTTTGGAATAGATACTGTCCAAATTCCCTTTCTCCTCTAAAATTCTGTGAATTTGATTCTGAGAAGACATACATTTAATTGCATGACCCTGCACAGCTCAGCTCACTACTCTGGGTATCAGCTCCCTTCTTTTCAAAATAAAGACAAAGGAATGAAATTGGATTTTGTAATCTTAACACTCCTTTGAAGCTCCAATATTGAATTTTAGTATTTGGGGAGCTCTTTAAGGACAATTGTATTGCAATGAATGACCCTGTCTCCAATTTAATTTCAGATGGAGAGAAGCCAATCTGCCCTACAAATTGAGAAGAGCTTCATGCATTCTGCAACCCTTCACAGCCACTACAGAAAACCTACAGAGGCCTGTCCTTACATTGGAGAGCAGAGATGTCTGCCTTACATAAGTTTTGTTATAAAAAAAAACAGAAAAAATCTGCCATATTTCAAATTTTCTTTTATTTTTCCCCTATTACACATCAGACATAATGGTCCAGTTTACGGACTTGCTTCTGAAGTTCTGTGATCTCAGAAATGTAGATGGCCTCTTGCAGATCAGAATATCAACCTATTCACACCCTCCTCACACAAATATTATTGCCCATCTCTTCCTGCAAGGTCATCCTGAAGCATTCACTCAATTACTAAATAATTGGCTTCTTTTGATCATTCCATGGAAGAAGTAGTATGCTCATCAGTTATCCCTCACTACCATTACAAGACAGGTCTACCTCCTTGTCAGATTATACATGTCCTGGTGGAGTTCATCACAGTAACACATAAAACAAAGTTTATAGCTGATGTAAGATGACTTTTTTTCTAAAAGTAAATAAACAATATTATATTGGACCTCAAAAATAATCTGTGGAATAGCTAAAATCAATAGCAATATTTTTTTCAGTTTACTTTTAAACATCTATGATGGAATCAATGAGAATTCATTCCTGAAAGCGTGAAACAAAAAAAAATAAAATTCTGCTTTATTATTGTATCCATTTTTAAAGCCAGTAGTAGATTAAAGAAATGGTCTCAAAGAATGCTTCTTTTTGAAGAGAAAAAGGCTTAAAAATAAAAGTGTGAGAGGGGATGATAATTGCCTATAACACAGATGATCATATTTCTTCTTAGCTTAATTTCTCATTTCTCTGGGATCCCACATTTCTTTTTCGAGACACAGTTACTAGTCTGAATGATGGGAACCATCTTCTCCATTTTGATTGCCTTTCAATAGATGTTTGTTGTATTAGAGCTTCTGTGTTCAGGGCTATGAGGCAATGTTAGGGGTTTCATTTTTTTTTGCTAGTATCCCTTACTGCCTGCAGGTCAAGACATTTGCAAAAAGAAAACCATACTGGCAGATAGTTTGGGAGCAGCAAAGACAGGTAGTCTGAGGCTATGACATCATAGTTTTTGCTTACCACTTATCTATTTTGAAGCATTCTTAACCCAGATAGCAAAAAAAGACATGACTAGCACCTCAGTGGAAGAAACCAGTCTCTCTGGAGGATAAACTAATTAAAAATGCTTTAAAATAGAATAATATTTTATTATTCTGAAATGTTTGAGGGCTTTGAGCCTCCTTTTGGTTTGTTAATGAAATTAACTTTAGCAGTCTTTGCTGTGACCTAGGTTGATTGAAATATAATTATTTTGATTGCATCAGGCCCTGATTTCAAGCAAAGAAGATTGGGTTTTGATCACAGAAGTACATTCACATTTTCCTGTTTGGTATGCAAGAGAACTGCAGTCCCCCTACTTCTTTCCCTTCTTTACTGCTTCACCACTGCACCTACATTCAAAGACTCTACCTAGAGGTAATAAACAGCTCCCATAGATACCAGTAGCTTACTTCCTTAGTGTGTAACTATACAGTGCATGACATATGTTTATTGTCTGGGGCAGTATTTTTCCCTTAATGAGTATTCTAGGATGGGCCTGAGTCAAGCTAGTCTCTGGTATTCATATGACATAAATTTTTCATCTATTCCTTAATTTAGAAGCACTCTATTTCTAGTTCAGTCCTTTGCCACTGAAAACAAAATTCTATAGATATTTTATCTATATCAGATCTTTTTCTCTTTTTTTCATCTCTTTCCCTGGCTATACTCCTCAAACAATCAAAGAATCCCTTAGCTAGAAGGGAGCATCTAGTCCAGGGGTGAGGAACCTGCAGCCTTGAGGCCATATATGGCCTTATAGGTCCTTGGGTGGAGCCTTTTGACTGAGTCCAAGTTTTACAGAACAAATCCTTTTATTATTATTCTGTGAAGATAATTATCATATATCACTCTCTAAAAACACACAAACTTTACATATTCACTTTTCAGGCTCAATACTCTCATTTTTTTTTCATTTAGCTCTACAAATTGCATGATTGTCAAGCCTGTTACCATCCTGGTTGTTCTTCATTGAATACCCAATCTTTAGAACGTGATTCCTGAAATGGAACAAAATACTGCAAATGAGGTTTGAGTTGGTTATTGCAGAATGAGAAGATTCTCTTCTTCGATCTGGACCCTGTGTTCTCTTGATGAACCTAAGATCCCATGAGGTTTTTTTTTTTTAATAAAGTCACCACATAACACTTCTGACTCCTTATATCAATAAGGCAAGATTCATGACCTTGACGATGACCATAAACATGTAGGCATGGTTCAGAATTGCTAAGTAGAAGAAATCCTTTAGGTAGAAGGCAGAGGAAGTATAACATTTATTTAGACAGGAGAGAATCCAATCCCAGGACAAATAATTACAATTCCATATAGTAGCAATAATGTTCCAAAGCCAGTAAGCACATATTGATGTAGGAACAAGGAAATTATGACACAATATCAAAGCAAGGAGTCAAGTCATCCTGTAACTTTCCTCCCTGCTAGGGACTCCCTGCAAACAATCACTCATGAATTCTAACTCTCCCCTCAGCAGTCTCTTCTGCAGCTCTGTAGACTACGAGTTCTTGCTCCTTCTCCTTGGGCTGAATTCTGATTCCTGTAGCTCTTGCTGCCTCAATGTCCTCTTGATTTCTGCTTCTGAATCCTGCCTCTCTCAGTTCCCCTGTTCTGCTGCTCTCAGTTCTGAGCTCTCTTTTTTTACAATCCTAGCCTTCATTTGAATGACTAGAACTCAGTGCACATACTATTGGCTCTGGTTTTAGCAACCCTTCTCAGGGACCTGAGGCCTTCACGCCCACATCAGCTTAATTGGGACCTCACAACTAGTTAGTGAAAAGATGTGGGCCTGCCTCTAACTTGATCTCCTTTTGTTGGCCCCACCTGAGGTCTATTCAACAGAAGGGAAAGACCTTTCACTTACTGATTGGCCTTACATTCTTTATGAATTTTTCACATAAATAGTGCTTTAGCCATGTTTTTCCCATCTTGTATTTGTGTAATTTCTGTATATCAGTATTTCTGTATATCAGTAAAGAACCAATAATTTCATAAGCCTTAACCTGTTCTTCTTTAGGATTCAATTTGAAGAGAAGGAAAAAAAAACATGCAAACAGTTTTGAGTGCCCTTTGATTTATGACATCCTTTTGAATTATCTAATCCATATTTAATATTAGTTATGCTTAGATTTCCATCTGAAACATAAGTTTACTTTTCAGCATGGGGTTCTAGAGAAGTCCCACTAAGTGTGTACTTTATTTTTCACCCTTTGGAGACAGCAAAGGGCAAGTTTATTCTTACTCTTTCATGATTTCCCCTTTCAGTTTTGCCACCTGTGAAAACTTATCTCTAATTATCTCTAGGAAGCAAGTCTTTCAAAAACCCTTTAGTCCTACCTTGGGAACTTGAGAAGAAATTTTACTAAATGCACAATATGAGGAGATTCCCTAAAAACAAAAACAAAAATATTAATAAGCCAACATTTGACTGACAACTCAAGCAATTGTTCCTTATACTATTTTTCTTTGTGATTTAAAAAGAAATTTTTTTCTTTTCTAAAAGAATATAAATTATAAAAATGAAAATGATTCCAAATTTCTTGTTCAAGAGTAGTTCCTGGTACATACTCTGTATATTTTGTGATGAGAAGGAAGAAAACCTATGTCATTTTCAGATTTATTAGGTCTTTTTTATTTGAAAGGAAAAACATACTAGTTTTATTCAAAAGAAGAAACAGAAAAATATGAAATGCTGTAGGTTTAAAAAAAATTAGGTCCTCTGGTAGAAAGCTAGTACCAGAAATAAGAGGTGATTCCCTCTACAAATATTTGTGAGATTACAAAATATAGGGTTCATACAAGGGCACAAGGGAATTTGCCTTATTGGCTTCATGTGGGCAGTAGGTAGTATGAGATGTATATCAGCAGGTAAATCAACCTGATTTAGAAAACACAAAACATGACCTTAGGGGACTCAAAATAAGTACTGGGTGAGATCTAGGCATCTGGCTTCTGAGAATCATTTTGTGGTCAGACTGACCTACACCATAAGCCTTTTGGGTTAGACAACTTCCTAGCTTCATAAAACTAGGCTCAAACAATGTTAATAAATGCTAAATAATAATCCACACTAGTCACTAATATAATTTTCTCTCAAAAATGTTATGTAGTTCTTCTGTCATGGTCAGTTCATCCTGATTTGTTCCAGTGCCTACAGGAAGGACATTTTAATCTTCATAGTCAAAATTGGAATTGGCAAAGTACAAGACACTTTGCCTTATCAAATCCTAGGAAAAAATTATAATTACCATGACAAATCTGAACCTGCAGTTTTACAGTATAGAATAGGTAAATGCATTTTTTGAACATAAATTCTTCTTTCAACTATATAAATCCTTGACAGAATGATTGAGTAGTGTTTTGACATACCTCATACCTTGAAAAAATAACGTTTCTAATCTTCCTCAGTTTTGAGATAACAAGGTCCCTCTTAAAAAATAGACACTGAAAAAATAATTATGGTGGGTATATTGTGTTTCATTCTGTCCATATTATCAGCTTCAGGCTCTAGCTATCCTTGTTGACCTCACTAGCCTAGTTTGGAGAAAGTCTTAAGGCTTCCTTCAATATTTAGCTGAAAAAATGAGCAAATGTTCAGTAGATCAATTAATATGTGAATAGGATTTGATGGTTTTATATATTTTAGATTATAATTGTTAATGATTTTGAGAATAACTATGAAATTGAGTACTTGTTAATATAATATACATCTGTCTTATATGATCTCTTAAATTAAAATTGACATGAAATTTTGTATGGGAGAGATTATTAGAGTAATTATTATGACTCACACTTGAATACAGTTTTAGAATTTACAAAAAAAAAGATTTTATGACAATAGCTCTTTGAGGTGATGTAAATATTAGCACCACTATTTTACAAATAAGATTGGAAGATATGAAGTTACTATCCCAGGCTTAACTAGTTAGAAAAGCACTAACCAGGACTTAACTACAAGTCTTCTGATTGCAAATACAGCATCTTATCAAAGACACCTCCCTGCCCCAACCAAAAAAAAAAAAGTACCTAGTTTTCAAAAAGCCAGATAGCAGAGAGAGAGAGAGTAGGTTTTAAAGGGTATAAATGGAAGCTTTGCTGAGATTTTAAAATGATATGAAACCATTAGCTCCGCTGAAATTTAATGTATTGAGTAAGTAATAAGATATATAAATCAATAGTTAGTCTTTCAAAAATGGTAGGAAATAATGGTGAAAATTATATTCATTATTATGACCTTACTAAATAAGATACTTCACCTTTTATTTCCTACTCTTCATCCTTATTACTGTAAAGACTGGGGAAATCACTTGTATACTCAAATGTTTAAACACTCGAAAGATCTGTGAGCCATTAGGGTGGGTGTTCCCTCCTCTAATGAGACATAAATTACAACCCAGTGAAGCCTTTACATCCTATGCAAGTCTCATCAATGTCTTCTAAAAAATTCATTCACAGCATTCACAAAGCATTCTGGGAATATCTCTCAATTTCTTCTGACATATTAAGGATACCAATGTCCACTATTTATCCTCCATTCTATCTTCTTTTTTTTTTAAAATCATAGATTCATTTTAATAACATTATTTGGGTTCTTTGTAGTTCCCGATTTATTATACATTAATATCTGTTTTCACCCACTATGTTTCTCAAGCCTTTAATTTTTTTAATATTCATTTTTTCCAAAATTTTGAGTTCCAAAATCTTTCCAAACCACATGCCTTTCTCCTACTTATTGAGAATTTAAGAAATATGAAACATATTATACATATGAAGTCCTGCAAAACATTTTCAAATTTCATATTTTCATATTAACCACACCCACTATTTTTCTCAAAAAATTCATGCTCTGTTGCTTCATGATACAGAAGTTGCCCCAAGTTTATGAAATTCATGCTGGAATATTGCAGGTTCAGGTAGGTTCATTGTCCTGGGAAGGCTCACAGTACAGACCTACAATATAGACTGGGTACAATTCCTAAACAAAAACCTATCTATGTACAATGAGGGTACTGCCAGTAAAATGGCACCCTAATAGTCTATTCTTTGGCCATGCTAACACATGAAGTAAAGAAAAAAATTCAGAAGGTGATCCATAGCCCTGTCCATTTGAAAATATTTAGTATTTTAACTATTTTTAACATTTGTTTATAAATGTTCCAAATTCTCTCCCTTCCTCTCTCCCCATCCCACACCCCCATTGGGAATTCAAGCTATTTCATAAAGTTTATACATATATAGTCCTGCAAGATATTTCCATAACAGTAATGTAATGAAACAAAACATAGGGGGACACCCCCCTTCAATCTGTATTCAGACACCATCAGTTCTTGTTCTGGGGTTGGATAATATTTTTCATTATAATTTCTTAAGAATTGTCTTGAATCATTATTTGCTTGAATCATTATATATTGCTGAGAATAGTTAAGTCATTTACAACTAATCATCTTAAAATATTGTTGTTACTTTGTACATAGTACATTTCACTTTGCAGCAGCTCGCATAAGTCTTTCCAGGTTTTTCTGAGAACATTCTGCTCATCATTTCTTCTGGTACAATAGTATTCCATCATAATCACTTACCACAATTTGTTCAGCCATTGCCCAATTCATGGGCATCACCTCAATTTTCTATTATTTGTCCCCAGAAAAGAGCTACTATAAATATTTTTGTACACAAAGGTCCTTTTCCTTTCTGTTTTTTTTTTTATCTCTTTTGACATATAGACCCAATAATGGCATTGCTAATTCAAAGGCAATGCATGGTTTTAGAATGCTTTGGTCATAGTTCTAAATTGCACTACAGAATGGTTGAATCAGTTCACAACTCCACGAACAATGCATTAATGTCTCATTTTTCCCACATCACCTCCAACATTTGTAGTTTTCCTTTTCTTTCCTATTAGTCAATCTAATAGGTATGAAGTAGTACCTCAGAATTGTTTTAAATGAGCATATTTTTTTCATATGGATACAGATAGTTTAATTGCTTCATGTGAAAACTGTTCATATCTTTCGGTCATTTATCAGTTGGGGAATAGGTCTTATGTTTACGAATTTTACTCAGTTTTCTATATGTCTGAGAAATGAAGTCTTTATCATAGAAACTTACTTTATTGTTTTTCAGTTGGTAATGCTCAATTTTTTATCCCAGCTTTTTCTCTTCTGAGCTTCACAGGAAGATTGGCTGTGCCCTACTCTTAGCTCTTTATGACTTTCACAGTTTCTTTGTACCCATGGGCTTCAGCAATATGGTCTCTTCCTTTCTCCTCTCAATGTTCTGTTCTGTATTTTTGTGCAGAGTGAGGAGGGGGAAAGTCTCAATTTTAAGTCCTGTCCTAGTCCCAAAACAAGTGATATTTGTTAGTTTCAGGAGATGAGCTGAAAAACTCCCACTCTCAGATGACTGTGTGGATTCAGACCATTCTCCTCTCTCCATCCTCCTCAAGAGAGGTTCCATAAGAATCATACCATTTTTAGATGATCTATAAATCTAAACTTTGCTTTTTATACATATTTCCTTACAGTTTTTGATTCTCTTTTCATTTGATGAGCATGTCTTTTGAAAGATAACATTGGAACTAATTTGGCAGGGAAGATAGTAATATCTAGAAAACCATATGCCTGTTCTTTGTCTTGGCTATATGAGTAACTTAAATGGTACCAGGAAAAAATACTTTGGCATAACTAATATCATATAACTAATATCAATAGAACTGTTTCTTTTTCATAGAATGCCAGGGCCCAGTACAGACCTTCTCATATGAGTGGTGCTTAATAATGATGAACTGAACAGAATTGCTTTTGATTATTGTCTATTGTATAAACATGTTCTGAGGTCGCCAAGTAACATTTCTCAATTTCGTCAATATTCTAGTAAGGGTAAAATGAGGACATGGATAAAAAATATCTGGAAATATTTTAACATTATACCTAATTTGTAAGGTATTAGCCATCATCATTATCAAGTGATATTTAAATTTCATTTTAAATTAAATTGTCCATGGGGATTTTTTCCCTGAGTCCCTAAAAGTATTGAAGGAATTAACTTTTCAGAATAAAATGTAAGATGATACTTTGACTCTTCTATAACATTAATAAAGGTTTGAGTGGGGGAGGAGGGAAGGAAAGGAGAAAAATCTTTACAAATTCCATTATAAAGAAAAGGACTAAAACACTCATAAATATTAATGAATTGTGTTTTATGGTTCCCATAGCCTTTTTGTTGGCTAAATAGCAAGTGAAGCTGACTTGTAATCCAAAATCTGTTGTCCTCATTATGAATTACTTCTTTTAAGGCTTGTTAAATATTTTATTTGCACCACTCATGGAAGAAACCCTTAAGGGAAAAAAAGACAAGAAATTCACTTAATCCTGATTCTGTGACTTGAAAAAATGTAAATGTTATTTAATTTAATAGCAAGCTTTTGACTTGACACTAAGGCCTTTCCAACTGTAAAAGGAATCTTAATGATGAATATCAAATTAGATTTGGAAAAAAGAGAAATACTCTGAATATTCAAATGTGAAACAAATATAATGATGAAGCTGTAGCTGAAAATATATTTTGCCCCAATAATTGCAAAGTGACAAACTATGAAACTTTGTCCCTGAAGTCTCAATTCTGGTTAAAGGTAAATCAGCATCATATTATGCAAATGGATGCAAGATTTCTGGTGGCTAAGTTAGAATAAACAATCAAAATATTTATTAAGAAATCTTAAATATGAACAAATGTTCAGATGTTATTCAATTTGATGTCTATTCAGAAAAAAAAATCATCTAAAGATCCAAGTCATAATGATATAAATCCTGAACAAAATAATTGTACCAAAAGAAAAAAAAAGAAAAAAAAATCACTTTATTGGAAAAGCTAATATAAGAAACTGAAATACATGATTCAACAAGAATTTCGAAGGTTTTTAAAAAATGTTTGAACTTAAATTTTGATGTTTTAAGATGTCAGTGATTCCTAGGAAAAGGCTTCTTTAATGTCAACTCTATATCCCTGAATATGTAGAGCATTAATATTCTACTACACCACTCCTGATTGCACTCCACTTCATACCCCAATTCTTTTAGTTAAAACCTCACCACAGGAAAATAGTCCATCAGGAATTAAGGCAACATTGGTAATGTCCTAATTTTCTCTAAAGTTCTCACAATGCTGGAATGCTTTTTCAAATGGTAAGGGTTTGAATGCAGGCATTACTTACTGCTGTGTTTCTTGGATGTGTGGCATAGTTATTGAAAATAGCTAAATATAGATAGTTAAAATTACTATTTCAATATCATTATTTTCAAGATAAAGGCCAAAAGAAATAGAAAATGAGCAGAAATGGCCTGATTAGGTTCTTTAAAGTTTTTACATTGAGACATTTTAACTTACAATCCCTATTTTGAAGCTAACTACAAAAAAAGGAAAATATGAAACAAAATAAAGTTGTCTTGGAAAAGCCTTCAGTTGCAAATAGACCCCTTTCACTAACAATAGGAGATTTAGTTAAAAAAGTAATTATACCTTGAAAATGTTTATTTAGATTTGGAAGCAAATTGAGAAAAAGATAATGAATTTATCCCTAATATTTTTTTTTGTTTTTCCCATTAAAATTTCTTTTTAAAATTCCATTTAAATTCAATTGTCTTAAAATCAGTATTAAGTATCAACATTATTGACTTTCTCATTTCTGTCAGCAACAATATCATTTGTCCAAATTCTCATATTTTAAACTGTGGGGTTGGCTCTGCCTCTTTATATTCATATCCCAATGCCTCTACCTACAAAATATTTCCAAAATCCTTCTCTCTAATTTCACTGCAGCTCTCATTATTAATCTCTTAGTGAGGGACAGTAGTTTTTTAAGAGGAGTTCTGGTCTCTATTCTTGGCTTTTTAATCTACTCTCCTTGCTTCTGTAGGACTAATCATTTTATACCAATCTGAACAGATCATTTTATTTTAAAATATCATCAATGGCTCCTTTCTTACTTATTACTCAAAGTTTAAACTTTACCTGGAAATTAAGACTTTTTATAACGTGATACCACTAACTTTTCCAGTAGTATGACTATCTTGCACATATATACTCAATATTACATCCAAACACTTTGTCTGACATCCCGTATCCGAAAGTACACTCTACACTTTCCTCCTTATCTTCTGTCTAGAATATCCCTTTTTCTCCTCTTTCCCCTTGTTAATTGCTTACTTTTAAAATCCAAATCAAATGCCATCTCCTTCACAAAGCATTGTTCTGTCAGTAATAATTTTTCATCTTGATATTTACACATTTGGTTTTATCCCTCTCTGATACTCACTCTTGCAATATTTTATTTTTTATTATACTTCTGTGTGTAATGTTAGAAAACGAACGAATCGAGGCAGCTAGGTGGTGCAGTGAGTAGAGCACTAGCCCTGGAGTCAGGAGGACCTGAGTTCAAATCCAGCCTCAGACACTTGACACATGTATTAGCTGTGTGACCTCAGGCAAGTCACTTAACCCCAATTGCCCTGCCAAAAAACAAAACAGAAAACTAATAAATTTTAGTTGTCTTTTTTCTTTGCAGAAAACAGTACTCCTTTTCTCATACAAAATTGACAGGAAACCTTTTATTTATTTGATACTAAAAGAACTCTAAGATATTTTTTGGAGGTGGTTATCATTTTGGATAACTAAAAACAAATATCATTCTTTTCTAGTGCCTGCTGGCTCTATGGAAATCTCTCAGGTAAGTATGAATCATGCCCGAT
This sequence comes from Phalanger gymnotis, assembly GCA_028646595.1. Classification (NCBI taxonomy): domain Eukaryota; kingdom Metazoa; phylum Chordata; class Mammalia; order Diprotodontia; family Phalangeridae; genus Phalanger; species Phalanger gymnotis. The sequence goes on along the minus strand of CM053622.1, from coordinate 263,092,771 downwards.
CCCCCTAAGCTTTCATATATGATAAGATAATGTCCCAAAGAGGTAAGGCTTTAAGCAATTGCTCTTCTGAACTAGAATATTAAAGTAAGAATGATTCATATTGCATCTGGTGACATATGTGACCAGAGATAAGAAAACATTTAGCAGAGATTTCATCTAATGCAATGAAACTGTTAGGATTTTAGTTCAAAAGAAAAAAAATCACAAAAGCTTTTCTTTTTTAAATTGCACCTATAATAGAATATTAACACCAGTGATGTGAAGACATAAGTAGCTCATGCCACAAGACCCTTAAACATCCTAAGCAGTTCTGGTAGTTGGTGGACATTATAAATATCTCTGATTACAAGCAAAGATAACATTTTAGAAGACAAATTAAGCTCATGCTATATGTATATGTATATATATGTGTTCCATATTACTAATCAAATTTTCACAGAAAATATTTCAGAAACTGCAAACAACCTTACTGTCAACACTTTATGCAATAAGTGACATTAAAAAATAAATAATTTTGATTCTGTAAAATAAAATATTACATAGTGATTATCTCTAGTTAATATTGTAATGATGTGCTATTAAAGTTATACTTTTAATATTTTCAAAAAATTGAAAAAGTTTCTGGTAATAAGCTATTTCTTGCTTTACAAAACAAACAAAACCCTAATAAATTACAACTTTTCTGTCCCAAAGAAAATTGCTGCTTTCAATTTTGGTAACTATTCAATGAGAACAATGTTTTATAGAATATTCAGGTCAGAAGTCATATCTTAATGTAATCTCAAACACTGAGTAATGCACTCAATTAGAAAAGCATCTTTCTGTGAATGTCAGCAGTGAATAGGATAATAAATTTCTTGTGTTAATTGCCACTTGCTACTGAAATGTACTCTCCATTTATCCTCTTTTTTTCTTCTATATTCATTTCTCAACAACAAATACTTTGAATGGATCCATTTCTACAAGCTATTCTTTGACTGTTTCTATGTTCTAAAAGTCGGAAGTGATCTGAACACAATGTATAGGCCCTACCATTCGACAAAAGGTGATACCCCTCTGTCCAAATTTGTCAAAACCCTCTTAATATTGGGGTATCTTTTTGATCTGGCACATATGGTCCCATAAGGAAAATCTCAATGCAGGAATAGTTGCTTCATGAAATAAGTGACCCAGAAACTATGAGGTATATTTCTCCATGGTCTTTTCCTTCTTGAAACTGAAAGGCCTAAGTTTAATTGTGCCAGCTGTCCTAAGGTAGTAGAGAGGTTTGTGCTTTTCCATTGAATTAAATGCCAGTTCTAGAATCAGAACCATTCTACAATCCAGTCATATATGTTCAGCTCCTTAAGGTTGATGCCAGAGAGAAAAGGGGGGCTAGGTAGCTTTGGATTATACAGACTTATTTCAGTGATGCATGTTTATGATACATGTGGACCAAAGCAATGATCGGTAGCCTTAAAGCTTATGTAGCCTATATAACAGAATATCTATTCTCTGATAAAGGAGTCCAATTTCCTGCCTGTTTTGAAAAGTTCCTGGAGACCCTACTCTCAATTGAACAGTGACAGACTATATTCATCTGAGTGTAGAGTGCATCTCTCTAAACCAGTTCTTGGTCACAGTCTGTTGTGTTCCTTGAGCAGTTATGATGTTTTTAATGTGGATTTCCAGAGATTGCAAACTCATTAGGAATGAGGATGTGGAAAGACTTATAGAACATTGCCTAAAGTTGCCCATGGTTTCTACAATTCTTTATCACAATCTCCACATGCATACAATAGCATGCTGATTACTGATGTTTTTATATGGTCCTGTTTTGTTCTACAGCAACGAAACATTTTGATCTGTAGATAGCACAGGAATTTAACTATAAGAAACCAGAGCCATGGTATCTCTGATGCTTTCTGCTGCCATCTATTGATTTGTGCATGCATTCTAGTCACAACAGACAGCCAGACAACATTCAGATATCCACTGGACTGGACAACCTAGCTGCCCCTAATGATACATATTATTTAGAGGAAACTTCCTTATGCTTAATTGTATTGGGCAGTTGTTAAGTTGTTTCAAACATATTGACTCTTTGTAGTACTATTTAGGGTTTTCTTTGCAGAGATATTGGAGTGGTTTGCCATTTCTTTCTTTAACTCATTTTGCAGTTGAGGAAATTGAGGAAAGCAGGGTTAAGTAAGTGACTTGCCCAGCATCATACAGTTAGTAACTGTCCGAGGCCAGATTTGAACTCAGGAGGATGAGTCTTCTTAACTCCAGGCCTGGCTCTTTATCCACTGTGCCAGCTAGCTCCCTTATGTGCACTTTACTTTCCACCAATAAGTAAAATCATCATGCTTCCTTCACCCATAGCCTATGAAGCTAAAGTGAGTTTCCTAGAACTCCTGGTTTGTGTATTTGGTAGTATCTCGTTTTACTCTTAAAAGTAGGAGGAGAATTCTCACCTAAGCAAAGTGGATGGGTGTTGTAAATGATACATATGGACATAGTGGAATATTATTCTGTAATGAGAAAAGACAAATGTGACGAGTTCAGAAAAACAGAGGAAAGCTTATGTCAATACAGAGTAAAATGATAACCAGTATAAAAATCTATTCAATGGCAACAACAACAATATGAGGAGGAAACAATTTTGAAGGATAGCTAGTCTTATCAAAGCAGTCGACAAGTAGTTACTTCAAAAGAGTGGTTGCCAAAAAAGTGTCCCAAGTCTTAACAGAGAGGTAACAGATTAGACATAGAATGATAAATTTATTCTCAGATACCACTAATTTTGTCCAGGTATGGCCGATGCAAAGGCAGAGAGACTGAAAGTTAAGTGTCTTGAGAAGGGAAAGAAAGAAGGCCAGTTTGCATTCCACATTGTAAAAAAGTGAACTATTAGAAGGACTGGTATTTTATATTTAATCATAGAGGTAATGGGGAACTGCTGGTGTTGGCTGAGAAGGGGTGTGACAGAATCAGATATATACTCATGGAAAATCATTTTGGTAACTTAGGGATGTATGAAAAATAATTGGAAGAGAATTGAGGCTGCCAGGAAGATATAATATGACTGTTGTACTAAGTCAGGGGTGACGGGAGCCAAAAGTCAGGGGCAAGTACATGAGTGAAGAGAAGAAGGACAATAGGAAAATATATTATGGAGACAAAGCCAAAGAGATTTGGTAACTGATTTGATAGAGAGGGTGATAATTTCTTGAAATATGATATCTAGGCT
>CM053622.1:263053796-263089039 GCA_028646595.1 Phalanger gymnotis | reverse complement strand
GGGGAGAAAATTTGTAATTCAAACGCCTGTGAAAATCAATGCTGAAAACCAAACATGTCAAAAATAAATTAAAAAAAAAAAGAATAATATGGTAGCTAGGTGGTTTAATAGATAGAACACTGAACTGGAAGTCAGATGTTATGCTAAGTAAATTAATTTATGTGGTACTATCAGTTTTATTCTTTTGGGTCACTTTACTCATTAGCAATTAATCTTCCTCCAAATATTTAGAACTCTCTTGATTTTCATAAATCCAATAATTAAAGAGTGAGATAATTTGAAGCTTAATTTTACTAAAAATAATCATGGTATTTATCTTGAAACAGAAAATAGCAAGACAGCCCATACAACTCCATATTCTGGTGCCACAAAAAAAGCAACAGATGCCAGAACAAATTACAAATGTCAACACCTCATATTCCAGAAAAGCTTCAGTGTAGATTTCAGTGATTATAAAAATGGCAAACCATGAGTGTGCATGAAATGTGGACATTGGTTCTGGCTAAAAATAAGGGAAGTTGATTATTAGAATAAATTAAGTACACAGCATATAGCATCAAATACAAATTAGCAATGAGAACATAGAAAAATGCTATAAATAACTAATAATTAGATTAGATTTATTCTCAATTACATTATGAGAAGGTGGGGTAGGGAGACGTAAATAAGGATTGTCTTTTTTCTCCATAATTGTATTGTTAATGGAATGGGAAGATCTTTACCAACCATTAAGAGGTCCATGTGACCTCTTTGAGTCCCATGGAAGTCTGAGACACATGGAGCCTTTGGTGAGAGGAGCTTGCTGAATGGATGGAGCATGAATGGGTAGAGCTGGAAGTTGAGGCTTGAGGAGCAAGAGTAGGGAGATAGAGCAAAGCAGCAGTGTGAGTGAGAGAGGAAGTGATTTTGCTTAAGGGAGTTTATGGGGAGGCCTGATAGAGGGAAAGCTTGAGGATGTTGGTGTTCTCTGCATTGGTTATGTGTACCTGTTTCTTTGTTACTAGGAAGGATTTGGCTTTCTGGTGTTTGAATAAATGTTTTGGCTCTGTCTTCAATGAAGAGAGTCTTTTACATTTTGCTATTCAAACCTGGAAATATGCTGGCATATTCATAGCAGCCACTGTGGGTATTGCATTGGAGATATATGAATGTGTACATCTTTTTGATAGCCACATCTAATTTAGTATCCATAATTGTAGTGTTAGATATTCTTTCAAAAATTTATAATTTGTCATCATACTCTATTTCTTAAGTTTTAAATGTAAACCTGGGCCTATATTTTGATTTCCTTTAAACCTTACACATACTTTAGAGATAGCATGGAATGAATCAGGACAATTAGTTCCCTTCATGCCTACCCTAAAAACTGGCAAATAGTACACCAATTACCAAATGGTAAATATTTTCCATATGATTTATATATTGCTATATACAAATTTGATTAAGATACGAGAAAGTGACTATATTTCTTTACTCTAGAAAAAAGGTATGATTGGGGCAGCTAGGTGGCATAGTGGATAGAGCACAAGCCTTGTTGACAGGAAGACTTGAGTTCAATTTCAGCCTCAGACACTTGACACTTACTAGTTATGTGACCCCGGGCAAATCACTTAATCCAATTGCCTCACTAAAAACCAAACAAAAAGAAATAATGCATGACAAAAATCATTTTATCAAACTGCAGATCCCCCCCTCCATGCCCACCCCACAGGCATATACCCTCCAATAGCAATAAATCATTTACTGAAGCTTTTTGAATCATCTAATATTTTCATAGTTCCTACATTCAATTGAAAACTAAGATTTCTCATTAAGATATATACCTCATTGCTTTTGTTTACGATTTTGAAATATTCCCAATTATTAAAATAAGAAAAGTCAATATTATATTTGTTTTGATAATCCAGTTTTCTTTTCTCTAACATCATATAGTTATACCGGATATAATATACTAATATAATTTAAGAAGATGAGCTCCTGATAAGAGAGGTTTTATAAAATATAATATATAGTAATGAGCAAAACATTTTTAAAGCGAGTGCTTGAAAATATCAGCATTTTAAAATGCTTTAATGGCCTGTTTCCACAACCAAGTACTCTTCGATTGTTTAAATAAAAAAAAAGAGTTTTGAAGTTTTCAGAGAAACTATGAATGCAGAATTATCTTTAGCTTTCTAAAAATGACATGGTATAAATTCAATAATGGCAATTATACTTTCTAATTAACCTAATATAGATTCACAAGATCATGGATATAGAGCTATATCTGACCTTAGAGGTCATCTAGTCGTTTTATTGTTTCTAATTTTTATTTTGTTTTTTCTCAATTACATGAAAAACAATTCTTAGCGATCTTTTATAATTATTTTGAATTCCAAATTCTCTCTCCCTCCTCTTCCCTCTCCTTAGGAGGACAAGCAATTTAGCATAATTATCTATATTCAGGCATGCAAAATGTATTTTCATATTAGCCATGTTGCAAAAGAGAATTAGACACTCACTCCAAAAAAGGAAATAAAAAAGTATGGTTTTATGTGTATTTGATGTTTATCATTTCTTTCTCTGCAGGTGGATAGTATCTTTCATCATAAGTCCTTAAGAAATGTCTTGGATCATTGTATAGCTAAGAAGAGCTAAGGCATTCATAGCTGATTATTGTAAAATATTGTTGTTACTATGTACAGTGTTCTCCTGCTTCTAATCACTTCACTTCTCATCGGTTCATATAGGTCTTCCCAGGTTTTTCTGGAGGCATCCTGATTGTTATTTCTTATACCACAGTAATATTTCATTATAATCATATACCTCAAGTTGTTCAAATATTCTCCAATATTTGCCTCCAACTGAGGCATCCCCTCAGTTTCCAATTCTTTGCTGCCACAAAGAGAGCTGCAATAAATATTTTTGTACATATAGGTCCTTTCCCTTTTTCCTTTGATCTCTTTGGAATACAGACCTTTTACTGGTATTGCTGGTTGCTGGGTCACAAAGTATGCACAGTTTTATAGACATTTGGATGTACTTCCAAATTCGATCATCTAATCCTAAAACTTCACTTTATAAATGAATAACTGAGGCACAGAAAGGCTAAATTAGTTCCCACTATCATATAGTTGGTAAGTGGTTGATTTAGGATTCAAAATCAGGTCGCATGAGTTTGCAATCAGATCTCCAATTTAGCACTCTTTCTCTTGAACTAGATATACATGAAACATTCTTTATTTACTTGTTTATAAATAAGGCATTTTATTTCTCTTTGCTCTCTGTTATTATACATATAATAAAGGCACTAAAGAAAATTTCACAGTTCAGATAGAGACTAAAGACTGGAGGAAAAAGGAAATATATAAAGTATGTATCCTTCCTTATTAGGTCAGGAAGGTACCCAAAGAGCAATAAGGACAAGAAGCACAAATCAGAAGTCTCCATGAGGGAAGAGAGTGTTGATATAAAATCTAAATCAAGTGCAAAAGAAAGTTCACCTGAATACAACTAATCCATTGACAATAAACTATTTGCCAAACAAAATATAGGAAATCAGATTCTGTGTATCAACAGCAATGTAGAAGACAATTATTTGGCCAAGGATTATATTTAGCCGTGTACTTGTAAAGCCTTCCCCAAACAAACAAATAAACAAAACACATGGATAAGCATAGAATTGTCAAATTTGTAAGAATATGTATATATATGCATATATTTGCATACACATATAAAATATATACATACTTGTAGATATATGTATATATGTATTTTAGCAACTATTTATTTTGGGAAAAGAAAGATTCAATTCCTATCTCTTGACATACTCTTGATTTTTTACTTAGTATATTTTAAAAATAGGTTTCATACATCAAATAAACTTTCTGTCTCTCTTACACTTAGAATTAAAGGTGAGAAATCATTTTAATTCATTCATTTCTTTATTACACAGTGGACCTCAGCTAAATGTCTGGATACCCAATTTTCAGACCAGCTCATGATGGTAGTGAGGTGTAGAAGAGGAACAACAAAAATGGCTTCTCAGTTGCCTGCTTTTGTATTTGATGGGTCTTATCTCACATGTCAGTGACTTTTCACCAGTTTTCTTTTACTTCCAGAGATTCTGAGACAGTGACTACAAATATACAAGATATCAATCAGTTACACCTACTCCTAGATATATTATCTGGGAACTTGGAATTTTGAAAGGGTAGAATTCAGTACCCCATTTTGTTTTCTTTCTGTTTGTCAGCTCTGGATTCAATTCTATTATCTAATAAATACCATGTACCCTCTCCTACACATTTTGTGACACTTGGGAGCTAGAGTCCAGTGTTGACTCACTGTATCTCATTTTATTATTTGAATTTCTATATTAATAGTACTTCAAAACTGAACTTATGCCCACTGTATTTTTGTGCTAAATTCAAGTCAACTGAAACTTCAACTTACTCTTTTAGTTGGTAGTAATTTATAGCAATTCCTCAAAAAGCCTTCAGAGAAACTTTCACACATCCAACAACAATAAATTTTTATGTAAGAAATGATAATAAAAAGTTCAATCAATGTCACAGAGAGAAAATTTTATAGTCTTCCTTGTTTTCCTGTATTTTAAGATAATGATTGGTGAGGAAGCAAAGTTTTCTTTTTTTTACCCCAAATCCTTGAGCTAGGTTCTGGGATCATTTAATGTTAGAATCAATTGAAGAAGGGAAAAGAGAAAAATGAAGGTGGCAAAAAAATTAAATTGACACTGTGGTTGATTGCAGATTTATTGTATATTCTCATGGAGATTAGAACACGGTGTCATGGCTTTGGCTTGACTGTTTGAAACTTTCCCAGATCACAGAGGTTCACTCTTCAACATATATGGAAGTTTCAGGGCAAAAACTAAAACCAAAACTGTGATTATATATGCTCTTGGCCTGAGGGGACATAAATCACTAAAGGCCATGGGAGGTACATTTTTTCCAGCTTAAGAAGAAGAATAAGTATAAGAATTCAGAGGCAGAATTTTCAACCAAGGTAAGAGGTTTTAAAATTTCTGCAGAATAAGAGACACAAGAGAGAAGAGCAGGATTTAGACTGGGAGTAAGAATGGAAGTGGTTTTGCAGATTTTTTTAAACAATGGTTTTCTTGTCAAAGAAAGGAAATTTCAGTTTCTTCCTGAGTTTCCTACCTCCCCCCAATGGAGCATATGATAAGATTGGGGGAAATCTGTGTATATTTGATAATATTAAGTCCAACCTGCTAGGAGAACTCACTCCTGGCATGCCAATCAGTAGATTATGTGGGGGAACAGCTAATTTTGTGAATTTTATCTATGGTCATTATTTTATGCTTTTATTTTAGTTTTTAGGAAAAAAAAACATTGCTTTTCTATTTACTAATTTTGTCATTTTTGGTAAAATTCATATTCAAAATTCCTCAATTTAGCTGTCTCATTTTCCTCATTGTAAAATGAGTAGTTTAGACTAGATTATTCAGGTGACTTTGAGTTCTAAATTTAGGATTGTCAGATATGATTCCAAATAACCTAGAAACCAGTCTATTCTTGAAGAATTAAGCAAGATTGAAGCCATTCTCATGAGGGAGGTTTTAGGAATGACTAACACTAACAGGCAATGGGAAAGGAAGTTTGCACCTGAGCTGAGTCATGAAGCAAACTAAAGTTTCTAAGAGGCATAGACGAAGAAGCAATGCATTCTAGGCCTGGGTAAATGGGACAGAAAAATCACAGAGACGGAATGATGTGCTCAAGTAATAGTTCTCAATTTGTAGCAAACTTTCTCGTTATCCACAGGTTTTATAGCTTTCCACTCTATGGTTACCTTCCATCTAATAATATATACTTATATATATTTAATCATGTATATATTGTTTACCCCACTATCAAATCAAGTGAGATAACATTTCTAAAACACTGAGCACAGTGCCCGATATGTAGTAAGTACTGTGAAAATGCTTATTAATTTTTTCCTTTCCATCTCCCTTCCCCCATTTGAATGTAGGCACTTTAAGGAGAGCTATTATTTTTACTTTACTCTGCATAACCTTACTGCGTTAGCCTGAGAAAAGAGTATAGCCCTATAACCTGCACATTGTATATATAGAGTGAGACTGCTCCTAATTGATTGAGAGACATTGAGCTAATGATGTTGCATACCTTCATAAAATGCTGAGACCAAAAAGAGAAGTAGAGCAAGAATTCAACAGAGACAGGCAAAAAGTAAACACAAACTTCTAGATGGAAAACAGGAGATATCTTGGACTCACAGATATGTAGGGAAGTCAGCCCTCAAGAGATCCCTTGACTATCAGTACTAAAATTTTAGAGACTAGAGAGAATTAACTCTCCCTGATGGCATCCTACTCTCTCCTTGGTTGAGCTAAGACCTTATCTCTGTCATTGTTGAAGAGTTTATTTAATCTTGAATATTCTATCATATACACTAATCTGTATAACTTTCTCAGTTTCTGTACATTGCTTACCTTGATAAAGAGGTTACTATCAAGACTTTTGGGTCAATGACCAGCAACATTTTTTTTAAAACTTTGGGTTCCAAATTCTCTCCCTTCCTCCTCTCTTCCCCAAACCCATTGAAAAGGCAAGCAATTTTCGATATAGTTTATACCTGTATAGTCATGCAAAGCATATCCATGATAGTCATGTTTTGAAAGAAAACGTAGGAAAAAATTCAAGAAAAATATAGTAACACAAAGGATGTTTTAATCTGTATTCAGAAACCATCAATTCTTTATCTGGGGATGGATAGCCTTTTTCATCATAAGTCTTTGAGAGTTGTCTTGGATCTTTGCATTGCAGAGAATAACTAAGTCATTCACAACTCATCATCTTACAATATTGTTGTTACTTTGTGTATAGTACATTTCCCAGTTTTTTTTTCTGAAAGCATCCTGCTCATCACGTCTTGTAGTACAATAGTATTCTCTCATAATCACATACCACAACTTGTTCAGCCATCCCCCAACTGATGGTTATCCCCTCAATTTCCTGTTCTTTGCCTCCAGAAAAGAGCTGCTATAAATATTTTTTTTTACATATAGTTCCTTTTCCTTTTTTGTTTTTTATCTCTTTTAGGATAGATTTCTGGGTATTTGTAATGCTAAATAAAAGGGTATGCATGGTTTTATAGTTCTTTGGGCATAGTTCAAAATGGTCTACAGAATGGTTCAATCAGTTCACAACTCCAACAGTACACATGTCTCATTTTTCCCATATCCCCTCCAATCTTTGTCATTTACCTTTTCTATTCCATAAGCCAATCTAATAGATATGAGGTAGTACCTCAATTATGTCCCAAATATAAAGCAATTCCAATGGTTCCCATGTTATAAGACACCAGCATCCAAAAGAAGGCTAGAAAAAAATTAGGAACTTCGTGCTCACTGACCCTGAGCTCACTCAATACCCTTACCCCTTCTCTCACACTACTGGAAGTGAGGCTTCACTAGCAGATCCACAGACATCATTCAGACTTGCATCAAAAGCCAAACTTATTCTCCAATTCCTCTTTCTTCTTCCCAATGCTTTGGAGACCCCAGTTCCAGGCTGTTTAAGTTTTATCACTCCTTAATAGCCAGCTCGACCATGGCCTTTGATAAATCTGCCAAGCACTGCAATCCAGATGCAACAGTGCTGCAAAGCTCTGGATTTCTAGTATAGACCCTGAGTTGGGATTGGGGGAAGGGGGGTGGTGAGATGGTGCCAGAGGAACAGCATTCCACAAGGCCTAAGAGAAAGAATGCAGAACCCAGCTGAGGCCAATTCTAACCATTCAGAACTCAGTTGAAACAGAGACCTAGATTGGTGAACATGAGGTGCACAGTGTGGGAGGATACTGAGACACTCTGAAATTCAGTACCTGAGGAAACAATTAGAGAAAAGGGAGTTAGAAAATTAGTGTTAAGGAAAATAAGGAGGAAATAAAATTAAAGTACCAAAGATTTTAGAAAGAAGAAAATTCAAAAACCTTGAACATAAAGAGATCAATCAATTAGAAAAAAACATTAAGAATACAAGGAATTATGGCTATCAGATCTATATAGTAAACAAGACCAGGCATCTATGAATAAATACTGCAAAATAAAGGGAAACAATCCAACATTTAATGAAACAGGAATTTAAGGAAATAATGTATCTGCAACACAATGTTGCTGAGTGGTCTAAAAGAAAAATATGAATTATGAGAACAGAATTAATGCCCTACATAGAAAAAAAAGACATGGGCAGAATAGAAAAAAAAATAACTTGAATCTGCAATGACAAGACTCACCAAAGAAGCAAGACAACAATGGAATAGCAATGTAAATAACAGAAGTAAAAGACAACATAGAAGAAGAGAAGCAAAAAACACACAAAAACATTAGAAGGAAATATGTATACTATGCAAGCAAATCCTCCTGATCTTGAAGACAGGATCTGTAGAGACAACTTAAGGATCATAGGTCTCCCAGAAGAACATTACAAGACAATAATCTTAACATCATAATTCAAGAAACAATAGAGTAGCACTGTCCAGAGCTTTGAACATATAACAATGAAATTTTAATTCAAAGAATTCACATATCACCTCCAAGGGGGAAAAATAAGTCTTCAAACTCTAAAACATATACTAGTTAAATTTAACAATTCAATCCACAAATAAATTCTGCAAACCATCAGGAGAAAGACCTTTAAATAAAAAAGAAAGGCTATTCAAATAATGCAAGACTTCTCCAACCATTAAAAAAGAAGGGAATGGAATAATGTGTTCTGAACAGCAATGGAGTTCAGGATCCCGCCTAGGACTACTTATCCTTCAAATCTGAACTTAGTTACATGGGGAAAAAAAGATGAATGCCTAGTAACAAAGGAGAGTTTCAACAACTTTTTAGAAAACCAGAACAGAAGAGATATCTTCTCAAAAACACCAAAAAAGAGAAAAACAAGAGGAGTGAATAAATTCAGTAGACAAGGACAGAAAGAGCAACAGAGTAACAACAAAAAATATAATTCTTTCTAAATGTGCATAAGGAGGCAGAGGCAAAGGCAGAAATGGTAAAGGTAAAAGTGAAGAGATGGGTAGGGGGTCCTACAGGTAAATCTATGTTTTTTTTATGAGACTACAAAATTGGAGAATACGTAAAAGTTGGGGGACAGGAGCATAGGGATAGAGAGGAGTGTATGATGTGATACCATCAGATAAAAGACTAGCAATGAGAGGGTGGTGACTTCTGTCTGAAAAAAATATAGCATAAAGAGAGTGAGGAGGAAAGAAGCCTTACTGTCAAAGTTGGAGGGGTTCCATTGATGAATGTTCATAGTAGTAAACAGAGATGAGTTAAAGGATATGAAAATCTTATACTCCATGAGGCTGAATGGCTTTGGTGTTTGAAAAGTCTACTTATTCTGGGAGGGGAGGAACTGGAACTGCTAAGATCAAGTGGCACCTGGAGGAGAGGGAGAGCTTAGGTACAGGAACATTTCCAGAAAAATCTAGAAAAAAAAGTGAACAATAGAAGGTATAGATCAGTGTTAGAGGAGGAGCCCTCCCATGGAGGAAACATCCTTTCTGACACTTGCAATAATTTACATCATTCTGGGAGTCAGAGAAAATGGAAAAACATAATCCATGAGATAAGCCATATAAGACAGTGGCAGAAAGTACATAGAAAACATTGAATGCATACCTTGGAAGCTTTGATTTCCTGAAGAATACACAAAAAAAGAGAGAGACTAGATGATTGTTGAGGTCATGAATCAGAAAATAAGTTCCAAGAGTAAACAAAAAAGGGAAGATGGATAATGAAGAGAGCAAGAAAATCAGTTTTCGGAAAGGATCATATAAAATGAAATTAATAAAACAAAAACAATTAATGAAGAGGACTAAGAGGAGTGGAAAGGGGAAACTTGGAAGGGAGAAAAAAGAGAAGGAAGACATATGTAAGCAGATAAAGCAGGAAAGAAAAAAGGAATTAATAAAGAAAACCTAAAAGGGAAAGGGGTAACAGCAACAACTGGAGATTACAGATGAGGGGAAGAGAACATGACCACATTTTAAGACAGGAAAAGATTAAAGTAAATGAAGGAACATAATACTGTATTTACAGCAGAAGGAAAAAAAGAATTACTTGAAAAAAACTCAATTTTAGAGATAGATGGAGGAAAATATAAACCTAATTTTATAATTTTAAATGTGAAAGTATTAAAGAATCCAACAAATTAAAAAAAAAGAGGACAAACTGGAGCAGAAAACAAAACTTATAATTAGCTTATGATAAACACGTTTAAAAACAGTCATATACAAGAATGGTTATCCATATGTGATAGTCTTTTACATAAACAGCATTTGGTGGGAGGAAGCTAAATTGGTGAGAATAATTTGTTTTATCCTCTTCATTTTTTTTAAATTTTATTTTAGAACCAAACACAAGAATACAAATACAGAATAGAGAAAAGAAACAAAAACATAGTCTAAATTTAAATATTGGAACTTAAATACAAAGAAAGAAAGAAAAAACAAAAGCATGTCATGTGTATAGCAGAAAATAAGAGAGAACCCCAAATATGTAACAATAAATTTTCATTTCATGAAAGCCTGTATAATAAATAATACACCTTGTGTTGAGAATTGTCCATCATGTCTTCGCTTCCTTGTAAGTTTTCTTTTGTTCTCTGCTGTGCACTTTTTTACTTTGTTGTTCCCTCCACCCCCTAAGGCTACAGTTAAGTTTGCATATATTTCTCTGTAGTTATAGATATATATACATACAAATATACATACTAACATAGACATATACTTTCCTAAACAAATTCTACTTCTGATCATTGTTTTTATGTTTGTGCATATCTTTTGTTGCCTATGCCTCATGCCTCCTCTACTTTTCTTTTACCTGCTACCTTGCTCTCCTATTACTTGCCTTCACCTCTCCAAGGATCCCTCCCCTATCCTCACATTTCCATAAATCTAAACACCCTTTGTAACAACAATGTTTCTAGCAGCTAACATGGGGGTGAAAGACCAACAACAACAGCACACAGGACGGCTGCTTGCACAGGCCCTTTGATCTGCTATTCTAAGGAAAGCAACTTCAAGGGGTTAACAATCTCAGTTTAAACATAGATATATCATTCACTTAGTTCAGGGGGAAAAAAACAGCACCCTGAACTTCAGAGCAAACACAAACAGAAACTACAAGCATACATTATACATACAGAGCAAATAACACACAGAGGACAACAGACAGGCCTCTATCTGTCTGAACAAAGAATTACATAGTTACCAGAGAAAGAGGCACCAACACCTGGGTTTTTAAAGCAGGAAGTGGGGGCTCTAATAGCTACCCAGAGTCTTGTTTGGCCAAATTACCAACACTCTTCCAATAAGGGTGTCCCCAAAGGCAAAATGCTAACCTTTGAGTTTATTTATACTTTTTAGGGTCAAAGGGTATCACAACCATGGGACTCAAAACCATGTGATGCTTCGTCAGGTGTCAAACCATGAGACTCAAACCTATGTGAATTAGGCTTTTTTGTTTCTTAAGTCAGTCAAAGATTCTAGATTCAATCAAAGAAGCAAAAAACAACATAAAGTCCACTTTGTTTTCCATTACATTTGAAAGGCAAGACTCATCAAAGGTATTTGATTACCTTAGCATTCTAAAAGAGAAAACAAAAAAGTCCCACCCTGATTACCATTATACTCTTCTATAGCCCCTTTTACTTATGTCCTCATCCTCCCCTCTAAAGATCCCTCCTTTGTCTTCTCCCTCCTCCCTATGCCTCTACCATTTTTTTTTCTGAATTTACAAGACTTTTACACTTTTCTAAATATACATGTGTTGTTCTCTCTTAAACCCATTCCCATTGAAAGTAGGTTACGAGTACTACCAGCTCTCTTCCTTCATCTAATTTCTCTGTATGGATTCTTCCTCTTGCACCCCACTTGTATACAACAATTTCTCTTTTTAGCTATTCCTAAATGGTTTTACTTTGAAATTCATATCATATTCAGTTTTACCCCAATCTTTATTATGAGCTACCTAATTATTAATAAGAATCTTAGATATATGTTTACATTTTACATATATAAAAAGTAAATGGTTTGTTCTTATGCATCCTTTATGAGTCTTTGGTGTGTATCTTACATTTCTCTTGGTTCTTGTATGTCAAATCTTCTATTAAATTCAGGTTTTTTTAATAAAATCTTGAAAGTCTGACAGTTTATCAAATGCCCATTTGTTTTCATTCAGGATTGTGCTTAATTTGCTGGGTATGATATTTTTGGCTGGAAGCCCAGTTCTTTCACTCTTCACTATATAGTGTTCCAAGACTTGTGGTCCTTTAATGTCTCTGTTGCTAGGTCTTGTGTGATTCTAATTGTGGCACCACCACATTAAATTATTTTATTCTTGTTGCTTTTAGTACTTTATCATTGAGCTGGGGGCTTCAGAATTTGATTATAACATTCCTATGAGTTTTCCCCATAAGATCTCTTTTAAGTAGTGATTGATGGATTTTTTCTGTTTCTATTTCCCCCCTTGTTCTAATATTTCAGGACAATTTTCTTTAATTATTTCTTGTATTATTGTATCAAGATTCATTTTTTATCATAACTTTCAGTTAGTCCAATTATTTTTGTTTTTTCTTCTTGATCTATTCTCCAGATCTACTGTTTTTCTCAGAAGATATTTCACTTTCGCTTCTATTTTTTTCATTATTCATGTTTTGTTCAATTTTTTTCTCTCTTATAATTTCACTGGCTTCACTTTGCCCCATTCTAATTTTCAAAGGATCATTTTCTTCCTTAAGATTCTGGATCTCCTTTTCTAATTGGTTGACTTTCCTTTCATAATCTTATTTTTCTATGATTATTCCTCTTATTTTTTTTTAGTTTTTCCTGAATCTGTCATTTGATTTTTAAAGTCCTATATGACCTTATATGACCTTATATGAATTCTTTTTGGGCAGGTCACCACTTGACATTACACTTTGAGGATTTCTTTACTTCAATATTCTCCTCTGAAGATGAACCATCATCTTTTCTATTTCCATAATAGCTTTTTTGATTGGATTCCTTCTCCTTTGCCTGTACACTTTTTGTGGCAATAACTTAATTTTTGTAATCACCTTTAACCCTGGGGTGTGGGGCCTGGTGCCTCTTGCCCCAGATCTTCAGTTCTCCCCTCTATCCTAGAACCAAAGCCAAACCTCCAACTTCTTGTAAGTGCCCATAGCCAGAGGCATTCTGCCCCACTGCTTCTGAGCTCATGGATCATGTATTCTTTCCTTCTCTACCCCCATCATTCTTTGCAGCAATGCTGGGGATCTGGAGTTTCTTGTCAGCAGAGTTTCCCTTCTATTTTCCCCAGCTCAGACTCCCAACTCCCCTCACTATCCTAGGGGTAAAAGTTCCTGTGACTGGGTCTGAGGAAGCCTTCCAACCCAGCTAACCCCATGGCTTGCCTCTTGTTGTTTAAGAAGCTTGTCATTTGTTAAAGTGTATCCTAGCCTGGAGATGTTTACTCTTCAGAGGGATCAAACCCAGTCCTGGGATTATTCTTCTGATCTTATCAAATTGTCCCAGGAAGACCCCAGTTGGTCCACTATTCTTATTTATTTTTACCCCCAATTTGATCTCCCTAAGGTACTATTTTATCTCTTTCGTGGTGGAAAATCTTGAGAGCTTAGAATTTCCTGACCTACTCCATCATCTTCCCAGAATCCTCTCATTTTAATCTCTTCTTAAGAGACATCAATCATCTCAATCAAAAAAAAATCACATATTAAGCACTTAGTACCAAGTACTCTGATAAACACCAGGGATACACAAAAGAGGGAAAAAAATAATAAGTCTTTCTCTCAAGAACTTTGCAATCTAAAGTGCTAGATAACATGCAAACAAATATACACAAGTCAAGCTATACATAAGGTAAGAAGAAATTAATTAAAAGAGAAAAGGTGCTGCAATTTAGATGGGTTGGGGAAGACTTTCTGCAGAAGGTGCGATTTTAGTTTGAACTTAAAGGAGGACAGATGGGTCAGTACTCATAGCACAGGAAGAAATGTTACAGCATCTGGGATAACTAGAAAAAATACTCAGACCAGAGAAATAGAATGTCTATTTTGTATAGTAGCCAGGAGACCAATGTCACTGGATTGAAGAGTATGTGGTGTGGAGTAAGGTGTAAGAAGATTGAAAAGGTAGGAGTGGGCTAGATTATGAAGGACTTTGAATGCCAAATGGAACATTTCATATTTACTCCTGGGAGCAATAGGAAGCCACTGGAGTTTACTGAGTGGGTTGAGGGTTGACATAATCAGACTTACACTTTAGGAAAATCATTTTAGTGGCTAAATGGAGGATGAATAAGAATGTGGAGAGGCTTGAGACCCACTAACAGGTTATTGTAATAATCTAGGCATGAGGTTATGAAGGTCTCCATTAGAATGGTGCAAAGTTTAAATCTATAGACCTTGGCAACAGATTTTATAAGGGAGGTGGCAGGAGTGGGGGTAGGTGAGTAAGGTAGGGTGACAGATTGTGAGGAATGCAGGATAACTCCTAGCTTGTGAGCCTGAGATGCTGGTAGGATAATCTTGTTCTTTACAGTAGTAAGGATGGTAGGAATTGGGGAATGTTTAAGGGGAAAGATCATGAGTTTGATTTTGGACATAGTGAGTTTAAGATGTCAACTGAATATATTGTTCAAGATGTTTGAAAGTCAATTGGAGATGTTAGACTGGAGGTCAGCAGATAGGCTGAGACAGGTAGATCTGAGATTCATTCAGCATGGAGGTCATAATTAAATCCATGGGAGTTGTTGGGCTCACCAGTTGAAGTATGATAAAAAAGATAAAGGAAAATGTCCCAGAACAGAGACCTGAGAGAGACCTAAGGTTACATGGCATGATCTGGAAAAGGATCCAATAAAGGAGATAGAGAAGGAGTGGTGAAATAAATAGGCTGTTATTGTGGTTGCTGCTATCTGTTTTTCATTCTTGAAGAGAACCCTGGCAACAAGAAGGTGATTCCATGATTTGCAAGTATGTTAAATGTAAGTGACAGAAGGCTGTGAAAAGTCTCTAGTCTCACTTTCTCTTCTGGAACCATCTGGACCCAATGGCAAGATACAGATCGGGATGACTGGAGATGTCCAAGATTCAGTGGGAGATTGTGGGCTTTGTAAGCCAAGGTCTTTCCCAGGTCTCAGTTTGACCGAGACAACTCCAATTCAGTGATTAAGGCTAGGTGAGAAATGAGGTAAAAAAATGTTCTCCTTTACCTAGTCAAAAAAAACAGTATGGGAGGGGAAGATCCTCAGAGTTTCTGGCCAAAAACAGAAATAGTTGCTATTTGCATTACTTTGAGCCATCAGAGCCCCAAAAATGACCAGTTGAGGCTTGGGCTGGGATCTTTTGTTGGCCAATCAATGAGAACCAGAGCAATTTGGGTTTTAGGTGCAGTCCATAAGAACCCTAGCCCATAAACCCCAAGATATGTGATCAAAATTTACATTCCTTTGGACAGAGCACCTGCGGGTAAAGTTATTTTACCCTATGTGGACAGAGGGAGAGGAAAGATGGAAAGGAAGGCAAGGAAAGGGCAGGGAAGGTGAGGGGAGGAAAGGGGAGCATAGAGGGAAGGGGAAGGGGAAGAAGGAAAAGGGGAAGGGGAGAGGAGTGGAGAGGAGGGGAGGGAAAGAGAGGGAAGGTAAGGGCAGAGGAGGAGCTGTATGCCAAACTAGAAGGGGTTGCCATTGGGGCAATTTGTCCTACTCACAAATTGTTGTTTGTCTTTCATTCTTGAAGGGAGGCAAGGAGAATTACGGAGTCAGGTGTGCAACAAGGGGAAATTTTCTGGTGGGGGGGGGTGGGGGAGAGGCTGGATTACTTTCAGAGATATGTTCTTAGGGCTTTTGAGGTCCAGGTCCACTACCCCATCAGTTCAGAGAAATAAGCTATCTGTCAATCAATCAACACTTTCCAATGGGGAGTGGCTAATATTTTATAGGGTCTTTGATTCCCTATAAAGTTGTCTAATAAGGCTTTCATTTTTACTTCATAAAATAATACCATTTAACCCTCATTTAACATCATCAATAAATCTTCTAAGTAAGTCAAATCTAAAAAGAGCTGAGGATTTATTATGCATATAAAATAATTTAACACCTTCTCTGTTTACTTCTACTAACAGTATCAATATATCTTGGTTTGAAGTATTGAACAGGTGACACTCAGCCATTTCTATCATCTATAAATTTTACTCAATAAGATAAGTGAAAATTATTTAATGAAGATATATACCCTGTTCAAGGCATATTTTGGCCCTTAATCAGCAAAATACTTGATATTTTTTCTGTGCTATTTCATCAGATGGCACTTTATATGTGGTTTGTATTCATTCGGGACTAATCAGTTTTTATCTCGTCCAATATGACTGGAAATGAGTGTTAGGGAAGATGGCATATTTTTTCAAATTCCTAAGAAAAGGAACTGAAGAACGCAAATTTACTTTTAAAATGTTTGTCTATTGCTTTTGCTTTAGACACACAACTCAGATCATTCAAGAGAAAGTTGCCGTGATGTTTGCAGTTTTCCATGTAGTTGTTACCACTAACATGAAAAAAAAATATACTTCAGAGTAACAAAGAAGTCAAAAATCACAAATGAAGTTTATTTTTAAAAAAACTGCATTAGTATTTAATTTTTTTAAAATATTCTTTGTTAATATTGAATTCAGAAAATAATGAAATATGTCCATCTAACTAAGTGGATGATATATTTGCATGTAAGTATGTGTGTGCTTTTCAAAAGTAATAAATGTTTAGCAACTTTTCCATGTTATCTGAAAAAAAGATACTCAATTACTATCATTTTAAAACTTTGAATAATTTAATTCTGAGGATAATGTCAACCAACTAAACTTGCTTAGTAACCATTTACATTTAAATCAATTAATTACAATTTTAAAAGTATTATAACATTTTCATACACTCCATCTAGATTTGGATCAGAATGCTTTATTCATTAAAACTTTGTCACTGATAGCTATAGTTAGTGTGAATAATTTGAATCTTTGGCCTTTGAATCTTTGAATGCTACTTTTTATAAACTGTATTATTGTATTTATCGTATTATTTTGTATTGTATTGATTATTGTATTGTATTATTTTATAAAATTTCATAAAATTTACCCCAGATTTCATTGGATTACCAATATTTGCTGGCCTTAATTATGTCAAAGTATTCTATTATATGGATTTTTCAAAATGTACTTAACTATTCTCCTATTTTGGAACATTTAGGTTGCCTCAGCTTTTTACTAATTTTGTATAATAGTTTTATGGAAATATTTAAACATAGGGCTCTTCACAGAGTATATTACAAATACCAGAATTATTTGTATCAAAAATGATAATTATTTTATAAATATTCCATGCACTGTTATAGAGAGTGCAAATTGTACAAATTTACAATTTCATAATAAATGAATGAATGTATTTGTTTCTACACATACAGGCCAATATGAAATGTCTTTTATTTCCATTGTTTTCTAAATTTCCATGAGATGGTATCTCAAAGATTTTCTAATTTATACCTCTTTTATATTTAATGGGAAGTCACCTTGCCATTATGGGTGTAAAGCTGGCTTAGAAGCCCAGAAAACGTGGGTTCAAGCCCTGCCCCAGATGTACAGTAACTGAGGGACCCTGAAAAAGTGTTCTCAGTGTACTAGGTAAATCTCTAAGATGATAACTTTCAGAAAAAGTATGGGAGTGCTTTGGTGGAGTGAGTATTGCCACCTGAGAATTACCTACACCAAGAAAATTGCATCTATGGTTCCTTTCCCTATCCCTATCTATTGATTATTAATGAGATGAAACATTTTTTCCAGTGCTATTAACAATTTTGCTTCTTCTTTTGAAAATTGTTAAAAATCCATGATCCATTTATTCATTATTGAGTAGAAGTTACCACTCAAAATTGTAAAAGTTTCTTATGTAGTTTAGATGATTTTAAAGGAGCCATTTGTTTATTCATAGAATATATAAAGTAATAGCTAAGAAGGATCATAATATTCCCTCCTGTAGAACTTTTTAATTGTCAAAGACTCTCACCTTCTTGGAGTACTTAGAATGGGGAAAAAATCAGTAATAATCAAATAAACAAAAAATAGTCAGTATCAATAGTGGGGTTTTTTTTTGTGCTGCAATATCTTGAGCTTTGTGTGATTATAGCAAAAGAATCATATGGAATACTTGCTGCCCTCAAGGAGTGTAACATGTCATGGAAAAATAAAACTGAAGTACGTGAAACAATTAGAGCAGTATTTCAGTACTTACCTTCTGTTATCTTTGCTGAATTCTTTAATGCTTTAATAATAATTTCCATTATTACTTTACATAAAGTTATTTGTAATAGTAAACTATCTAGACAGTTTTACAACAGGAAATCCTATGGAAGAATGAAGAGCAGTTTTACAAAATTCATTTCCAAATAAGATACCTATTACTTTTGAATTATCCATGTAAGGTACAGAAAAAAATATTGAAATGTCTGTCAAGAGACCCAAGTTTTGGTTCAGGGTCTACTTCTAGCTCCCTGTAATTTGTTGTTGTTGTCAGCTAGGTGCCACAATGGATAAAGTGCTGGGTCTGGATAAAGGAAGACTCATCTACAAGAGTTCAAATCTGTCCTCAGACATTTACTTGGTGTGTAATATTGAGCAAGTCACTTCAGCTTGTTTGCCTCAGTGTTCTTATCTGTAAAATGAGGTAGAGAAGGTAATGAATGGCAAAACACTCTAGTATCTTTGCCAAGAAAACTCCAAATGGGGTCATGAAGAGCCTGACATGACTGACAAATCAGTGAACAACAACAATAATGAAATGCAAAATGAGACCATGGAAGTGGATCACAAAAGTTCTTCATATTTTTTAAATTTTATTTTGTTAGTAGTGATTATATCATCTCTTTTGTTCCTTTTGTCATAATGTTTATAGAAAATTTTAATGAATGTGTAGTTGTGAGTTTGTGTGTGTTGACATTATAAGTAATTCTGCATAATTTCTAGTAATCAAAACCTGGTATAACATAAACAATCAAATCTCATGAAAGTCTTAATTTTAGCTCATAAGTTCATTTGCCTATTTCTTCTTTATTTTGTTTTTATTTATTTTACTAGAACTGATAATTTATTCATTTTGCCTTACCGAACTATAACCTTATGATTTACTATCCCTCAGTTTTTGTCCTTTTCCCTTGCTGCATTATAAGCTATTTAAGATTTTTAGTTTACCCATATTTTTTATCAAATTAAATTTTGTTACTCACTTTTATATTTTATTATTTGATATTTTAGTTTTCAATATTGATTTCCACATGATTTTGAGTTACAATTTTTCTCCCCATTTCTACCTTGCTCCCCCCACTCCAAGATGGCATATATTCTGATTGCTTTGTTCCCCAGTCAGTCCTCCCTTCTGTCACACCACTCCCTCCCCCATCTCCTTTCCCCTTACTTTCTTGTAGGGCAGGATAGATTTCTATGCCCCATTCCTATATATCTTTTTGTTTTTCCCAGTTGCATGCAAAGCAACTTTCGTGAGCATCTGCTTTTAAAACTTTGAGTTCCAAATTCTTTCCCCTCTTCCCTTTCCACCCACCCTCCTTAAGAAGGCAAGCAATTCAACATAGATAATACATGTATCATTATGCAAAACACTTCCACAATAATCAAGTTGTGAAAGCCTAACTATATTTCCCTCTATACCATCTAGTCCCCCTTTTTTCAATTTTCTCCCTTGATCCTGTCCCTTTTCAAAAGTGTTTGCTTTTGGTCAGCTGCTCCCCCTATCTGTCCTCCCTTCTATCATCCCCCCTTTTTTATCCTCTTCCCTCTACTTTCCCGTGGGGTAAGATACCCAATTGAGTGTGTATGTTATTCCCTCCTCAAGTCAAATCAGATGAGAGCAAGATTCATTCATTCCTCCTCACCTGCCCCCTTTTCCTTCCAAAAGAACTGCTTTTTCTTGACACTTTTATGTGAGATAATTTACCCCCTTCTATCTCTCCCCTTTTCTTTCTTTCAACATATTCCTCTCTCACTCCTTAATTTAATTTTATTTTTTTAGATATCATTCCTTCATATTCAAATCACCCTTTGCTCTCTGTCTATATATATGTATACTCCCTTCAGCTACCCTAATACTGAGAAAGGTCTCATGAATTATATACATCATCTTTCCATATAGGAATGTAAACAAAAAGTTCAACTTTAGTAAGTGCCTTATGATTTTTCTTTTTGTTTACCTTTTCATAGTTCTCTTGATTCTTGTGTTTGAAAGCCAAATTTTCTATTCAGTTCTGGTCTTTTCATTGAGAAAGCTTGAAAGTCCTCTAATTTATTGAAAATCCATATTTTGCCTTGGAATATTATACTCAGTTTTGCTGGGTATGTATGTTTTGGCTGTTTGTTTTGATCTTTATCACCAAAAATACATTCTTGGTTTTAATCCTAGCAGCTTCTACCTCCAGAATATCATATTCCAAGCCCTTCAATCTCTTAATGTAGAAGCTGCTAGATCTTGTGTTAACCTGATTGTGTTTCCACAATATTCAAATTGTTTCTTCCTGGCTGCTTGCAATATTTTCCCCTTGACCTGGAAACTTTGTAATTTGGCGACAATATTCCTAGGAGTTTTCTTTTGGGGATCTTTTTCAAAAGGTGATCAGTGGATTCTTTCAATTTCTATTTTACCCTCTGGTTCCACAATATCAGGGCAGTTCTCCTTGATAGTTTCTTGAAAGATGATGTCTAGGCTCTCTTTCTGATCATGGCTTTCAGGTAGTCCAATAAATTTTAAATTCTCTCTCCTGTATCTATTCTCCAGGTCAGTGGTTTTTCCAATGAGATATTTCACATTGTCATACGCTTTTACATTTCTTTGGTTCTGTTTTATAATATCTTGCTTTCTCATAAAGTCACTAGCTTCCACTTGCTTCAACCTAATTTTTAAGGTGGTGTTTTCTTCAGTGGTGTTTTGCATCTCCTTTTCCATTTGGCTAATTCTGCCTTTCAAGGCATTCTTCTCCTCACTGGCTTTTTGGAGCTCTCTTCCTTTTGGGTTAGTCTATTTTTAAGGTGTTATTTTCTTCAGTATTTTGGGGGGTTTCCTTTAGCAAGTCATTGACTTGTTTTTCATGGTTTTCTTGCATCACTCTCATTTCTCATCCCACTTTTCTTTACTTCTCTTACTTGCTTTTCCAAATCCTTTTTGAGCTCTTCCGTGGCCTGAGACCAATTCATATTTTTCTTGGAGGCTTTTGATATAGGCTCTTTGACTTCTTCTGGCTGTATGTTTTGATCTTTGTCACCAAAAAAAAGATTCTATAGTCTAAGTCAGTTTTCACTGCCTGCTCGTGTTCCTAGCCAACTACTTGACCCTTGAGTTTTTCGTTGGGGTATGACTGCTTGTAGAGTAGATAGTACTTTGTCCCAAGCTTTAGGAGCTGCGCTGCTGTTTTCAGAGCTACTTCTACTCCACCATCACCACAAGCTCTGCCACAGCATCGCTCCTCCTCCCCCAAGAACCACCAACCAGGACTGAGATGCAGAAGCAAGGAGGGCAAAGCAAGAGAACCTGCCTCTGTGGCAGAAAAGCACTCCTTGCACTCCCTCTCTGATCCTCCACTTGATTTGTCCCACTGTGTGAACCAGGGACTAAAGAAACAACTGACACAGAAGATCTGGAAGCAGCTGCAGGAGCTTCCTCCTGCTGCCACTGCAGCTTCCACACCACCTCCACCACCACTAGGCCTCTGGCATGACCACTTTCACCCCTATCCAGCAGTTTTCCCACTAACCTGCTCTGTGGGATTTGGCATTTGTGGGTTGAGAAGTCTGGTAACTGCCGCAGCTCAATGATTCATGGCCCTCAGGCCTGCTCCACTCAACTCCCAGTCTGGTTGGTCCTGGTGAGGCCCACACTGGGCTGTGCTCTGCTCCCAACACGATGTGATAGGCCCTTCCCAATGACCATCCAGGCTGTCCTGGGCTGGAAACCTGCTTACCTCTGCTATTTTGTGGGTTCCGCAGTTCTAGAATTTGTTCAGAGCCATTTTTACAAGTGTTTGGGAGGATTTGCGGGAGAGGTTAAGCAAGTCTCTGCTTTGCAGCCTCCATCTTGGCTCAGCCCCCCAGACTTCATTACTCTTATCTTTTTTTTTTCCTCTCCTGTTTTCTGCAATTTATTTTCTTAATTTTAGAATAGAAAATGTGTATTAAATGGGTATGAAAATGGGTAATATAATTCAATAGTTCCTCCAAATTAATTTTCTGCTCTCTTCAAGTTTCAGAGGTTTGCCTAATACATTTTAATTCTATGCTCAAATTTCCTTTGCAATTTGTTTTTTTATTTCTTATCAATACTTAAAAAATATTAGTTTATTGTGATTTAAAATAATTTTTGTAAATATTTCAGCAATTAATTGTCACCAAATTTCACATAAGGGGCGTGTGTGTGTGTGTCTGCATGTGCAATAATATTTAAGTAAAGTATTGAGTTTTAATTATCTAAAAATTGATAAATTTTGAGTTGTAAGATACTAGAGCAATCATGCAAATTCTATCAAATAGATTTATACCACATATAGTGTCCCTCACAATTTATTACCCAGACTTTGATTATGCAGTGTTATTGATGGGGAGCTTTTTAAACTCTTCAAGGAAGGCACTACATTGACATCCAACTCTACCTGTTATGACATCCTTTTTAGTTATCTTCCTATGGCTTCCACTCATTTGTCTTATTTCTACCCTCTAGAGCCATACAGAATAACTCTACTCCCTCATCTTCATGACATTTATGTTGATATATACATATATGTACATATATAATTAGAGTACTTTAATATTTGTGCTCATTTGGTAATTTCATATTTTTACAAAAATTACGAATCAAATTTCAGTTTAATGCTACACTGTTATAAAATGCATTTAATGTCCTATAATATATGTTTACTCTTAAAATCTTGTCATGTACTATTTTTTATTCATTTTCCGTGATTGAGTATTATACAACAATAGATCAAAGAGTTAGAAAGTCATATAAAACAACTATGAATAATATGTATTGTTAGATAAATGTCTAAAATGTAAATGAATCTCATAATCTTTTAATTTATACTCGTTTTGCTTATTTTGTAACATACCTCCCCCTTTTTGATCGGAATTGTCAAAGAAGTATCTCCATGCCCTGATAAGTACCTAACAGGGAAATATAACTGCACAGAGTGCAGCCTAACCATTGCTGAAGTGTTAGGTAATAAATTTCCAGCTCAATTAGTTCACCACATTCCTATGAAACATGACAAATTTTAAATGATTGATACATTCACATCACTTTAATGCTGAAATGTGGAGGATTATGATAGCTTGTCTCAAATGTGTCACAATGTAAATACCTTAAGAATATGCTCAGTTGCTATTCAAAAAGAATGCATCATACATAGAAAACTCTGTATTCCACTATGTACCATTTTTTTTTTAATTATAAGTCCTAGGATCATAGGTTTAGACCTAGAATGGGAC
Organism: Phalanger gymnotis; assembly: GCA_028646595.1. NCBI lineage: Eukaryota > Metazoa > Chordata > Mammalia > Diprotodontia > Phalangeridae > Phalanger > Phalanger gymnotis. The sequence goes on along the minus strand of CM053622.1, from coordinate 263,065,459 downwards.
TAGCGTGAGGCAAATTGGCAGCTGGAAAGTAGGGACTTGTTTGAGGTCTCCCCAAGATCCCTCCAAATACCTGTAAGAAATGGCTCTGAACAAATTCTAGAGTTGTAGAACCCATGAAAGAGCAGAGGGAAACAGGTCTCCAGCCCAGGATAGCCTGGATGGTCACCAGGAAGAGTCTGTCTCACAGTGCGGAGAGCAGAGGGCAGTCTGGCGTGGGCTGTGCCAGATCAGACCAGACCTAGAATCAGCCATTTGGAACAGGCCTTGGGGTCATGAAACAGTGAGCTTTGGAAAACAAACTCAGACTCAAACTCAAACTCTATATACCTTTTTGATGTCAAAGAAGATCTAAACATATAGCCAGAAGAAGTCAACAAAGTCAAAGGGCCTACATCAAAAGCATCCAAGAAAGATACGAATTGGTCTTAGGCTCAAAGAAGAGCTCAAAAAGGATTTGGAAAAGCAATTAAGAGAAGTAGAGGAAAAATTGGGACGAGAAATGAGAGTGATGTGAGAAAACCATGAAAAACAACTCAATGACTTGGTACAAGAGACCCAAAAAAATACTGAAGAAAATAACACCTTAAAAATAGACTAACTCAAATGGCAAAAGAGCTCCAAAAAGCCAATGAGGAGAAGAATGCCTCGAAAGGCATAATTACCCAAATGGAAAAGGAGGTCCAAAAGATCACTGAAGAAAATATTACCTTAAAAACTAGATTGGAGCAGGTGGAAGCTAGTGACTTTATGAGAAATCAAGATATTATAAAACAGAACCAAAAGAATGAAAAAAATAGAAGATGATGTGAAATATCTCATTAGAAAAACCACTGACCTGGAAAATAGTTCCAGGAGAGATAATTTAAAAAATTATTGGACTACCTGAAAGTCATGAGCAAAAAAAGAACCCAGACATCATCTTTCAAGAAATTATCAAGGAGAACTGCCTTGATATTGTGGAACCAGAGGGTAAAATAGAAATTGAAAGAATCTGCTGATCACCTCTTGAAAAAGATCCCAAAACGAAAACTCCTAGGAATATTGTCGCCAAATTACAGAGTTTCCAGGTCAAGGAGAAAATAATGCAAGCAGTCAGAAAGAAACAATTTGAGTATTGTGGAAACACAATCAGGTTAACACAAGATCTAGCAGCTTCTATGTTAAGGGATTGAAGAGCTTAGAATATGATATTCAGGAGGTCAAAGGAGCTAGGATTAAAACCAAGAAACCAAAACTGAGTATCATGCTCCAAGGCAAAATATGGATTTTCTGTGAATTAGAGGACTTTCAAGCTTTTTCAATGAAAAGATAAGAGCTGAATAGAAAATTTTATTGTCAAACACAAGAATCAAGAGAAGCATGAAAAGGTAAATAAGAAAGAGAATTCATAAGGGACTTACTAAAGTTGAACTGTTAAGTTTACATTCCTATATGGAAAGATGATGGGTGTAATTCACAAGACCTTTCTCAGTATTAGGAGAGTGGAAGGGAGTATAGACAGAGGGCACGGGATGAGTTGAATATGAAGAGATGATATCTGAACAAGTGAAATAAATTTAAGAGGTGAGAGAGGTATATATTGAGAGGAGAAAGGGAGAGATAGAATGGGGCAAATTATTTCACATATAAGTGGCAAGAAAAAGCAGTTCTGTTGGAAGGTAAGAGGGGGCAGGTGAGGGGGAATGAGTGAATCTTATTTTCATGGGATTCAACTTGAGGAGGGGATAACATACACACTCAACTAGATATCTTACTCCACAGGAAAGTAAAGGGAAAGGGATTAAAAAAAGGAGGATGATAGAAGAGGGACAGATAGGGGGAGCAGGCAATCAAAAACAAATACTTTCGAAAAGGGACAGGGTCAAGGGAGAAAACTGAATAAAAGGTGACAGGATAGGATGGAAGGAAACATAGTTAGGTTTTCACAACATGATTATTGTGGAAGTGTTTTACGTAATGAAACATATATTATCTATGATGAATTGTTTGCCTTCTCTGGGAGGGTGGGTTGGAAGGGAGGAGGGGAGAGAAATTGAAACTCAAAGTTTTAAAAGCTGATGCTTAAAAAAAAAGTTGTTTTTTGCATATAGCTGGGAAAAAAAGATATATAGGGAATGGGGCATAGAAATCTATCCTACCCTACAAGAAAGTAAGGGGAAACAGGATGGTGGGGGAGTGGGGTGAAAGAAGGGAGGACTGACTGGGGAACAAGGCAATCAGAATATATGCCATCTTGGAATGGGAAGAGGGTAGAAACGGGGAAAAAAATTGCAACTCATAATCTTGTGGAAATCAATGTCGAAAACTAAAATATTAAATAAAAGTGATAAAATTAAAAAAAAGAAAAACACTTGACCATTGCATTAAGAAACTTTTGTATTAGAAACAAAACTGGTAATTTCTGCAAAAAATAAAAATAAAGACAATAAAAAAGTTCAATGATTTCATTTTGTATATGAGGAAACTCAAGCTAAGGAAATTTAAATTGTCTGCCTAAGATAAAACAGTCTGAGAGAGTCATTGAACTCATGTCTGCCTGACTCTAAGCCAAATGCTCTATCCATTATACCACCTAATTACGTACAAAATTGACTTTTTGTTTTCTAAGCCAGCCATTTCCTCTTAAAACTATTTCCCTTGGATCTTGTCTTTTAACAAAGAAAAAAAAAACAAAACCAAAAAACTTCTTTTTTTTTTAAATCACATGTGGTATTTAGCTTTTACTGTAAACTAAATTCATTTGGAATCTATTGTGTTATATGATAAAGAATGTGGTTAAAACCTACTTTTTGCAAACTTGCCTTTCCATATCCCTAGCAATTCTTGTTAAATAGTCATTCTCCTGGTATGTTGGCCAATTTGTAATATTCAACACTGGAATTCTATAGTTTGTTTAAATGACCTTGTTATCAATATTTTATCCAGTACCAAATTGTTTTAATGATTAATGTTTTATATTATAGTTTGTAGTCTGGTAATATTATGCCTCTTGATTCCTGCTTTTTTTCATTATTTTCCATCAAATTCCTATCATTCTATCTATTTCTATGAAATTATCCCCTTGGTAGTCTGATTGGTTTACACCCAATCTGTAAATTAATTTGGAAAAATAATAATATTCTTTATACTAGTAGGACCTTATTGGGTAAGTATAGTAAAAAAAAAAAAGGAAATGTCTATGCAATGGTATGTCTTCCTTTAGTTCTGCAAATTGTTTTGTAATTGCATTCAGATGTTATAAATCAGTTTTAATATATTCTGGAAATTTTTGGTTTTGGAGTTGTTTTGACTGGAACTTCAGTTTTTATGATGAATTCTTGAGTTTTGAGAGTTCAATATGGAATAAAAAAGAAGGGAACTCATAAGTTAGATATTCTAGGACTAGACTATAAAGAATGTAGACATTTGGTGAAAGGGAGAGCAAAGAGTGAGATATGATTCTGTGGTTAGAAATGGAGAAGCTGTGAAGATATTTGCGTAAGGTATTTTCATCCATCCATTACTCTGCTGGTGTTGCAAAGGATAATGCACTGGACATGGTGTATGGAAAATCTGAGTTCAAATCCAGCCACAAATAATAGCTATTTCACCCAGGCAAGTCAATTAGCCTCTGTTTATCTCAGTTTTCTCAAGTACAAAATGGGGATAATAGCACAAACCTCTCAAGGATGTTGTGAAGATCAAATGAGATAACATTTTTAAAAAGTTCTTCGTTGTGTCCTTTCTTCTTCCCTCTTTCCCTTACTGCCTTTATCCCTCCCTTCCTTCCTTCCTTCTTTCTCTTCTTCGTCCCTCTTTTCCTTTCTTCTTTTCTCCCTATCTCCCTCCTTTCCTTCCTTCCTTCCTTCCTTCCTTCCTTCCTTCCTTCCTTCCTTCCTTCCTTCCTTCCTTCCTTCCTTCCTTCCTTCCTTCCTTCCCTCCTTCCTTCCTTCTTTCCTTTCTTCTAGAGCTACATTTATAGAAACCTCAGGGGCAGTACTGACTTGCCCTGGGCTCCTATGCCTATCTTTCTAATGGCAGGAATTTCAGACAATGAAATTGTCTGAAATTGTCGCCTGAGCTATCAAAACACTTTTGATGGTCTTGTTCTAAAGAGCATTATGTTTTCCTAACTTACAGTTCGGGGATAGTTTTTGATATAAACCTTCCATTTGATTTTGTGAGCAGTTTCACCAGTATGATGAAAGAAATATCAATTGCAGGGATAAGACTAGATATATACTTTTCCTGGAGTCCACGTGCATTGCAAATTCTGCCAAATCATTGTGCTATTTAGATTGTGAGCTTCATAAGGATAGACACTGTTTCATTGTTGTTTCTTTATCAGTAATAGAGCACAGTGCTTGATACAAGTACACTTGTTCATTATTTGTTTTTTTTTTTTGCTTGAGCAGAGAATGAATGACAATAGATTCTCTAATCAGCTTTTATATAAACTGGGATAGCTATGAGCCAAGCAAGGTATAGGGTGTGTGATATTGACTTAGGATCATATGATAGAATAGAAGAGACCTGGGATATTGTGTATTACAGTTTCCTCATTTTTCTAGATAAGAAAGCTGAGGCCCAGAGAGGTTGATATTTTGACCATAGTAATAGAAATTATGTCAGATGAGAATTAGCACTCCTTCCACTATGCCATGCATTAATTAAACATATTATTGATTCTTGCTAAATATGTCCTTATGTGACTCGAAATATTCTTCAAACAATGAAATATAGGTATTACTCATTGCCATGCAAAAGGGGACCATATTAGTGAGTAGTGGATAAGGAAAAGTGAATTATTGTGAATGAAAGAATGCTAAGAAAACTAATAGGTCTTAGAAAGGTTAGCTCTTGAGGAATTTTGATATGTTTAGTAAGGACAACTTCCACCCAAACAACCTTCCATCAATGTTTCAGTTTATATTACAAACGACAAAATATGGATAAATAGACAATTATATATACTCTAAAATTATTAATGTTATCATGCATCTGTTTAAAATTACTGCCATAACATACCTTCTTGCCTATTAATCCTTCATGTCAGTTTACTCACTGTCAGTTATTTAAGTTATCTGTATCTTTGGATGTCTAGTATGATATTAACATGAATTTACAAACTTCTTGCTTATCAGAGATTCCACTGTATTCTGTCTAAAAATTGTAGCTGGAAATATAGCTACCTTTTTTTCATCTCTCTTTATTTTTAACTGAATGGAATGTTGAGAAATAATTCAAGCCATGAATTAGCTAACATTCAAGCCAAGATATTAATTTTCCAGAATTATATGGTACTTACCAATGGAAACTGTGTTAACAATGGAAGGGAATATATATTACTTTTCTCCTGTACTCGCAATGGTCTCTATGAGGGTCATTAAGCTCATTTTAATCAATGACGTTATATATGAAAATAATAACTTGTGACTTTACTGTCTATCTCTCATCTATTGGGGAATGCTGTACATGGCATTATCTGACAGTTATCTGTATCTATCCTAACTCCAATGCTATTGAGATTATGAGGGACAAGAAACTATGGTGATTTTCTCTGTTTCTCTTACAAGAACAGCTGCAGGAGTGGCAGTCTTTTTGCTACTCTAATCTGAAGAGAGCCTTCCCTTTGACCTCCCCCTTCCATCTCTCACAGTTATTATCCCCTGAGGGAGGAAGAAAAGGAAAGCTGGTAGGGAGAAAGACTTTAAACCCTTGCTGCGCAGGTTTGACTTTTGACTTTCATCTCATGTTGCACCTGTCTCCTTCTTGATATCAAACCTGTTCCGGGAAAAGCAGTGAAACCTTATACTCAATGATGAATGTTCTCTCATTTGGTCATACTTTACAAATTTTCAGTGATTCAAAATCCTCATAGGACATCCTCCAAACTCCATTTCCCATGTCCCACTATTTGATTATTTATTCCTATCTCCCTCAACCTTCCCATCCTAGAGTACTAACCAAATGCTATCTACTCTATTCATTGTGTCATCTTGAATCCCTGTTCCACAGGCAAGAAATTTTTCTTCATCTTAAATCTCTTTCTATTCCACTCCTCTCCTCTACTAGTTATTAATGAAAGATGGATACCATGCCTCCCCAGAACCCCCACCTGCACTGTTAAGTATTGTTTCCCATCCATTAATAGGGCCATATGACCTGCTTTAGTCATATGGAAGCCTGAGTCTCATGAGCCAGTGGTGGGAGGAGCTTGTTGAATGGGTAGAACAAGAAGGGGTGAAGCAGAGCGGAGAGGAAGTGAGGCAGAACAGTCAGAGCTGGGAGAGAGACACAGTGCAGCGGCTAGTGTGAGTGAGAGCCAGGGAGTGATTTTGCTTGAGGGTGTTCATTTGTAGGAAGGCCCTAACAGAGGGAAAGCTTGGGAATGGTGGTGTCCTTGCATTACTAATGTGTATAGATTTCGTTGTTGCTATGATGGATTTGGCTGTCTGGAGTTGGCATTTGGCTTTCTGGTATTTGAATAAATGTTTTGGTTCTATCTGGCATAAAGAGAGTCTGTTGTATTTTGTGATTCAAAGTGCACCGACATATTCATAGCAGCTACAACCACTGTGGGTATCGCATTGGCCTCACATTTTGCAACGAGAATGGGATCACGAAATATAAAAGCTCTAGTTGGAGGCAGGAAGAGTTTAGAGAAGAAAATAGATATCCCAGGATGGGAGGATTTGCCTTATTCCTCCTTGGCAAGAGAATGGTCTAAATCACAGGGCTGTGTAAAAACTGGGAGCTGAGACTAGTTTAGGAAGATGTTTGCAGTGAGTACCAATGGAACTGGGGAAAGAACTGGCAGGGATGTGTAGGAGAAGCTGAGGATTGCTGACATGTTATCATATTATGTGTAAAAGCAGAGACAAATTGCAGGAGGTAAAAGTTCAGACAGAAAAGGAGTTAGCTGGTTTGCATGGGAAGCTTTATTTGCTACAGCATTCAAGTTTACTTTAGAAGAACAAGCTAGAAAGTCTCATGTGGTAGAAGAGAAGGCAGCTGTTAATTTAGCTCACAAAAAGATACAAAAAAGCAACAAGAGGAAGGTACATGCAGCTCTTGCACAGGCTGGGACTGATTGGGGCTCGAATACCTTCCAGAAGGATGCTTGAGAAGAGAATGAAACAAAGTTAGATGAGGAGGCTTCTAATGCAGAAGTTCTCCCAATACTAAGAAGGAAACAGGAGAACCAGGGGGGCCACTCAGTGTTTAGGGAAATAATTGACAATTTTACTCAGCAAGAGGCCGCAGATGTTTTGAGTCAATTCACCCCAAAATTGGGAGAATTGATAGTATCTTGTATGGTGAGAATCAGTGATGAAGGGGCCAGAGGAGTAGGGATTGATAACATAGATTGTTTGAACTTCATAGGTATTAGAATCCTTTTGTACAGAAAGCTTTTAGGGATTACCATATGCAAAGAGGTAACAATGAAACTAATCTATTAGCTTTGGCTGCATAAAAATGAAGTAAGCAATATCCCAGTGGAGATATACCCTTGTATTTGCTTAGAGACCAGATGACAAAGTCAAGGAAGAAGTTATAAAAATGGCAATAATGGTCAGAGATGCCTTCACTTATCATAGCACTCCCTTAACGGTTCCTTATAGAAATATAACAGTGAAGATGTCTCCTCTTCCTTATAAGCACCTTATTCTGACTCTATTAATTGGGGAAATTATGAGGTGCTGGATAAAATTTCACGGTTAAGTGACTTAGGGAAATGGGGAAAAGATAAATTTCCTCAAGAGAAAAGAACAAATAGCCAGTGGATTCAAAGTCAGAATAGATTAAAAAGAAAAAAAAAATGTTTAAGAGCAGGGATAGATTTTGGAAAAAAATAGATGGTATTCCAGCTAATGTATTGTTAGGGTTAGGGTTAGGGCTAGGGTTAGACATACCAAGAAAAGGTATTTCATATTAGACTGAACATGGAAGTAGAAACTGCCCCTACAGATCCTCCTGAGTGATTGTATCCAAGTTTGTCACAACTTAAGGGAGAATAGGAAATTGGCCAAGCCCCAGCTCAGATTAAAGAAATATGTAGCAGTAAGGAAGATAAGAATTAATATAGTTTTAGTGGCTTCGTGGACTCCAGAAGCCCAGCTGAAACTTTATTTACCCTGCTTGTGATTGTTGCCTCTTTAATATTTTTGGCTTTTCAACTTCTTTGATAGATTTGTTTTCTCCAGGTTTGGTGCCTTCTATCTATAGATGCCTGGCTGTTTGAACTGGATCTCACTCCCTGTCTGAGATTTTGCTGTGTTACCCCTGTCCCTGGCATTGACTATGCTCTGGAAGCCAGCTAAAGAACTAGCCCTGCGAATTGAACCTCTTGGGGCAGGGCCATCTCTACCTCCAATTTCAGCGGGAAGTAGCTATAGAAGAAGAGACCTTGGTCCCTTACCCCGAGGGATTTTGGGCCCCATTCTTTTGAGGCGGGCAATGATGGGGTGCTTGTGCTTAAGCTAAGATGTTGTTTTATGTGCTTATTATGTGTTATTCCTGTAATATTGTTGTACAGTTGTACTCTTGCACAGTTCTCTTGATACCCATTACCCCTAAACTCCTATTGACCTATGTAATGGATATGAAAGATCTTGGGGCCAAAGGTATTGTTAATGTATAGTTAATGCAATGAGAGTATTGTGAATGTAATGCTGATACAGTTTGAAAATCTTTCCCATCCATTAACAGGCCCATGTGGCCTGCTTGAGTCACGTGGAAGCCTGAGTCACATGAGCCTGGGGTTGGAGGAGTTTGCTGAATGGGTAGAGCAGGAAGACGTGGAACAGGAATGGTAGAGCAAAGCTGAGAGAAAGTGAGACAGAGTAGTCAGAGCTGGGAGAGAGGGAGACACACAGCAGATCAGTAGCTAGTGTGAGCGAGAGAAAGGGAATGATTTTGATTGTGGGTGCTCATTTGTGGAAAGACCCTAACAGAGGGAAGGCTTGGGGATAGCTGTGTCCTTACATTGCTAATGTGTATAGATTTCTTTGTTGCTATAATGGATTTGGCTTTCTGGTGTTGAATAAGTGTTTTGGTTCTGTCTTCCATGGAGAGAGTCTGTTATATTTTGTGATTCAGAACTTTGCCAGCATATTCATAGCAGCCACAACAGCTGTGGGTATCACATTGGCACTACACCACCCCAGCCAAAACATAATCTCCTTGGCCACCCTTCCTAGTATTTGCTGTATCTTCACTCATTCCACATAGCTCACTGGTAAAGGCAGGAGAGTTTATAATTCATTCATCTTTATTTCCTTCTTTTCTCCTTCAATCAATTGTGAGCTGCTTGAGGGCAGAGACAGTCTTTTAGTGCTTTTTGTAATCCTAGTGCTTGGCATAGTGCCTGACGGGTGGTAGATGCTTGAGAAATGTTTGTTGATTGTCATCAAGTATTTCTCTCAGTTTATAAAATATTCTACACTTTCTATTTCTCCACCTCTACAATGTTAAGAGCGAGATACATTTTCTCACCATTTCTGTGCCAAAATTTAGGTAGTATAATTATAACATGTTAATTTTCATTTTCTTTCCATTAACATATTGTAAACATTATGCATATTATATTCTTCGTTTTCAGTACTTCATTTCCAGTACTTCAATCTTTATCAGTTCATAAAGAATATTTCCATACTTTCCATAATTAATCACATTCATGATTCCTTATAATACATTGATATTTTATTACTTTATTTAGCTGAAATATTTTTCTAAAGAAAACAAAGATGTAAAAAAAAGGCTTGTATTGGATCAAGTAAATACATAGAGGAGATCTCTTCTGGAGGTAACATTTGTGTGATGACATGGAGGCAATCTTAAATTCACACTGGAATTCCAAAGCATAGAAATCTTATCTCAGGCCATATTGCTCCAGAAAAAAAAAGTAAATATCAACAACTAAAAACATGTTATTTTTAATCTATACAAAATCTTTCTGAGACTTAATTTATGCATTAAGGGAATCCATGATAACAGTTTTAGGACACACACAGGCTTTAGGAAATAATATCCTGTAATAGACCATATCTGTACCATCACAAATTTACCTAAATGAAAAAAGAACAAAAAATCCTGCCATGTCTATTACTCTTAAATTATGAAGGGAAAAAATAACAACAGCAAAAATATTTGATTGAGCAAAGCAGAATATTACCTTCAATGTACTTTCCCTTCCAACAAGTCTTCCAGTCATATGTAACAATCTTTCCAGTTGCTTTGAAAGATAGAACAGTGGAAATATGTTTTCAGTGATTATCTGATTATTTAAAAGTCCTTCCACACACATTTACCAAATATTTAGAACAAATCACAGCTATGGCTAGGATATGGGGTGAAGGTTGAGTTCTTACACACATGAAATATAAAACAATACCAAAGAACAATAGATAATTTTAATAACAGAAAATTAAATAGTCTTTTTACATGTGTAATGTAGTTAAGAAGGGAAACTGGATTAAAATATATTTGATAAAGATCTTATGTAAGGTATATTCAAAATTAACACAGATACATGAAATTGAATGCTATTCAAAATAAGATGTGTTCAAAATATAAACAAACAGTTCTTAAAAGATAGACTACAAATTGTTAATAACCATATGGAAGACTGTTTCAGATTATGAGAAAAAAATAAAACAACCTCTAATGTTTTATCTTAATCCTAGAAAACTGCTAGAGATCACAATGTTGGAAGGACTATGGAAATAAAAGCATAATACTATACTGTTTGTAGAGATGCTGGTTTTGTCCAACAAAACTAGAAAGCAATAATGAATAATACTAATGAAAATTGAATAACATTTCCTTATTAAGAAATTAGAATCATAAGTGTATGCTCCAAGTAGGTTAAGTACAGAAAAAGGTCACATATTCAAAAATATTTGTAGCAGTGAATAGCCTAGAATAACATAGCACAGTGAAAAATAAGTGGAGGAAAAATAGATGTCCATCAATTAGGAAATGGTTAAATAGATTTTGATTCGTAAATATCTAATATTCAAATGGATCTGTGATCTGATCTGATTGTATGTTTTCTTACACAATACAAATTACACAATACAAATACACAATACTAAATATTGTGTTTTTTACAATAAACACAATAAAAAATACACAAATTACACAATACAAATACACAATAGACAATACAAAGTAGGCACCAATGCCTACTCAATCTAGGTGACTCTTGTACCTTTTTTCTCATAAGTTCACCACAGCTTAACCAGTCAATGTGCTGGCTTTCATTGCTTTCTCCTGACAACATAAGGATACCTGTGGAATACTCAGTCTGTCCACCTCTGATATTTCATCATCATTTTCTTGATGACATCATTTACTTTTGTTCCTCAAAGTTCTTAATAGTAATTTGTTGTACCTCTGTAAAATCTCCATATGCCTTTCCATTTTCCTTTTCCTCAACTTTCAATTTTTTGGATAATTTTATATTCCACATCCCAGAGCCTTGCAACAAAACTGGCAGAATGTTGGTATGAAAAAGATATTTATTGGGTGTGTGGGGCAGAGGTGTATTATTCAAGGAAAATTATAATTTATGCTAGTTTTGTTGTTGATATGATCAATTATGCTAATAGTTTTCCTGATATTGAACCAGCCTTGCATTCCTGGAATAAATCCTACCTGGTCATGGTGTATTATTCTGG
>CM053622.1:263013472-263053296 GCA_028646595.1 Phalanger gymnotis | reverse complement strand
TAAATTATCTCTCCTGGATCCTTTTTCCAGGTCATTGGTTTTTTAAATGAGATAGTTTACATTGTCTTACATTTTTTCCATTCCTTTGGTTCTGTTTTATAATATCTTGATTTCTCATCAAGTCCCTAGCTTCCACTTGCTCCAATCTAATTTTAAGGTATTATTTTCTTCAGTGGTCTTTTGGATCTCCTTTTCCATTTGGTTAATTCTGCCTTTCAAGGCATTCTTCTCCTCATTGGCTTTTTGGAGCTCTTTTGCCATTTGAATTAGTCTATTTTAGGCTCATTGACTTTGTTGACTTCTTCTGGCTGTATGTTTTGGTCTTCTTTGTCACTAAAGAAAATTCCAAGTCTGAGTCTGAATCTGAGTCCATTGTCACTGACTGGCCATGTTGCCAGGAAACTATTTCACTCTTGATTATTTCATTGGGTTATGACTGCTTATAGAGTAGAGAGTACTTTGTCCCAAGCTTTAGGGGCTGCACTGTTGTTTTCAGAGCCTTTTCTACACAGCAATCTCTGCTGCACCAGTGCTCCTCCTCCCCTAAGAACCACCAACCCAGACCGTTACTCAGATTTTAAACAGGCTCTGCACTCCCACTGGGATCAGCCACTTAATTCCTCCCGCTAGGTGAGCCTGGGGCCATAGGCAACTGCAGTTCTGTTTCTGTCCTCAGAGCTACCCCACCTCTGCTTCCCCCAGGGCAGTGGATGAACAGTCTACTCTTTTCACTCTGTCCCCACAGTTTTTCCCACGAACCTTCTCTGTTGTCTTTGGTTTTTGTGAGTTGTGAAGTCTGGTAACTGCCACAGCTCACTGATTCAGGGTGCTAGGGCCTGTTCTGCAAGGCTCCTGGGTTTGGTTGGTCTGGGTGTGGCCCATGCTGGGCTCTGCTCCACCCAGCTCCCAGCTCCATACTATAGACCCTACCCAGAGACCATGCAGGCTGTCCTGTGCTGGAGCTCTGCTCCCCCTCCCCCATTCTGTGGGTTCTACAGTTCTAGAATTTATTCAGAGCCATTTTTATTGGTGTTTGGAGGGTCCTGGGGGAGAGCCCTAGGCAAGTCCCTGCTTTCCAGCTGCCATCTTGGCTCTGCCCCAAGAATAGTATGCATAGGGTTATAACCAATGATACTGCTGTCTTGATCTTGATTCTCATGGCTAGCCCCTGAATGGTACTTATTTTTAAAATAACTAAAGGAAGGTGGGTAGAAGCTTCACTGGTAGATCAATCATGCCATTATTACTTTTTCACACTCAGGCAATTTTGCATCCCCTTGGGAAATGACTTAAGTAACACCATTTTTTTCAGGCAAGAATTTCCCATGCCTTACTAGAGATTTAATTTGAAACTGTACTCACCTGCAGCAGCAGAAGCAAGTTATTCTAGATCTCATTTTGAGTCTTCTATATAGTGACACCCAATGAATCATGTATTTTCCCAGCAACCTCTGGGAGGACCAATATAATATGATAGGCTTACAGGCATGACCCTGTTTGTCTTATGTCTTCTACAAGTACCCTCTTTCCTCTGCCCTCTTTGATAAGTTATGTAACAAAATTGCTCAGTAGCACAACCAAAGAACACAAAAACTTGGAAAAAATACATCGATTACATTTGCTGCATATTTTTGCTATTTGCTTAATGTTTTCTCAATATCAAAATGTTTACTGTTTGAAATAAACATTTACATTCAATTTAAGTGGATTGCAATGGTTATATCTATCCATTTTGTGCATTGTAAATTTGTGCATTGTAAAGCATCTTGAACCTATATTCTGAGTGGACCCAGGAACTCACAGGGGTAACTATCTTTTATTTCAGATAAGATGGGGTAAGGTTTGTCAAGATACTTTTAGGAGACACCCTATTCTCCATAGCTAAGGCTCAGCAAAGCAAGCTGTAACCTGAGCTTGGCAGAACAACAATCCTTTGTGCTCACGCTTTGGATGAACTAAGTCACGGCAAAATACCAGATTTGTTTCACATAACTATTGTATTGCTTTGATCAGTACTTATGTTCTCTGTCCTCAGACAAGACCCTGTAGTACTCATGTTCCAGTCATGAAGCCCTACTATCAATCAAATTTGTCTGATAGTTGCTGTTACAGCTCATTGTCAGGGCTATAGGTCACTGCATAGCCATTGGTATATGTATTAAGATTTGCCCACAGTAAAATGGGTCCTCCACTGTGGGGGTGGAGTGGGATGGAACATGTGTCTAGTTTCCCTCATTGCTTGCAAGCTCTTTCCCTCACTATAGAAAAGAAACTTCTGTCTTAGTCTGTGCACAGTTGTTCTTGCTTTCTCTGTCTGTTCAGCTCTGGACTCCATAGGCCAAAAGATTTGGTGCAGTTGACAGGTTGTACATGTACTATTAAATGTATAAACATGACTGATAGTTACTAATTAAAGGTATTTTATAATCATATATGAAAATATGTAGTTTTTCAATATCTCAGTCAGACTCAGAACTTAACACATTGAATTCAATTTTTGCTGTTATTCTAGAAAGTTAAAGGTCTTCTTTTACTATTGTCATGTTCTCCACTTATCTACATTTAGATATTTAAATCATAATATCATGATAAGCAAATCTTTTTAAGTTAAACCTGAATAATTGAAGGGTTACTCATACCACAGTTTTTTTTGCGGGGGAAGTCAAAATTTCAGTGCCCATAATACTAATCACTACAAAAAAAAGATTGTAAGAAGGAAGCATAAACATGGCTTATTGATAAGAAAGGCTATTTATTGATAAAATTAAAAACCTTTGTGAACTACTAAAATGGAAGGAACCCCGGGTCCAAAAAGGGGGATCTCGAATGACCCAAAGTCAGATCACAATTTACAAACATTATAACTACATTTATTACCTGAGAAGAAGCTTGGAAGCTAGAGCAGAGAAACAATTTATCAACTGCTCAAAGAGGAGAGGGAAAAGGGTGAGATATTTACGACTATTTGAAGTATTTATAGCTAAGGGGGAAGGGGAGGTTGAGAGAGACATACAACAGATTGGAACATCAGGGGAGTGAAGGTCCAGGGAAAATACATCTGTAAATACAACGAATCAGAAAGCAGGATGTTTGGGGCTCTTTAGGTAAGTCAGAAACGAAGATGTCTGCTGCTCTTTAGATAAGTTAGGAAACAAGATGTCTGCTGCTCTCTCTGAGCTGGTCAAGACTGGTTTTAGTAGTTGCAGGCATCTCCAAATTCAGCTAATATTCATTTACTGGTAAAGGATTACTAGTATGTCAAGCAGTCAGGAGGACTTCTGAAGCCCAGGGACATCAGGGAAGTGGAGGTCCAGGGTGAATACATCTGTAAACACAACAAATCAAAGCAAGATATTTGGGGCTCTTTTGGTATGTCAGAAACCAAGATGTCTGCTGCTCTTTAGATAAGTTAGGAAACAAGACAACAAAAGCCCTAACTATATCTAATTCCGTTTGATAATCTGAATGTTGTGCTAATGGAAGGAGGGAGAGAAGGAGAGAACAATAATAGAAGTGGCCTTTTATTATGGGGTAGAGGTGCAGATAGGGAACTGTGGGAACCAAGGTGGGACCCAGGTCCTGGCAAGGGGATCTTCTGATCTAAGTATTCCATAGACAATTAACTCAGCTAAGGAGATATTGAGAACCTGCTATATGAAAACAGTAGAGCTACTGCTTCCTTTTCTGGTACAGCAATGTTATGTTTTTATGTTTAAGTTACATGGATATTAAAGTATTTTTCATTTTGCAGTCATTTCATGTGATTTACTAGTATGACACTGCTTCTTTTTAAAATGGAAAGGATGAAGATTATTCTATTTTTTATTAAGCAACAAAATAATTGACTAGGCTATTCTATTGAGGATAATCTATATACCTTTTGAGTGAGAAGGATAATTTGTGATGACTTCACATATACATGTAGGGGCTACTCGCTTCTCATATTTCTGGAATAGGGAATGTCTGAGGGAGTAGGAGAGGCTTGGAATTTAACGTTGTCAGTGACTTAGATAACTTCTGGAAAGTCAGGGCCAGAAACTGTAAGTGTGTCCTTCCCTTCCCCCTCTCCTTACTCATTCCTTCTCTTTAGCCATATCTTCACCACATTAGTAGCCAAATAAGGGAAGTATGTATGGATTGGCTCTGTATTTTCACACCTAGATTGTAAGCCTGCCTCCCACCCAATGGTGAGAAGGGATAGAGGTGGGAGGGAATCTTTTCATTAAGATTATAACTAGTGCAGCACTTCCTTTTTACTTTGGTCAGGGTTATTAACATTAGAAATGGTAAGTTAAAATTGTGCTAAGGTGACTTTTATAGGAGGATGGACAGAAAGCTGGTTTCTACAAGAAGACAAGAGGAAGATGCTGGGATGCTGTGCTGAAAATGGCTGGAGCAAATACCAAGGACCAGAGGACTTCATTAACAAAGTTCCCTGCCAGACAGCTATATAGGAAGAGCCTTTTTGAATCTTAAATGGACAATTGAATCATCATTTTCTTTTGGGTCTCTGTATGTGTATTTACAAAGGGGTCTTCCTCCTTTGATTCGTCAATGTGTCGGAGATTTTGAGGAATGGAAACCTTGTCAAAGGGTAATGGAGATGCAAGCATGATGGGAAAAAAGGGGTGGTATAAAAGTGATGAGTGAAGAAGATTAGTTGATGGACAATTTATATCAGCAATGGTGTGTGAAGTCTTCAAAATGCTAAGAAATCAGAGTGGGGACTGAGTGAGAAGGATAATTTGTGAAGACTTCATAGGTTAAGAATATAGGGGCTACTCACTTCTCATATTTCTGGAATGGGGAATGTCTTAGGAAGTAGGAGAGGCTTGGAATTTAACATTGTAGTGACTTAGATAACTTCTGGAAAGTCAGGGCCTGAAACTGTAGGTATGCCCCTCCCTTCCCCCTCTCCTTACTCATTCCTTCTCTTTAGACATATCATCACCACATTAGTAGCCAAATAAGGGAAGTATGTATGGATTGGCTCTGTATTTTCACACCTAGATTGTAAGCTTGCCTCCCAGCCAATGATGAGAAGGGATGGAAGTGGGCAGGAATCTTAAGAGTATAACTAGTGTGGCACTTCCTTTTTACTTTACCTCCCTCACTAGTTTCCTAGTGGAGTTGATGCCCAAATCTTGCAAGGTTTGTAAAATAAATTCGCTTTGCTTCTCCTAAAGACGTCTCTCCTATTATTTGAATTTTCTGTCCCACATACTTTGTTACTTAGTTCGCCTAACTGTTCTAATGTGTTGTATCCACCAAATCATACAGTTAGAAATCAGCTTATTTGAAAAGGAGGCAAAAATCCCTGCTCATTTTGTATTGTTTCACTATCTTTTTTGGCAAGACCCTAACAGTCCTGTCCTCTACCCTTTCCACTGAGGTTAGTATTAATTAAGATTAATTACAACCAAAATATTTTTCAGCCTAGATTAGTTTGCAGAGAGCTTCTCAGTGCATAAGGAAAAAAAAATCTTTGTTTTAACATATTTACTACTTAATATGATATGAGAACCATAGGAACACCATTATAATTTTAAACAAGAACAATATGAAGATGCTCAACTAAGCCCTTCTGATATAAGCACTAAACCACATTTCTTACAAGAAACTTGCTACGAATCAAAGTCATTGTTCCTTGGAGAAATTATGACAGGATCAGGATGAAAACAGAAGAGAAACAAGTATCAGGCCTCAATTTGAATATCTCTCTTGGAATATCTCTTTTGCTCATAAAGTACCCTTGCAGCTATTCAGAGTTCCCCAAGCATAAGCTATAAACTGGGGCATGGAGAAAAAAAGTTGGCCTACCATGCATATTTTTAATCTCTTGAAAATATTTAGGCTTCAGAAATTATAGGCTTAAATTTCCCCGATGTTGGAGAAAAGCCAAATTAATATAAAAGTAGCATCATTTGTAGTATACAATGTCACCTTCTGTTTACAATGCAGTTTTCTTTGATGGAGTTCACACACTTGAAAGATATGACACAATATTTTGAGGCTGGAGAAAGCTATCCTGGGACATATTTTTGAGAGGAGAAAATTAAGGTAGAAAAAATAAATAAAATAAAATCACTGGCAAGGTTGGAACACCTATCCTAATTTTCAGTTATATATTCTCTCTACAAAATATATTGCCATCTCTAATAATGGGCTTTTTTGAAAATAATGAGATGTATAAAGTAAGAAATCTATTCTAGCTTTGTATAGCTAACACTTTTCAAAGTGATAAGGATACCAGAGAGGAGGTATGTTTTATTGGAAAGCACGCATTGATGGGGTATAGACTCTGGGAACCTCCTGGAGCTCTCCCTGAATCTTCTCATTTGATCTGGCTTTTCATGCTCAAATCTGTTTTCTGTTTCCTCTATTGTTTGGTTACCTCCAGATTTCCTCTAGCCACTTCTCACCCTTAATACTCTTAAACTAGCCTAGCTCTCCATTGTCTGTCATCTCCAGGTAACCTTCAGCTATTTCCCACCCTTAATCACATTCCTGGAGTCTGACCTCACCCCAGTCTCCTAGTCATCCAGTCCCATCAAGACCCTTCCTAAACCCTTCCTCTAGTCACTTCAGACTACTTGGCCACCCCTATATCCCTCCCATAGCCTTTCTATATATAAGATCCATCTTGCCTCCATGAACATGCTCATATTCAATGTAGCTCACGTTCAACATGAATGAGATTGTTCTGGCCCTGTTGTCAATATAAGCATCATGAAATGGTGAGGTTTCTTAAAAGTCTACCAAATATGGTGAATCTTTAATAAACTTTTTTTTTCTTACTTTGGCTGAAAGAAGGCTTGAGTCAAATTCATTTGGACAGGACTCGGCATGTTTGCATTTTGGCATCCTGAGCACCCCTAAGCCCTTAAAACCTCAATATATAAAAAACTCAACAGCATGACATATCATGGAAGAGTTATGTGTTATTTAATTTCTCTTAGCCAAAAGCAGTAGTATAAGACCAACCAAATGAACAAGCATCATTAATTGCATATTATGTATCATACATAATGATAAGCACTGGGATTAAAGTGAAAAGTCAAAACATTCCCTGATTGCAAGAAACTTAGATTCTAACAGAAGAGACAACAGCCACATATGTAGGTATATTCAAAGTAACCTTGTAAAGAAAGGTAATGTGGGTGGGTGGGGTGAAAATGGGGATCAGGAAAAGTCTACCATTGAAGTTTCCTCTTGAGTCCAATCTTGAAAAAAGACTAGGATTCTCAGAAGTAGAATCAAAGGCAAAGATAATTCTAGGCATGGGGAACAGAGAATACCAAGGCACAGAGATAGGACATGGAGTTTCTTGTTTCAGAAACAGCAAGTAGGCTGGTAGAGATGGGCTGTAGAGTGTGGAAGGGAGTAATGGGTAAGAGGTTTAGAAAGATAGTAAAAGGCAAGGTTGTGAAGAGTTTCAAATTTCAAAAAGAAGCATTTCTATTTGATTATCAATATAATATAAAGTCATTTAATTTTATTGAATAAGGGGTTGACATATTCAGATCTGCAGCTTAGAAAAATTACTTTGGTTGCTCTGTGAGTGATACAACGAAGTTGAGAAAGACCTGAGGCAGGGAGAACAATTAGGAAGCTATTACTCTAGTTTAGGCAGGAGGGTTCTAATTGTGATTTTGAACCTGAGAGACTGTGGGGGTAGTTGTTCCCTCAACTGTAATCAGGAAGTTTAGAAAAGTGGCTTTAGAGAGAAAAATAAGTTCCATTTTGGACATATTAAGTTTGAGATGCCTACCAGGCAAGCCGTTCAAATGTGCAATTTATAGATAGGACCCAATCTAAGTAAGTGAAGGAAGTTACCATGCCAGCAATATAATAGTCAACTTGTATCGGCCACATTAAATCTTTTAAGAATACTGAAAGAATTTATTTACATATAATTTAAACTATTGAGGGCAGTAACTTGCTTTTTCTGTCCTAAGAACCTGATAAACTGTGCCCTTAATAAAGTAGGTACTAAATGTCTGTTAGATTGGTTTGGTTTGAATTGCATTGTCTCAGTATAGAAACTTTGTTTCTGAGGAAGAGCCAAGATGGGGGTGTGAAAACAGGGACTTAGTGGAGCTCTCTTACCAATTCCATCAGATACCTCTAAAAAAGTGAATTTGAGCAGATTTGAGAGAGGTAGAAGCCACTAAGAGGCTGAATGTGGCAGTTTTCCAAGACAGGAGAGTTCACAGGGCCAAACAGGATGGATGTGTGGGCTGGGAGATCACCATATATATGGAATTAAACCATACCTAAGCAGGCTTGGGAGCAGGCCCAGGGCTTAAGTGCCAGTTATGGTGGCAATCCACATGCCTCTTAGCCCAGGACGGGAATCTATTGTAGCTACGGGAGACAAAAGTGCAGAACATGTGGCTGGGGCTTCAGCTACTGCTGAGGCTTTCAGCCCACAGTAGAAAGTCTAAAGGTTTGAAACTCACCTCTTGAAATTCCAGTAGCCATGATGACCAGTAAAACAGCTCTCATCCCTCCGTCACCCAGAGAACACTGTCCTGGGAGAAACCCTGGAATAGAGGAGCCAGAAATGAGCCTTCAGTAGCATATTAAGTCAGGAGGCTGGGGAAAAGGCCTTTCTTGTGGTGACTGAAGGAGACTAGTTCAGGAAGAGAGGTGTACCAGCAGGCAATACCTCAGCAGACCAGTGGGAGCTCCTGAGCCCGAGGGGAGGGTGGAGCCAGCAAGTGTCAACACCAGGACCCCAGATGTGCCTTCTCATGGATAAAGGAAATGGCAGATGCCAGTACAAACAACTGCTGAGACATCTCATGCTGTAGTGCAGCCCTAGGGGAAAAGGTGACTTCCAGCAGCCACACCACCCCTCCCCCATGTCTCAAACCAGGAGCTATGCTGTAACCCAGAGGAACTCACAAAGACATCCACCTGGCCTCAACCTTCACACACCAGCCAGCTCCAGCTCAGCACCAGGTAAGCGGCAGCATTTTATATCCTCTAGCTGACAAAACCAAAAGCCACAGCACACAAAGCCAGTAACCAGCACCCCAGTTCTTAGCACAGGAAGCTTGAGACAGAGACCCCTGAGCTCTAGAAGCAGAGATCCACTTTAAAAGCCAGGAAAAAGACAGCCACCATGAAGAAACAATACAGAAAACCAAGGACTACTGATTCTTATTGTGGAGACAGGGAAAATCAAAATACCAATTCAGAAGAGGACAGCATTAATACTCTACCCACATCTGAAACCAAAAAAGGGAATGGGAACTGATCTCAAGCCCAAAAAGCATTCCTGGAAGAGCTCAAGGAGGATTTTGAAAACCAAATTATAGAGCTAAAAGAAAAAAATTGGAAAAGAAGTTCACTGATGAGAACAAATGTTTAAGGGGCAAAATTGGTGAAATAGTTAAAGAGGTTCAGAATCTAATTGGAGAAATTGGCCCCTTGAAAAACAAAATTAACCAAATGAAAAAGGAGACACAGAAGCTAAATGAAGAAAATAATTTGTTAAAAATTAGAATTGGGCAAGTAGAAGCTAATGACTCTGTGAGGCATCAAGAATCAGTCAAAAAAAATCTAAGAATGAAAAAATAGAAGAAAATATGAAATATCTGATTAGAAAAACAATCGACCTGGAAAATAGATCCAAGAGAGATAGTCTAAGAATTACTGGTCTACTGGAAAGCCATGGTGAAAAAAAGAGCCTGGAAAGTATCTTCCAAGAAATCATCAAGGAAAACTACCTGGAGGTCCTAGGATAAAATAGTCATTGAAATAATCCACTGATCACCCCCTGAAAGAGATCCCAAAGTGAACACTACAAGAAATATTGTAGTCAAATTAAAAATTATCAGGTCAAGGAGAAAATACTGTAAGCAGACAGAAAAAAAACAATTCAAATATCACAGAACTACAGACAGGATTACACAGGGCCTTGCAGATTCTACAAGAAAAGATAGGAGGAATTGGAATATGATATTCCATTAAGGCAAAGGACCTTGGACTACAAACAAGGATCCACTACCCAGCAAAAATGAGCATAATTTTTCAGGCAAAGAGATGGCCATTCAATGAAATAAGGAAATTCCAGACCTTCCTGATCAAAAGGCCAGACCTCAATGGAAAATTTGATCCTCAAATACAAAACTCAAGATAGACATAATAGAGGGGGGGAAAAAACCTTGTTATTCAATAAAGGCAAATTGTTTATATCTTTACATTAGATTATATTGTTTCATATGTTACATATATGTGAATCTTTAGAATGGTAGAGTTAGGATAATTAGAAGGGAAATACATACACTGAGGTTGTCAGTATAAGGTAACTGATGTGATGATAAAAAAAAAAACATAATTAAGGAGGGAAAGGGATGGTTCTGGGAGAAGGGGTAAAGAGGAGAAAGCAAAGGGTAAATTACATCATATGAAAGGGCACAAAAAGATATTATTGTAGAGGGAAAAAAAGGAGGGAGAAGAACAGTGCTTGAGCTTTATTCTCATAGGATTTGGTTCAAGGAGGGAATAGTATTCTCTGATAAGAATAGAAACCAAACTTGTTCTACAGGCAATAGGAAAGGTAAGAGGAAAGAAAAAGGAGGGGTGTAGAAGGGAGGAAAGAAGTAGCAAGGGGAAAGGGTAAGATAAAGGAGGGGAGTCAATAGAGAGGGAAAACTGAGGAAAGCAGTGCTCAGAAGCAAAACTCTTTTCAGGAGTGAAAGGGAGAAGGGAGAAATAAAAGCATAAATGGGGGGAATAGGATGGAAAAAAAAGACACAAATAGTAATCATAGCTGTGAATGTAAATAGGCAGAACTTTCCCATAAAATGGAGGTGGATAGCAGAATGGATTAAAAGTTATATTGCTACTATATTTTGGTTACAAGAAACACATTTGAAACAGGGGGATAAAAAATAGTGTAAGGGTAAAATGCTGGAGTAGAATATATTATGCTTAAGCTGAAGTAAAAAAAAAATCAGGGTTAGCAATACTAATCTCAGAAAAAGTAAAAGCAAGAGAAATCTAATTAAAAGAGATAAGGAAGGAAACTACACCCTTCTAAAAGTCACCATAGATAATGAAGTAATATCATTACTCAACATATATGCACCAAGTGGTATACAATACAAATTCATAGAGGAGAAATTAGGGTTGTTACAGGAAGAAACATACAGCAAAATTATAGTAGTGGGATACCTCAAATTGTCCCTCTCTCAACTTGATAAATCTAACCTCAAAATAAACAAGAAGTTAAGGAGGTGAATAGAATTTTAGAAAAGGTAGATATGATAGACCTCTGGAGAAAACTCAATGGGGATAAAAAGGAATATACTTTTTCTCAGTGGTACATGGCACATACACAAAAATTGATGATGTACTAGGGCAAAAAACCTCATAGTCCAGTGTAGAAAGGCAGAAATACTCATTGCATCCCTTTCAGATCATGAAGCAATAAAAATTATTTTTAATAAAGGACCATGGAAAGAGGGCCTAAAAATTAATTGGAAACTAAATAATCTATTCTTAAAGAATGAGTGGGTCGAAGAACAAATAATAGAAACGATTAATAACTTCAGTCCAGAGAATGACAGTAATGAGACAACACACCAAAACTTATGGGATACAGCAAAAGTAGTTCTTAAGGGAAGTTTTATATCTCTAAATGCTTACATGAATAAAATAGAGAAAAAGGAGATCAATGAATTGGGAATGGAAGTGATAAAGTTAGAAAAATAACAAATTGAAAATCCCCAATTAAATACTAAATTAGAAATATTGAAAACCAAAGGAGAGATCAATAAAATAGAAATCAAGAAAACTTTTGAACTAGTAAATTAAACTAAGAGCTGGTTTTATGGAAAAAAAAACAATAAAATTGATAAACCTTTTGTCAATTTGATTAAAAAAAGAGAGAAAACTAAATTCCCAGGATCAAAAATGAGAAGGATGAATTCTCCTCCAAAGAAGAGGAAATTAAAGCAATAATTAGGAATTATTTTTGCTCAATTGTATGCCCATAAATGAGACAAACTTAGTTAAATGGATGAATATTTACAAAAATGTAAATTATCCAGTTTGAGAGAAGAAGAAATAAAATACCTAAATAACTCCATCTCAGAAAAAGAAATTCATCAACCATCAATGAATGCCCTCGGGAAAAAAAAATTCCAGGGTCAGATGGATTTACATGTAAATTCTATCCAACGTTTAAAGAATTATTTCCCATACTTTATAGACTATTTAGGAAAATAGGTGAATAAGGAGACCTACTAAATTCTTCTTCTGTTACAAATATGGTACTGATATGTAAGCCAGGGAGAGTCAAAACAGAGGAAGAAAATTATAGACCAACTTCTCTAATGAATATTGATGCAAAAATTTTTAAATAAAATATGAACAAAAAGATTGCAGCAACTTATCACACAAATAATACACTCTGACAAGGTAGAATTTATTCCAGGAATGCAAGACTGGCTCAATGTTAGGAAAACTATCAGCCTAATTGATCATATCAACAACAAAACTAGCAGAAACCATATGACTATCTTAATAGAGGCAGAAAAAGCTTTTGACAAAATACAACACCCCCTTCCTATTAAAAACTCTAAGAAATTATAGGAATAAATGGGATCTTCCATAAATTATAAGTATCATCTACCTAAGCATTATATGTATAGAGTATAAGCTAGATGCATTTTGCATAAAATTGGGGGTGAAACAAGGATGTCCATTATCACTCTTATTATTCAATTTGGTACTAGAAATGTTAGCTTTAGCAGTGAGAGAAGAAAAAGAAATTGAAGGAATTAGAATAGGCAAAGAAGAAACTAAGTCATCACTCTTTGCAGATGACATGATGATTTACTTAGAGAAACCTAGAGAATCAAGTAAAAAACTACTTGAAATAATTAATAACTTTAGCAAGGTTGCAGGATATAAAATAAACCCACAAAAATATTCGGCATTCCTAACAAAGCCCAACAGCAAGAGCTAGAAAGGGAAAATCCATTTAAAGTTACTGTAGACACTACAAAAACTTTGGGGGTCTACCTGCAAAGATGAACCCAGTTTCTATATAAACAAAATTACAAAACACTTTAAACAGAAAAGTCAGATCTAAATAAATGAAAAAAAAAATTCAGTTGTTAGTAGTTAGGCTAAGCTAATATAATAAAAATGACAATTTTACCTTAATTAATTTACATATCCTGTGCCATACCAATAAAACTATCTAAAAATTATTTTGCAGAGCTGGCTAAAATAATAACAAAATTCATCTGGAAGAACAAAAGGTCCAGAACATCAAGGGAATTAAGAAAAAGAAATGCTAGGGAAGGTGGCCTAGCTATACCAGATGTTAAACTGTATCATAAAGCAGCAGTCATCAAAACTTACTTGGTACTGGCTAAAAAATAGAGTAGTGGATCAGTGTTAGGTACACAAGACTCAGTAGTCAATGAGTATAGCAATCTATTCTTTGATAAACTGAAAGAGTCTAGCTTCTGGGTTAAGAATTGACTATTTCACGAAAACTGCTAGGTAAACTGGAAGATAGTATGACAGAAAGTGGGCATAGCCTAATATCTTATACCATAAACCAAAAGTCAGATCCATGGAGAAGAGAAGAATTCATGATCAAACAAGAGATAGAGAGTGTTACAAAATGCAAAATGGATAATTTTGATTATGTTAAGTTGAAATGTTTTTGTACAAACAAAGCCCATGCAACAAAGATTAGGAGGGAAGCAGAAAACTGGGAAAGAATCTTTAAAACTAGTGTCTCTAATAAAGACATCATCTCCAAAATAAACAGGGGACTGAGTCAAATTTATAGGAATACATGTCATTCCCAATTTGAGAATTGATCAAATGAAATGAACAGGCAGTTTTCAGAGGAAGAAATTAAAGATATCTATAGGTATATGAAAAAATACTCTAAATCACTACTGATTAGAGAAATACAAATCAAAACAACACTTAGGTACCACATCTCTCCTGTCGGATTGGCTAAAATGACAAAACAGGAAAATGATAAATGCTGGAGAGGATGTGGGAAAATTGGAACACTGTTACACAGCTAGTGGAATTGTGAACTAATCTAGCCATTCTGGAGAGCAGTTTGGAACTTTGCCCAAAAGGCTATAAAAATGTGCATACCCTTTGACCCAGCAATGCCACTTTTAGGGTTGTATCCAGAAGAGATCACACAGGTGGGAAAAGGACGCGTGTGTACAAAAATATTTATACCAGCTTTTTTTGTTATGCCAAAGAAATGGAAATCAAAGGAATGACCATCAATTGGACAATGGCTAAAGAAATTGTGGTATATGAATGTAATGGAATCCTTCCGTGCTGTAAGAAATGAGGAGACGGACTTCAGTATAACCTGGAAAGACTTATATTAACTGATGATGAGTGAGAGGAGCAGAAGCAGGAGAGCTTTATATAAGATTACAGACACATGGTATCTGTAAGGACTAACTTTGATAGACTTTGCTCTTCTCATCAATGCAAGGTTCAAAAACAGCTCCAAAAGAGTCATGATGAAAAAAGCTATGCACATCCAGAGAAAGAATTACAGAGTCTGAATGCAAATAGAGGCAAACTATTCGCCCTTTATTTTCCCCCTTTTTTTGGTTTCGTTCCTTCTTTCTCATGATTCATTCCTTTGGATATGATTCTTCTTTACAGCTTGACTATTATGTAAATAAGTTTAATGGGAAGGTATATGCAGAACCTATGTTGGATTACATGCTGTCTTGGTTGGAGGGCGGAGGAGAGGGAAGGAGAGCAAATTTGATCCTCAAACAGTTGTGGAACTGAGTGTTGTAAAGTAAAAATAAAAAATAAATTAAAATGAGAAATTTTGTTTCTAAACATTGAAGAGAGTTATCTAGAAGCTTTTCAACCATGATGTACATGAGGATTGTATCAGATCATTTCTAACTAGTAACTGTGCAATCAGTAAGCTTCTTTTCTTAAGCTCCTTCTCCTCCTCATTCTTCTATTCTTCTTCTCATCTTATCAGATTTCTAGAGGTCTTCCGTCTCCTTCTCTGTCTCCCTCTTACTGTCCTCCCTCTCCCTTTCCCTCTCCGTCTCCCTCTTCTCCTCCCTTCCCCTTCTTCTTCCCCCTCCCCCTCCCTTTCTTCCTCCTCCTCCCCCTCCCTGCCTCCTTCTCCCTCTCCAGATCTCTCTCTCCCCAAAGGAAGGTAGGTACATTTCAATAGCTGAAGGCTGCCTCCTTAACTTCCTGTTTACTGTCTAGATTTCTTTCTCAAAAAACAAATCTTAAACCCAGTTCACCTTGGAGCTCATAGATTGTACAACAGGTACCTGCCCTCCTAGCACAGAGTGAATCAAAATACTAAAGAGTAATTGTTTCTCTTTTGTCCAGGAATCCAAAGGTCTTTACCTCCCTGTTTGATTTTTTCTTGAGTTTTGATTAAAGAGGCCATCCCTTGATTAACTTTTTAAAGAGGCCTACTCACTGAATGGGCATTACCGCACTCAAAGTGAGAACCTCAAAAGACCTTAGCCTGAAAAGACAGGGTCTCTCAGTGCATCCTGGGCCATCTCCAGCCCTCCTGGTGAATATCAGGCCACTGGACCCAGATGGCTCTGGAA
Organism: Phalanger gymnotis; assembly: GCA_028646595.1. NCBI lineage: Eukaryota > Metazoa > Chordata > Mammalia > Diprotodontia > Phalangeridae > Phalanger > Phalanger gymnotis. The sequence goes on along the minus strand of CM053622.1, from coordinate 263,037,679 downwards.
AAAAAAGTGAGGCTTGTGACCTTGCACAGTATAGTAATAAGGCAAAATTCATGAACATGGACATGGTCATGAGAGCCATGGACATGCCTGAGTTGTTCAGAATTGTGAAGTATAAGGAATTCTCTAGGTAGAAGGCAGAGGAAGTATAAGATTTATTTAGATTTCAGAGGATTAAATCCAAGCACCAATGCCCCCAATTTGATATTGTAGCAATAATATACCAAAACAGATAAGCCCATCTCACAGTAGTAACAAGGAAGTTATTATGAAATATTACAGCAAGGAACTAAGCCATACTTATTACTTCTCCTTGCTGCTAGGGCCTTCCTATAAAAGATCACTCATGAAGCCTAACTCTCCTCTCAGCACTCTCTCCTGCAGCTTGGCTGAATCTGAGTTCCTTGAGCTCCACAACTCTGTCTTGTTCAACACTCACACCTCTGTCCTCTCTTGATGCTGGCTCTCTGCTACTGAATCCTGCCACTCTCTGTTTTGCTGCTCCCAGTTTTGGGCCCTCTTTTTATACAGTCCTAGCCATTATCTGATTGACTAGAATTTACCTCACATACCATTGGCTCTGGTCTTAGCAACTCCCCTTAGGACCATGAGGGCTTCACACTTCTCACAAACTAGCAAACTAGTTTGCTAACTAGCCTGGGGCCTCACATCTAGTTAGTGAAAGGGTGTGGGCCTGTCTCTAATCAGGTCTCTCTTTGCTGGCCCCACCTGAAGTCTATTCAATGGGTGGGAAAGATCTTTCACTTACTGATTGGCTTTACACACAGCCTTCCCTCACTCAAATCAAAGTCAAATGCAAGTCATGTCATCATAGCCTTGACGTCATGGTCTTTGAGAATGAAGGGCAAACTCAATAACAACAACCTTTCTAGAGGTCTTTAAGGTTTATAAAATAATATCTCATCAAACACTCTATGAATTAAATTTAATTAATTTAAATTAAATTAATTTTCTAGTATTTGCAATGAGGTCAAGCATTTCACCTGATTAGCTCAAAGTATAACATATCCCAGATAGGCCTAAAACTAAAGGATGCTTTCAGAGTGTCTAACATATTAAGAAATGTTAATGACAGTAATAATATTTACTAATATTTCGTATACCATTTGAGAAAATACTGGTGGACAATGATGACTAGGTCATAATATACTTTTTAATTACTTCAAATCTCAGCCATTTTTAAGTTTTCAAAGAATGTGGTAATACCATAGATTCTTTTTTTTTTGTCAGTGAAAAGGAATATTTTTAACCATAATATAATGGAAAAGTTCTAAATGAATTTCAATGAAACAAAATATTTTTTTGGATTAATACCAAATGAATGTGTCTTCAAAAAGGGGAAATTTTTGTAAAGTTAAGAGATTTAAAAAAAAGTTCTATTGAAAGCGTGTATGAAGACTTAATGGCAAAGTATGTAACTAAAATATTTCAATGTAATTATATACAATTTTTCATGTTCTATTTATACTACCACCACATTAGAAATGTGAAACTTGACATTCCAATTTTGTGATAAGTACATATTACATTTTAATGTTATGTGGTTTTAGAAACTAAAATGTAGAAGATTTGCATTTCAAAACAAATTTATAAACCATTTCCTTTTTAATGTTTGAAGTTATATTTCATTAACATCACATTTTATATCCAGATTTTCAATTTTCTAACTATTTTAAGCTTATGAAGATTTCACTAAAGGGATAAGATTGTCTTTTTTTTTTTTGATCATATAAGAGATGGCATCAAATTTGTATAAAAACTACTTGGCTTGAAATTTGAAGACTTACTGTATAGATGTGGCTCTGCCATTGATTAACTATGCAACATGGACAAATCATATAACCTTCCCAAAATTAAATTTTTTACCTGTAAAATAAAGATAATAAACAGTCATAACCAAGAATTTAGATACATGGGGCAAATTCATTTGTAAACATGGTGGAAGGAAATTGGGCATATTTCATTTGAGGAAAGGAGCTGAGGGTTAGAAGAAGGCAGATGTTTGGGTGAAGAATACTGTGATCAAGATAATTATTTTATTGGGAAGAAGGGATTGGTATCTAGAGATCCATAGCTTTCAGCAAAAATGAGCTAGATAAACTGAACAGGAGAGAGAGAGAGAGAGAGAGAGAGAGAGAGAGAGAGAGAGAGAGAGAGTCCTTGTTTAGGGGTGGTGGCAAAAAGAGAATCTGAAAGTGACCTTGGAGAGCAAGGAGTATGTCTCCTTTGCCCTCTTATGTGTGCAGGTTTTTTGGGAGTAGGTAAGTCTCATACTGCCTTTGAGATAGTACCAATAAAAATGGTCCTTCCAACCCTCAAGAGCCACTTCCTAAATGAGGCTTATTTTATGTCCCTGCTTCTTTGACAGTGATCTTTTACATTGGAAAATATTTTTAATTTATTTTGTGTGTGTGTATTGTTTACTTTCATCTGTTTTTCCATAAAAGATAAATTTTGAAGTCAAAATCTCTTCTGTTCAGATCTCTGTATCTCAGAAACTTAAAGAAAGCATTTGGCTAGTATCTCACGAACCATAAATACTACAGAAATTGAATAAAAGTAGCAGAAAGATGATTCAAAATTGTGCCCTGCTATTTTAAATTAAGAAATCTTTGATTATTTCATCTTACCTCAATTGTTTTCACCATGTCACAATTGTTCTCATCAATGCGAGTCTTCTGATCATCAGTACTTACAGCAACCCATTGCAGTGGTAAGGAAATTACTTTGGAAAGAAAGAGCTGAAGAATGTAGCCACTGGCAGAAGGAGGGCTTCAGATGAGATTACTATGTTTAAATGGCAGTAGCCCCTATTGTGGTCAGAGAATAAGCATTTTTTACCACTAATCTCTGTAGCTGATTCTGCTCACACTCATCCCAGGTATTGTGTGTGTGTGTCTGTGTGTGCACGTATGTGTGCTCACATATGTGCCTGTGTGGGTGTGGGCACACTCAGGCAAACTACTCTTCTTGAGAATTTGGAAGAGCATAGTTCGCTCAACCTCAGTAGAGAGACTCCTTCAAAGAAGGGTCTTTGGGGATGGGTTTGCTGGTGTTGCAAAGTTTGCTGTTACAGATCTTAGCAACCGACCCATGACCCCAGTTGACTTTTAATAGTTTCTGTACTACCTATCTGCCTTGCAATATTACTGTAACTATTAAATAAGGCAAGAATAGTAAGAATTCTTTGAATTACAATGTACTATATGAACATTAGATATTGTCAATATGTACGTGAAATAAAATTATTTTTGCTATGTGTCACATGCCCAAGTGGCATGTTGTAAGCGAAATATGAATTTGCAATTTTTCATTTAGTAGTATGACCCCTACATACCATGATTATTGGAGCCTTGATATTTTTTCATAAGTCATGTGATTTCTTAATTTATACAGTGAGTAAATTAAAAATAAAATATAACATATAGACACAGGCAAACAAAATAGTAAACTAAAAAAATTACATCAAATGAACAATTCATTGAAATTGTTAACAAAATAAACTTTTTCCTTCGATTTTCTAAATATTCCATATATTTTCCCTTCAAATATGTTTTTAATTTTTGAAAATTATCCAGTTCAAATTATGTGTATATATATATAATATGTATATACATGCATATATATATATATAATCATAAACAAGTATGTAGCTTATTGACTCTTCAAAAGACAGATGTGACAGGCATCATTATATAGAATTAACAACACTGAACTTGGAGTTACTTAATCAGGTTTCAAATCCCAATTCTGTTACATACTTTCCATGTGACTTTAACCAAGTCATTCAAGGCCTCTGAGTCTCAGTTTCTTTATCAGAAAATTGGAAGGTTTGAACTAATTAGTCTCTAATTTTTCTTTCAATTCTACATTAACGATGCTGTGACTATGAAGCTGTACAAGGCATATTTATTAATAATTGTGGGAGTCCTTGATCTCATCAATGTGAGTCTTCTCACCAACTTACAGCAACTCATTCACATATAATTATCCTTTGTGATCCTTTGCTATGGCCTTCCTATAAAACCTCACATATAGTGAACCAGAGGCCTACCCATGAATATTTTATTATTCCATGGGCACAAATTCAGCATACGGGCTTTCCATTTCTTATTCTCTTTGCTACATTGATAGCCCTTCCTTGCTTTCTAACATGCATTCCTGGACAATGGCTTTAGGCCACTTCTTGTGCGCATAAAAGGGCTGGCTTTATGTTGCAGGTTATTTAGACCCACCATATAGTTCTCTATTGCCTTTGCATTTTACTGCTAAAAATTGATTCTGTGAGAAATGAGTATTAATAACCAGTATCTTGGGGAGATTCAGAGACTCTCTCCTTTTTCTAAATTCCTCATTTTAAAAATTTCAGTTCTTTAGAAGGACATTAATGGGGGCAGCTAGATGGTACAGTGAATAGAGCATTGGCCCTAGAATCAGGAGGACCTGAGTTCAGATCTGGCCTCTGACACTTGACACTTACTAGCCATGTGACTTTGGGCAAGTCACATAACCCCAATTGCTTTGCCCTCTCCCCTCAAAAAAAAAAAAAACAGAAGAACTTTACTGATAAAGAAATTGAATTGACTCTCTTGATCTTGATCAGACCCCACCCAACGTTGCAAGGAATATAATCTAGGCATTATGTTCTGCTCAGGTTTGAGTCGGGTATACATTCTTTGAATTAATAGCCTAAAGCTATGGGTGATCTGGTTCAGAGATACTTTCTCTACCCAAGAGATATCTAGCCTTTCATTTTAATAAAACTCACTTCCAATCACACTAACCAATGAGATTTGATTGCAATTTGATGGACCATCTATGGTTTTGAAGAGCTTATTGTCTTTGGTCTAAGAGAGATGGCCTAATGACTATCTTTTAATCTGCTGGTCTTTTTAATAAAATGATTAAATTACCCAGAAACTATGTCTCTTGAACTTCTTTAAAGGTCACAATTCTTTGTAGATGCAGTGTTTCACAATTAAAAGAAAAAAAAAGTAAATTGTGAGTACATTGGTGTTGAGTAGATGATATTTGGTTCAAAAAGAAGTTTGAGACAATTGAAAATTTGTGCTTCCTTTCCTCTTCCTCCTTTTGAATTCAATCTCTAATGCCAATTCTACATAGATTTATTTATGAGCTAACTCAGTTGACTAAGAAGCTAATTATAAATCTGACTACATAAGTATATTTATGCATATGGATGCGTGTGTAGGAATGTGTATGTATATTTACATATGTATTCATGTATGTATATGTGTATATGTTTGTATATATGTATGCAGGTATATAGTCCCCTTCCCAAACATCACACATCATACTCTAGACAAAATGACCTGCCTGTTGTTTTCCCATCTGTCTGGCACATTTGTTCTCCTTCTTCTGTACCTTTGTACAGGCTTTTCTACATTCTTTGAATGTTCTCCCTACTCACCCCTTCTGTTTAGAAGCTTAATAAAGGCTTATTGATTCATGAGAACTCCTACAGGCAGAAGTGTCTTGTTAATCAGGATTCTGTAGGAAAATGTACATATGATACATTTTAAAAATTTATTTTGCTTTAACATTTTCTCCATCACATTCTGAACTATAGATAATCAACATAACTATAAATCAAGCCCTGATTTGCAGAATTTATTGAATTCCAAAGTGTAAATACTTACCCCAAGTAGTTAACAATCAGCTTTCTCAAGCATGTAAGAACTAGCTTCAGCATACTCCTGCCTATACCTCTTCCAAGCTCAACTCAAGTGTCACAGTCTCCAAGAGGCCTTTCTTGATTCATACAGTCATTAGTGGCTCCACATCCCCACTCCAGTCACATGTATTTATTCATCATGTGTCCTGTAGTTACTTATCTGTTAAAATGTCTATAGACTTCAGTATTTATTTTGAATATTGCCATTATTTACTTAATTTAAACATTTCATATCCCTCCCTTATTGGAGCTACTACCCATCTTCTTTCATCAGTGGAGATTCCCATCTATTTCTACTGATATTCTGCCTGGACTATCTTTCCAATGTTTGGCACACTTCCACCCCCTCTTATTCTCATAATCCCATTGACACTGAATACCAGTTGAACAAACCACTTTTTCCCTCCTATCTCCATTTCTGGGAGGTTGCTCTCACCTCAACTTACTAAATCCTGCCCTACCAATGTCCCAGTCCAGGGCTTCTTGCTGCTTCTGTGCCTCTGGAACTTCCACTTTCTACTTAACAAACTTTCCTTCATTTTATATTTTTTCTTCTTAAGAAGCTCCAGAATTAATATACCTATTGTTACCTTAAATATCTTTCTTGGTTGGACAGATGGATAGAGTAAGTATTTATGAAGTACCTACTATTTTCCAGTCACTGTGCTAGGACGTTTACAAATAATACCTGATTTGATCCTCACAACAGGGGTTGTGCTATTATTATCCTCCTTTTATAGTTCAGGAAACTATAAGATTAAGTGACTTGCACAGGTGAAATGGCTAGTAAATGTCTGAGGCCGTAATAGAATCTTCTAATTTTTAGGAATATAGTAAATATACAGAGGCATAAAAATAATGATATAAAGTGATACAAAATGAAATAGACAAGATCACAAAAATAACACGCACAATGATTACAATAATGGAAATAAAAACAACAAAAACTATAGAGTAAGTGAAAATGAATGGGCAAAATTATGAATATGCTTGGCTCCAAAGACATGAGAATTCTCCCTCTTCCCACATACTACTTTGTAGAGACATGAGGTTCATAAATGTTTAGTATTGCCAAATATTATATGATGTATATATATATATATACATATATATATATAATATGTGTGTGTACCTATATATAGGTTTTATTTATTATTTTTACCATTTTATTTACTAAAAAATTGTCATTGGTGAGGGCTTGCTAGAGAGGGGAAGTTAGAAGGATGCAAGTGTAATGGAGAAGTTAAATGACTGACCAGGGCAATACATTAGGTGTCTGAGGCAAGATTTTAACTCAGGTCTTCCTTCCTCTAGTCTCATCACTGTATCCATTGGGCTACCTAGCTTCCTCCTTCCCCATCACTTTTAACTTCTGGATGTCTAGATACATTAATTCCCCCAAATGACACTGTGTTCATAACTATTCTATGCAATATTGATTGTACTTTCTCTCAGACCTCCAATTCACTGCTTCCCAATGCTACCTCTAGATCATCCCACTACTGCCCTCACTTAGCAGTCTCTCCTCATTTGGGTGGCTGCATATTTAAATTTATCATTTACCCAGACCCTTGTTCTTGTTCTCTACTAGCCACAAAGATATTCTCCCTCATTTCTCAATTAATTGAGTACTTGACTTATAGTCTTTCTCTCCTCTCCACTTCTTGCACCTATTCTAGCACAATTCAACAGTTATGTTGATAGTACTTCAAATACTCTAGTCTTTTAGTTCTTCAAACTACTCAATTCCCATAAACTCCTCCTCTACCCAACATAAATTACATGTAAATATAGTCATACTCATGATTTTGATGTCACTCATAAGACAATTTATGATTGTCAAGTGTGAAAATATTTTGTGATAAAAAAAAAACTTCTTACTGTTCCATCTCTCCATATAGATTGGTCAACCAAAACTGTTCTTTGCCTTCACTCTGACCTTCGGTCCCTCTATACCTCAGCACTTTCCTAGATTATTCCCCTTAATCCATCTGTACTCTCCTTCCTTCCCAATTGCAACTCCTTAATGAAAAAGTTCAAGTCTGCACCATCATGTACAGTCAAATGCCTGACTCTCTTGTCCTTATCTTTGGTGATGCCTTACCAAACCCCAGCTTGGGATTATGTCGGTTATCCATGTTCTCCATTTCTATTGATACGCTGTTAAAACACAGTTAGAGAGAATTACAAAACAATAAAGACTTAATCCACTACAAACTTTTGTGTTATGATCTTGAGTGAGCCCAACTTCAATGTGGCAAACCTTCTACTCGTTCCTATTTAATTTTTATCCCACTCACCATAGTGACTTTTTATGAATTTTTTTCTTTTCTTATCAAACTTCCAATAATAGATCTTCCCACTATCATCTCAGCTGAGGACCTTGACTCATATTTTTCTGAGATGATTGAGGTCCGTCGCTCTTTACTCTTTCTACTCATCTCACTATCCTGACATCATCCCCCATTAATTCTTCCTATGCTACCTCTCTGATAAATAAGTTACCCTTTTCCTTGCAAAGGCCACCCTCTTTAAATGTATCTTTGTTCCTGTTTCCTCCCAACTTTTCCAAAATATTTTTCCCTACTATCATCAACTTTTCTATGTAATCTTCAGTCTATGCCTTTCAGTTGGTTCTTTTTATGCTTCCTAAAAATACTGCCAAGTTTACATGTAATAAAACCAACCAACCAGCAAACAAACCTCTTCTGAAAAAGTCCTTTTAGTTATTGCCATATATTCCTTCTCTCTTTCTCAGATAAGCTTGAAATAAGAAAGCAGTTCAAACTAATTATACCTACTTTTGCTCTTACTCTCTTTAATGCCCCTTGGAAATTGGCTTATGACTTTTTCTTTCAACTTAAATTTCTCACTCCAAAGTTAGTGTATATATATTTACACACACATATACATATATACACACATACATATACATATATAAATATACATACACATATAAAATTATATATAATATATGTACATACACATATATACATACACATACATGTATGTATGTGTATATGTGTGTTTATGTATATGTATGTGTATATATATACACATACATGCGTATGTGTGTGTATGTATGTATGTATGTATGTATAATTTGTCTATCTCTGTCTCTCTCCAGGGAGTGAAAGGGATTTGACATGAGCAGAACTGTGACTTAGGAAAATCACTTTTAGAGGCTAATTAGAGAATAGATTGGAGTGTGAACGGATGAGGCAGAAAAAATAATTAGAAGGTATTATGTTTGCCTAGGTGAGTGGTGATAAGAACCTGAAATAAGGTGCTGTATGTGTGAGTGGACAGAAAGGAAAATATAGATGAGATATTGGAAAGTCAATTTTTTTTTAAGTAAATGAACGTGACAAACAGATGACATATGTAGTTTAATGGAAGATAGATGTCAAAGACAACACTCAGGTTGTGAATCTGGGTTACTAGAAGGACCTTCCTGGGTTCAATAGTAATAATGAAATTCAGAAGAGGAATTTTTTTTTGCGAAAATTCTTTTTTATAGGTGTTGAGTTTGAATTGCTTGTGAAAATTCACATTTAAAGTATCCAATAGGCAATTTATGATTTGGGACTAGAACCCCCCCACCCAAAAAAAAAGGCAAAATACAGTCCCTGCCCTCAAGGAGCTCACAATTTAATGAGGAAAACAACAAAATAATAAAATTAGACAATCAAGTTACATATGGGAAATAACTGACAGAGGAAATGGAATGGAATTAAAAGAGATTGGGAAAGGCTTCTTGTAGAAAGTAGGATTTTATTTGAGACCTTAATGAAGTCAGGGAACCCAGGAATTTGAGATAAGGAGGGGGAGCATCTCAGGAATAGTGGACAGAAAGAGAAAATGCCCAGAGCTGAGTAATGGAGTGTCTGGTTTGTGAAAAACTATGAAGCCAATGTCATTGGATTGAAGAATAGATAGTAGGGTTTTAGGTATAAGAAGATGGGAAAGGGGGTAGGTTTTGAGGGGCTGTCATTGAGATAAAGAGGATTTTATTATTATCCTGGAGATGATATAGAATACCTGGAGTATAGTGAATATGAAGGTGAAATGGTAGAATTTGTGCTTTAGGAATATCACTTTAGTGGCTTAATGGATGATATACTGGAGCAAGGAGGGTCTTATGATAGGCAGACCAACCAGCAGACTCTTGTAATATTCCAAATGTAATATGATGAGATCCAGAAGTAGTATGACTATAGTATCAGAAGAAAGAAGAGGAGTTATTTGAGAGGTGTTGCAAAGCTGAAATCATCAGGCTTTGACAACAGTTTGGATATGGTTGGTGAGACAGTAAGAGATAGTGAGGAACTGAGGATGATACCTAGTTTCTTAGTCTGAGAGACTAAGAGGTGCCCTTGAGAGTGACAGGAAAACTTAGAAGCAAAAAGGGAGATTTAGGGTAAAAGAGAACAAATTCAGTTTTGGTCACATTGAGTTTAAGATATCTACTGGATACCCACCTTCAGATGTCTGAAAGCCAATTGGAGATGCCAGACTAAAGATAAGCAAAGAATTTATGGCAGAATAGATGGATTAGAGAATTATCAGTACAGAGATGATAAAATCCGTGGAAGCTTATGAGATCACCACATGAAGAAACATAAAAAGAGAAGAGCAGAGGTCCAAGGACAAAGCCCTGTGGTACACCTGCAATTAGTAGGCACAACTTGCATGTAGATTCATCAAAGGAGACTCTCAGTCAGATATGTAGGAGGAAAATAAGGAGATAGTGGAATCCTGGAAACCCAGAGAAAAGAGAGTATCTAGGAGAATGTATGATGGACAGTGTCAAAGCCCGTGGAAAGTTAGAAAAGAATGAGCATTGAGAAATGATAATTGAATTTGACAATTAGGAGAATGTTGGTAAAACTGCAGGGAGTAAATTCAGTGAAATGATGAGTTTGGATGCCTGAATGCAGGGGATTAAGAAGAGGTTGAGAAGAGCAGAACCCTTTGTGGAGTATCTTCTCAAGTTTAGCCACAAAGGGCAAGAGAGATCCAGGATAATAGCTAACAGGGATGGAAGAAAAAAAAGTGAGGGAATTCTTCAGGATAATGACAAGTTTATAGGCAGATTGGAGGTTGGAGTGATTGATAGAGATTGGAGATAGAGATTGGAGACGAGTGAAAGTAGGAATAACAAAGGAGGAGATCCGTTGGAGGAGATGGGATATAATAGGATTCTCTGCACATGTAGAAGAGTTTGCTTTGTTAAGGAGTAAGACCACCTCATCATGAGATGGGGATGCAGGTAGAGATAATTGCACAAGGCATCTATATGATATAGAATGAAGAAGAGGGAAGAAAATGGAGCTCTTGGCAAATGTCCTCACTTTTTTTAGGCAAGGTTCTCTCTTTAGAGGTGAGGTGTTAGGGAGTCATGGGAAGTTTGAGGAGGGATAAAAAAAAAATTTGAAAGTGTCGTGGAGAGTGCAATAGTGAGTTGATAAGGAAGGTATAAAAAGAATGCCTAGCAGCAATGAAAGCCCAGTTGAGGTTCTGCAAGCTAAATTTACAGTAGGCCCAGTGAAAATGATTGTATGATTTTCTCCACCTTCATTCAGCAATATGTGACTAGGAGCAAGGCTGGGGATAATTGAGTGAACCAAATTTGACACTTAGCAAGGTACAATTAGCAATATAATAAGGGGGGTAGAGATTCAAGAGAAGAGGACAGGTTAAAGTCCTAAAGAACTGGTTTATCATGGGGCAAGATGGCAAAAAGTGGCATGATAATTGCAGGGATATTAACCTGGCTGAGAACTTAGTGGTCAAATGATTGTAGGTCACAATATGGACAAAGAGCAGTGTTTAATATCAGAAGAAAGAGAGAGAAGTAGAAAGACAATAGATGATGGTAAATATGGAGACTTCAGAGTTCCAGAACATGGAGATGGTGCAATTGCAGATAACGATAATAGACCATCTTTGTCTATGGATGAGAAAGGGTGGAAGGAGTTGGTCATGGGAAATTATTAGGTTGAGGTACTGATTTGTTAGTGTTTGAAAGAGAGTCAATATGCTCTTTGAAATTACCTAGTATGATAGGAGTGCTAGAAGAGAGCAAGATTTTGTGCCAGGTACCGAGGAAAGGAATGTTCATCCTTTTGCACTCTGCAGGCAGCAGCAACTAGGATTTTGATTGGGTGAAAGATGTGGATTGCATGGACCTCAAAGGATGAACAGTTACAGAGTGATAGAGACAGAAAGAAGAACACAGAAGTGGCAATGAGGAACAAAGAGTATTTCAACTCTCCCACCATAACCAGTGAGATCAGGGGAACGAGTGAAAATGGAGCCATACTCAAAAGAGTGGCTAGGGAAGATGTAAGTGTGTATCTATGTTCATATGTGTCTATGTTTATGTGAGTGTGTATATGCATGGATATGCTCTACGTGTGCATGTATCATATATAGATGTGAACACACACAATTCTGCTTATATATACATAGAGGTGTATGTATATGCACATATATATTTACCTACATTAATGTATATTATATGTATTTTATTCTAGATGCTTATCAAAATATTTTCAATAGAATAATTCATTTTTATTGCAAAGTAGCTTTGTCAAAAACATTACCCATACACACATACTATGGGAGTCAGAAAGAGAAAAGCATTATAATAGGAGTTAGCAGATTTGGGTTCCAGTGAAGCTCCTCTCCTCTCTCAATTCATGGCCATGATCAGGTCACATAACCATTTCTTTTTAAGAGTTATGTTGAAAGGGATTAATTACCCATCTTGTTTTCTAACTGCAAAAGGATGATATTCAACCAGGCGATTTCCAAATTTGAGCTAGGACATTTTATGCATACGTATTCTTTTCCTATACAATGACACAGTGCTCCCTTGGATTTCAATTTCAATTTAAAATTCTAGATTGTTAAATATAATCATGTTTTCATGGATTGCAGTGGGGTAATATGGTCACCACCTCTATTAAAAAAAATCTCCCTCAGAGATATTCACAGAATCTCAGAGTTGGAAAGAGCCTCTACATTCATTTAGTTTGAGCTACAGCTGAGTAGGAATTCTCTTTGTGATTCTCAGACAAGTAATCATCTGTTTTTATCCCAAGACTTCCAGTAAGGGGGACTTCAATTTCTCCAAAGGTAGAATGTATACTTTGGAACAGATCTAGTGCTTAGTAAATTTTTGCTGCCATCTTTGTTCCAAAAAGTTTATTTGCTTGGTTTTGAGAAAAGTTTTACAGATGTGAATTCTAGTAACTGGCTATGAGTGAATCAGGTTTTCATCATAAATATTCTATGTCATTCTCTCTAGTTTCAAATAATTAACAAAAACTGAAGCATGGTAGGCAACACTGGGGAAAAGAAGAGGGAATGCTATAATCAATACTATGTACATTTAAATGGAGTCTTACAACTTTTACTTCTATAAAACTAACTGAAACTAAAATTCTAGGCAAAGACCCCCAAAATGGAATAGGCCTTTTCCCATTATTTTCTGTTTCTACAGTTTTAGTGAATGTACTGTATTCCATTTTTGTGTTTTTATCCTTTTATATTATCATGGATCTTGTCACATGAGAAATGATAAGGTAATGTTACTGAGGATATAATAAATATGATGAAGAACACTGAAACAGGCACTTCAAATTGTACTTTCTACAGATAAATGTAAGTCCATTTCCACACAGCTTTAATAGTTATCAGATCACTAACCCTTGGGAAAGCGAACATTCTAAATTTCCCTCTGATATTCTTTATTTACTTTTTTTTTGTTCTTCATAGAGTTTCCTTCTAAATCACTACTCAGACATATGTGGTTTAAGAGTCTTTTGAGATGTTATTAAGCCTTTCTGCTCTGTGTAGCAGTCCTTGGGGTTTTATTTTCTTTGTGCATGTAATTTAGAGGTTGGCTGATTACTGAGCAACCTGGAAAACTGAAAATTCAAATAAATATTATTTTTCTTTTTGGTCAACTAGTGGAATAACTAATTTCTTGGTCTCTTCTGCTCTTCAATAAACCAAAATGAAAAGTGTTTTCAATAATACTGACTCAGGCATTTTCAAAACAATTTTATTAGGCAAGAGGGTTCATACTTAGGCTACTAATGCTGTTCTTGGAATCAGAAGAGTAGGAATGAAATAGAACATTACGTGGTACACCTGTTATTCATTATTGTATAAAATGCCAAAACAAAATCATTGTTGAATTAAGCTGTGTCAGTGACTGATGCACCATTCTGAATAAAATTTAATTAGTCATAGAATATTTAGCAAGACGGGACATTAAAAGTCACTTAATAAAACCTTTTATTTAAAATTAAGAAACTAAGTATCTTAGATATAAAATTATTTTGCCAAATTGTGTTGTTGTTGTTGAAGAGGACCATGATATTATGACTTGCAAGTGAACTGGATACAAGTGAGGGAAGGTGGTGCCAAGTAAACAGCCTCACTTTCTCCTCTGAAGCCAGCTGGGTCCAGTGGCAAGATATAGATTAGAACAACTAGAGATGGCTCTGGATGCAGTGGGAGACCTTTGCTTTTTAAGCTAAGGTCTTTAACAGGTCTCAGTTTGACTGAGGCAACTAACATTCAGTAATTAAGGATAGGTAAGAAATGAGGGAGAGAATAGCCTCTTTGCATAGTCACAGACAAAAAAAAATCAGTCAGGGAAGGGAAAGTACTCAGAATTTCTGGCCAAAACAGAAAAAAAATTGCTATTTATATTCATTCTGAGCCAATAAAGACCCAAACAATAAAACAAAGCTGCTAAAGGCCAAAGCTAGGACTTGAATCTTGATACATCTGACTGTAAGTTGAATTCTTTCCCAGACGTCAGGCCTTTTATCTTTGGAAGTTGCAACAATTCTTTCTTTTTTTTAATTTTTTTTAACTTTTAGTTTACAACATTCATTTCCACAAGTTTTTGAGTTCCAAATTTTCTCTCCCTCCCTCCGTTCTCCTCTCCCCCCAAGACAGCGTGTATTCTGATATAGGTTCTACATATACTTTGACATTAAACTTATTTACACAATAGTCAAATTGTAAAGAAGAATTATAACCTATGGAATGAACCATGAGAAAGAAGAAGTAAAACCAAAAAAGAAGAAAAAAAAGAGAAAAATAGTTTGCCTCAATCTGCATTCATACTCTGTAATTCTTTCTCTGGAGGTGGATAGCTTTTTCCATCATGAGTCTTTTGGAGCTGTATTAGAACCTTGTATCGCTGAGAAGAGCCAAGTCTACCAAAAATAGTCATCACAGATACCATGTACCTGTAATCATATATAATGTTCTCCTGGTTCTGCTCCCCTCAATCAGCACGAGATCATGTATGCCTTTCCAAGTTATTATGAAGTCTGTCTGCTCCTCATTTCTCATAGCACAATAGTATTCCATTGCATTCATATATGTAATAATTCTTTCAAACAAGTTGCAGGTCCTTGAGTACTCAAGTTGCTCATCACGCTTATATCTACTTTTAGATAATATGATGTGCCTTCACATTATAACTGACCAAAGAACACTGTGCCTAATTAACCTATCTGAAAGTTAAGTACCTAAAGGTTCTGCCAATTAGAGTCATTTTCACAACAGATGTCCCAAATACCAAATCATAAATACAGTCTCAAATAGACTTTTGGAGTATCTGGGTAGCACAGTGAATAGGGTGGTCAACCTGGTATTAGAAAGTCTTGAGTTGAAATCATTCTCAGACATTTCCCAACTGTGAGACCCTAAGCAAGTTGTTTAATCTCTGTTTCTTAAACTTTAAAATGGGCTCACTAATAGCACCTATCTCAAAAGTTTATGGTGAGGATCTAATGAGCTAATATTTGCGACAAGCACTAACATAGTGTATGGTATATAGCAGGTGATAAATAAATGCTTATACTCTTCCTTAGCAACAACAGCATTTGTAAAGTGCGTTAAGGTTTGTAAAACACTTTACAAATATTATCACATTTTATTCTCTCAAGAACCCTGAGCAGTAGGTGATTTTTTTATCTCTATTTTACAGATGAGAAAGCTGAAACACAAGTTAAATCACTTGCCCAGGATCATACAGATAACAATTTCCTGAGTCTGGTTTTATGCACCCTATATCATTACTTACAGTGATGCAAATAGTAAAATATGACTAATATTCAAAATAACTCAATACTGATGAGTTCTCTGTTACTGATTTGAGAAGCAAAGTTTAAATCATAGTAGAAACAGGGTGGATATCAACTACATATGAATTATTTATAATTGCTTTTAAAATTCATTAAATTAAATTCAACCTAATTCAGCACTTATACCTTATCAAGAGTGTTTTAAGATTGTTGTCAACAAGAAATCACACTTTAAAAATAATCATTCTAAAGGTAAATTTTAAGCTACCCAACTGTCAATATTTGTAAACAAATTCAGTCCACATTAGGAATATTCTCAATGTAAATAAGTAATAATTAATATTTAAGTTACCAAAAGTATTTATTCAATTTATTGGTAGTCAGTACATTTTAACTGAGCTTTCCCTTATTTGAAAATGAAAATATTAAGCTAGTCTTAAGGCAGCAGGCTTCAAAAAGCAATTTTCTACTATATGAATTTTAGCATTTCAAGATTTACTAATGATGTGAGTGACTTCTGCCCAGCAACAATAAGAGCCTTTCTTAAATCTACATTTGCCCAGTAACAGGGGGATCTATCTGTGTATGTACCTAAGCCCTAGTGTTTGTGCCCATATCCTTGAATGTTGCAAGTCAAGTTCCCAGCTTTGTAACCACATACCTGAACTGTTTTGTAAAATACCCAACATACCTACATCTCTTTTCCCTGCCTCTTCTTACACACCTGTTTTCCCTTTCCTGACATCCTTCCCTGTGGTTAACTGTCCACAGAGAAGCATACCCTCCACCACTATACTCAAAACTTGGTTATAAAAGTAAGCCCCTGCATTATTGAAATTGTTAATGCTCCTAATGCCTCTTTGTCTAAGAGAACCTCTACCCCCTGAATTCTTTCTGGATGACCTAACACTGAACATCATCTACTTCTTCACTAAGATGAGAAAAAGGAACTTACACAATAGTGAAATTGTATTGCTATATTATTAATTAAAAAGTGGTTGACAGATTTCTATCAAAATAAAAAAAATCAAAAGCTACCGAATTGTATTTCTATTCTAAATGTTCACTCCAAGATCTCTTTTCCCTTCCCTCTAATTTCTTTTAAGGACATTTCTTTAACTAGGTCTTTATGAAAGCTATATAGTCAGTTCTAAATGTATAAAAACAAAATAACAATAACATTGGAAATAGGCTCAGAGCAGAGCCACAGGAGGTGACTGACTACAAACTGAGAGAAACAGACATATTTATAAGTCATGTCTAAAAAAGAAAAAGGGACAGGAAAATATACCATGCAATAAATTTAGAAGCAACCCAAAAATCCATAACTGAATTAAGTAGTAGAACCACAACTGCAGAAAATCAAATTAGATTGAATGAAAATAATATTGGTAAAATGTGGCAAAAAATTTGTTACTTGAAGGAAAGAGATTAATTATCTCTTCTAAAATCGATGACTTTAGAAAATAAGCATTATACACTTACTCAATTATTGGAATCCATGGAGAAGATAAAAAAGTAGTAAAGCTTATTCTCAATTAAATTACTGAAATGTTAGATCGATTAAAGTCAATTCCCAGTAGAAACACTCATCATAATACTGCAAAAATCAGTCATTTTCAAGTTTTAGGCACATTTTGACAAATTCCTAAATTTTGTGTATGAGGAATTCTCTTGGGAGGGGTGGCAGTGGTGGTGATAAGAAGTGAAATTAATTATGATATTGATTAATTATTATATCAATGTTATTGGTAATAATATTTATATAATAATTATAGTTCACATTTATATTCATGCATTATATTTTATACAATACTTTCTTCATGGTAAATTGGAACTGTGTTGATTTAGAGTCAGAGTATCCAGGGTCAGTTCTTGGCCCAACTATTATACTGTGTATCCTGTTAGCCAAATCACCTTTATCTCTCTGTGCCTCTGATATGTTGTCTGTGAAATAAGATTAGAACAGACTCTTTTAAGGCCTTTTCCTGTATTCAGTTATATGAAATCTATAGTGTAATTATTTCCTTTTTACATATGGCTAGACTAAGGCTCAGGTGGTTCATGTGAATAGGATATTATCATAGCTTGTAAGTGGCCTCAGTTTCCCATCTGTAAAATGAGGTGGGGATGGAAAAGACAATACACTCCACTATCTTTGTAAAGAAAACCTCAAGGGGGTCATGAAGACTCAGACACAATTAAAAAAGACTAAACAACAACAACCCTTTTACAAGCTTACACACTCCTAAGCTGCATATAAATATGCTTCTTTTGTGCTCTAGAAAACCAGAGCTTTCCATTATAAATCTCTACCAAAGGCATTCACTATAAATGCCCTCCACATGGAATCCTATAAATTACATTATTTCTTCTTCCTCATCAAAATGTATCTACTATCAAAGCAAGCTTGTCTATTCACTTAAATCATCAAGCAGAGTAAGTTGTCACACTACAAACAAGGGCAGCCTAGGTGTGCCAGTAATTTGGTCAATTATTGGTACTGAGCAGTTGTTGTTGTTTGTCCTTCTTTTCGGAAGACAACCAATGACACCATAGTGTGATGCCTTGACTGGCATGGGAATTGGATTTGTGAGGCAGGATTGTACAAAGTGGTCAGCCTCTCTCTCTCTTCCACAGTAATTAAAGTCCAGGGACAAGATAAAAGTCAAGATGACTGGGAATGGCCTGGGATGCAGTGGATGACTTTGGCATCATCAATGTATCACTAATCTCTAAGTGCTCCACAGTGCCTGCTTCAGCCACCTTCATGGTCCTTGCAACAAATTGTTCTCATCTGCCTATTCTGCTGAGGAAAGTTTTCACATGCCTGGGACAGACACTCCCCCGATTCATGGACAACATAACAACTTTCAGTTACCCTCAACCTTCTTTAACCCAGTTACCAAGATAGTTTTTACCAGGGTGTAGCTGCTGTATATGTTACAGCTTCTTGGAACCATAGGAGAGAGCTGAGTGACAGGTGGACACCGAAGGTAGATGAAAGCCCTAAAAAAGGCTCACGCCAGTGGTGCTAGTTATCCCTGAACACCTCATACACTGAGCAGCCAGTAATAAACATTAAATTAAGGAAAGAGTCCAAATTAACATTCAAGAAATTATTATCTAAAGTATTAATCTGAAGGTTTGGCCAGATTAGTACCCATGATTCTTTGGTATGCCAAAATTCAGTGGCTGAGAAGAAAAATAAGAAATTAATTGCAAGAGTAGAAATTTGATCATGAAGTTAAGTTCTATACATCTTCTCCATTTTCCAGCAGAGGTTTTGCTTGATTTCCACTTCATGGAACAACATACCTCCTGTAGCATATGGTGATCACTTTAAATCTTATCACCATGAAGACTGACTCAATTTCTGACAACTTTTCAAGTCTCTCAGAGGCAGGTAATTGGTAAAGTGAATTGCATGAGCGGCCTGGAGTCAGGAACACGTGTCTTCATGAATTGAAACATGAGCTCAGACACTTACTAGCTCTATTTGCCTGGGCAAATCATTTAAACCTATTTGCCTCAGTTTCCTCATCTGTAAAATTAACTGAAGAAGAAAATGGCAAACCACTGCAGTATCTCTGGCAAGAAAAACTCAAATGGGATCATGAAGAGTCTGATGTGACTGAAATGTGACTGAGCAACAAACAAGTGGCTACTCTCCACTTATTGGAAAGCTGAGCAATAAACTCCTCCTAAAACTTTCCTTTATTCAGGGCTCAGAACTGTGCAAATAACTCTCCATTTTCCATCAGAAGCTCTACTCAGTCTCTACACCACAGAACATCATACCCTTACCCCAGGTACCTTCTGGTTTCTCCCACCAACACCCAAACCCTTCTGCTTTCAGCTTCTTTTTGGTTGTTGTATTCCCTTCTTAGATTGTAAGCTCACTGAGGACAGGGACTTTATTTTTATTATTTCTATCTGGAGCACTTAGCACAATGCCTGACATATAGTAGGTACTTAAAGTCTATTGAATTTTTTTATTTGAAAGATATGAAAAGACATATCAGCAAGCTGACTTTATTTTCAACCTCTCTCTCTCTTACAGCACTTGCCCTTTTACAGTGGCTGCATGCATTCTATACCCCCATCTTTCATTTATGTAACAATAGCTTGCATTTATAGAGGATTTTAAGGTTTTCAAGGCATTTTACATCTGATCTTCACAACAACTCTGTGAGGTAGGCCCTATTATTATTCTCATTTTACAGATAAGCAAAATGAAGCTTAGGGTGGTTAAATGATTTGTCCAAAGTTACACAGCTAGTAAGTAAATGTATGAAGGAAACATTTGAATTCATGTTTAATTGACTATTAAGACCAACTCTCTATCCACTAAATGACCTGGCTCTCTCTTAATTTGTAAAATGGCCTATCAAACTTAGATTGACATGTTTTAGGGCAGCCACACCTACTCTTGGGGCAATAGGGCCATTAACATTATTTGTATAAGAAGACAAAACAGCGGGGCCAAGATGGCAGAGTGAAAGCAGGGACTCACCTGAGGTCTCCCACAAACACCTTTGGGTTCCTCTAAAGGGAGGATCTGAACAAATTCTAGAGCGGCAGAGTCCACAGGGAAACATTTTATGGTAGATTTACAGCCCAGGACAATCTGGAGGGTGGACAGGAGGCGTCTGTTGAACCAGACTGGGAAAGGAGGGCAGTCTAGCATGCAGGCTGAACTGGCACAGTCTTGAACATGGCAAGGCTAGAGTAGATCCCAGGAGATTGAATCACTGTCAGTGGTGGTGATTCCCAGACCTTTCTAGGCAGAAGTTGGTATGTCAGAACTGGGTGAGTGAAAATGACAGTCCTGCACAGTCTTGGCAGTAGAAACAGCAGCTACTCCTGGGGCTATTGGCTTACATACTGAAAGTTTGAAAGTCACCTACTTAAACATCCAGAAGCCAAGATGGAAAATAAACAGTCTCTTTCACCTTCCCTTGTTGACCTTGAAAAATCCAGAGAATATTGACCCAGGAAAAATCCTGGAATAGTGAAGTCAGCAGAAAGACAGCGGTCTTTTAGCTCTAGCTCCCAAAGCTAGGGGACCAACGGGAAAGCTCCCTCTTGCTGTGACTGACAGGGGCCAGTGCATGATGGGGAAGCATCCCAGCAAGCTGGCAGCAAGCCCCACCTCAGAAGACCTGTAGGAGATCCTGAGCTCCATGGTGGAGGAGTAGGCATGCACCAACACCAGGCACACATCGTCTCTACCTCAGCACCCAGTAAAATACCAGACCACTACAACATCCAGCTTCAAGTACCTGAGGCCCCAGGATAAAAAGCCAATAACTAAGCCCATAGACCCCAACGCAAGAAGTTTGGGACAGTGCCCCCTGGGCTCCAGGGGTAAAGATCAATTTAAAACCCAGAAAAAAAGGCAAACAACATGAGCAAGAATAATAATTAAAAAAAAAAAAACAATGACCATAGAGAAAAATCTTTGTGACAGGAAAGATCAAAACATAAATTCAGGAGAGAACAACATGGTCAATATACCCACATCTGAAACCTCAAAGGGGAATATGAACTGATCTCAAGCCCAAAAATCCTTCTTGGAAGAGCTCAAGCAGGATTTTAAAAGTCAAATAAGAGAGGTAGAAGAAATATTTAAAATTGACAAAATTGACAAAATGGAAAAAAGTACACTGAAGAAAATAACTCCTTAAAAAGTATAATTAACCAAATGAAAAAGGAAGTACCAAAGCTAATTGAAGAAAACAATTCATTAATAATTAGAATTGGGCAAGTGGAAGCTAACAACTCTATGAGACCTCAAGAATTAGTGAAACAAAATTAAAAGAATGAAAAAATAGAAGAAAATGTAAAATACATGTAAAATGTAAAATAAAAATGGAAAAACAACTGACCTGGAAAATAGATCCAGTCCCTTTCCAGGGAAAATAGAGAGGCACTTTAAGAATTATTGGTCTACCTGAGAACTATGATGAAAAAAAAAAGAGCCTGGAGAGCATCTTTCAAGAAATAGCCATGGAAAACTGCCTTGAGTTCCTAGAAACAGAAGGCAAAATAGTGATTGAAAGAATCCAACAATCACTTCCTGAAAGAGATCGCAAATTGAAAATTCCAAGGATAATTGTAGCCAAATTCTATAATTATCAGGTTAAGGAGAAAGTACTGCAAGCAGTCAGAAAGAAACAATTCACATATGATGGAACCACAGTCAGGATTACGCAGAAACTTACAGCTTCAACATTAAAAGATTGAAGGGCTTGGAACATGATATTCTGTAAGCCAAAGGAGCTTGGATTACAACCAAGAATCAACTACCCATCAAACTTGAGCATAATGTTTCAGGGGAGGAGATGGACATTCAATGAAATAGGGGACTTCCAGATTTTCCTGATGAAAAGACCAGAGCTCAATGGAAAATTTGATCTTCAAATATAATAGTCAAGAGAGGCATAGAAAGGTAAACAGGAAAAAAAAACATGTTATTCAATAGGGGCAAACTGTTTATTTCGCTACATGGGAAGATGATACAACTCTTGAGAACTGTATCTTTATTATATCAGATAGAAAGGAAATATATAGCCAGAAGGGGTGGATTTAAGTTGACTTTGATGTATTGGGAAAAAAATCAAGTGCTCAAAAGAGATTGTAATGGGAGAAGAGGAAAAGAAAGGGCAGAAAAGTGTAAATTACACCACATGAAGAGGCACAAAGACATATTATAGTGGAGGAAGAGAAGGGAGGATGATGACCATTGTTTGAACTTACTCTCATTCAATTTGGCTCAAGGAGGGAATAACACACTGTAAGGTGTAGAAATCTCAATTGCCCTATAAGCAGTGAGAGGGGAAAGGGGAAAGAAAAGGGAAAAAGGGATAGAAGGGAGGGAAGAAGGAGTTGGGTAAAAGGGAAAAAAAGGGAGGGAGGACTTTAGAAGGGAGGGCAGATTGAAGGAGGAGGCAGTCAAAAGCAAAACCCTAGTCACGAGGGAAAGAGAGAAAGGAG
The DNA here is from genome assembly GCA_028646595.1 of Phalanger gymnotis. NCBI lineage: Eukaryota > Metazoa > Chordata > Mammalia > Diprotodontia > Phalangeridae > Phalanger > Phalanger gymnotis. Next base: position 263,014,846 of record CM053622.1, on the reverse strand, counting down.
AAAGAAAAGCATAAATGGGCAGGAGATAGGCTAGAGAGAAAGATACAAATAGCAATCATAACTGTGAATGTGAATGGGATGAAGTCTCCCATAAAAATAGAAGCAGGTAGCAGAATGGATTAAAAATCAATATCCTACAATATATTGTTTGCAAGAAACACAATTGAAATGGGGATACATGGAGGGTAAAGGTAAAAGGCTGGTGTAGAATATATTATGCTTCGCTGAAGTAAAAAAAAAAAGCAGGGATAGCAATCCTGATCTCAGACAAAGCAAAAGCAAAAATAGATCTAATTAAAAGAGATAAGGAAGGAAACTACATCTTGTTGAAAGGTGCTGTAGACAATGAAGTAATATTATTACTAAATATATATGCATGAAGTGGTATAGCATCCTAATCCTTAGAGGAGAAATTAAGGGAGTTACAGGAATTACAGTGACAGCAAAATTATACTAATGGGGGATGTCGACCTCCCCTTCTCTTAACTAGATAAATCTAACCACAAAATAGAAAAGAAAGAAGGCAAATAGAATTTTTTAAAAATTTAAATATGGTAGACCTATAGAGAAAATTGAATGGCAATAGAAAGTAATGTATATTTTTTTTTCTGGTAATACAGGACACCTATACAAAAATTGATCATGTACTAGGCCATAAATACCTCACAATCCTATGCATGAAGGCAGAAATTTTAAATGCATACTTTTCAGATCATGATGCAATAAAGATTACATGTAATAAAAGGCCATGGATAGATAGATTAATAATCAATTGGAAAATAAATAATCTAATCCTAAAAAATGATTGGGTGGAACAACAAATCATAGAAACAATCAATAACTTCATCTAAGGGAATGGCATTAACGAGAAAACATACTGAAACTTATGGGATGAAAAAAAGCAGTTCTCAGGGGAAGCTTTATATCTCTGAATGCTTATATGAATAAAATAGATAAAGAGGAGATCAATGTACTGGACGTGCAACTAAAAAAGCTAGAAAAAGAACAAATTAAAATTTACCAATTAAATGCCAAATTAGAAATTCTCAAAACCGAAGGACATACTAAGAAAACTGAAACTAAGAAAACTATTAAACAAATAAATGAAACTAAGAACTGGTTTTATGAAAAAAAAAATCAAATTGATAAACCTTTGGTTAATTCGATTAAAAAGCAAAAAGAAGAAAAAAAAAGAAGAAAAACAATTATCAGTATCAGTAATCAAAGGGTGAATTCACCACTAATGAAGAGGATATTAAAATAATAATTAGGAATTATTTTTCTCAATTGTATTCCTATAAATTTGAAGACCTTAGGGAAATAGATGAATATTTACATACATACATATATATATGTGTGTGTGTGTGTGTGTGT
>CM053622.1:262960936-263005554 GCA_028646595.1 Phalanger gymnotis | reverse complement strand
GCACAGGCAATGGGGCATAGAGATTTATCTTGCCCTACAAGAAAGTAAGGGAAAGGGGGATGGGAGGGGAATGGGGTGATGGAGGGGAGGGCAGACTAGGGAACAGGGCAACCAGAGTGTATGCCATCTTGGAGTGGGGGGGTGGAAATGGGGAGAAAATCTGTAATTCAAACACATGTGAAAATCAATGTGGAAAACTCAACATATTAAAATAAATTTAAAAAAATGATGAAGAAAAATATAACGATACAGATTAAATATTGTGTCCTAGGTCTACTCTCACCACCCCTGTTCTCTGTCCCCGGTTTTAAACATTTACCAGCATACTTCTATATAAAACCTTGCTATGGTATTACGAAGAAGAGCTTCTGTTAGCTCAATAGGAAAAAAAAAATACCATATAGTGGCTTAAAGGCAAGAATGGGAAGGATTGAAATGAGATGTGTGAGAAGTTGCCTACTGACTTGAAGAAGGCGTATTTTGTCAAATTTTTTTTCAATAAGGAGAAACTCAAATTGTTGCTTTTAAGCCTTTATCTTGATTCTAGTCCCTATAATTTTGTGATTTTAACTATATATTAAAACAGAATGAGTGATTGTTTGTGATTAATACAACAACATGTGTAGTAGAGAAATGCATATTGATTACAAGGCCATGGTGCTTTAAGAATTTCTTAGGGGATTTATGTTGGAAGAGCTAGAAAAGAACCCATGGAAACCCTCCCAAATTTCCCCCCCAAACAACTTGAATACTGCCTCAGGATTGATCTAGGAGCAGCAAAACAGCTTACCAGCACAGAAGGAAAGGTCTATTTCTCCGGGGTGGTACGGAGGCAAGGTCTAAGAGCAGCAGCAGCATCAGGTAACATCACCGCATGGGGCTTGCATCAAGCCTCCAAGCTTGGGGAAATCCACCATGGACTCTCCACCTTCCTACAAGCCAGCAGTCCTCTAGGCAAATGAGTAGTCTATGAAGCACAGCAGTGCCCCACCCAGGGACCCCCACTACCCCCAGCACAATTCATGAGTGAGGCCTTGACCCCACTGCTGACCAGTAGTGAAACCTAGCCCTGGGTCTGGCCAACAGCAAGATGTCGCAACTGGGACCTGTCAGTAGAGAGACCCTATTTCCATAGCAATCCAGCAATAGGGTCCCATCCTGGGGCAGAAAAATGACAAGGTCCCTCCTGCAGTGCCAGTCACCATAAAGATTCTGTTACCATAACAATCCAACAGGAATTTCCCACTTCTGTAGTAAGGCAGCAGCTAAACCCCATACCTAGGGGAGACTAACAGGGAGGCCCCATACTTCTGTGAAAGCCAGAAGGGAAACCTACCTTCAGTATAAGCAAGCATCTAAGCCCTGAGGCCCAGTAAAAGCCAGCAGTAAGACCTGATCCCCAGCATAAAAAGTTTGGGAAAGTGCAGAACCAGTCAAACTCTCACATAAAAACACCAAATCACAAAAAAAAACAAACAGAAAAATGAGCAAAAAGAAAAGAAACCAAAAAGAAATTGAAAGTAGAAAATTACTATAGTGACAGAGAGGATCAAAACATAAACTTAGAAGACAAAAAAGTGTCAGAATGGCTACATGTGAAGCCTCAAGGAAAAATTGTCTCAGTTGCAAAAAGAATTCCTGGGAGAGCATGAAAAAGATTTAAAAAAAATAGTAAAGTAGAAGAAAAATTAGGAAAAGAAATGAGAGTAATGGAAGGGAATTACGAAAAAAAAAGTCAATAGCATGGGAAAAGATATGCAAACATTTACAAAAGAAACTAACTCCCCAAAAAATAGAATTGACCAAATGGAAATGGAAGTAACAAAAGTCACTGAAGAAAATAATTCCATAAAAAATAGAATCGAGCAAAGGGAACCTAATGATTCTGTGAAACATCAATAGATGATAAAGGAAAAAATTTTAAAAAGTTAAAAAAAGAAAACGTGATTTTTTAAAATTGGGAAACAAACAACAACATCAACTACAACAAACAACTGACATAGAAAATAGATTCAAGAGAGAAAATATAAGAATTGTGGAACAACTGGAAAGCTATGAACAACAACGACAAAAGCCTAGACAACATTTTTCAAGAAATTATCAAAGAAAACTGCCCTGATATATTAGAACCAGGAGACAAATAGAAATGGAAAGAATTCACTGATCACCACCTGAAAGAGATCTCAAAATTAAAACTCTCAGAAGCATCATAGCCTAATTCCAGAGCTCACAGATCAAGAAGAATGTACTGCAAACAGTCAAAAACAAACAATTCAAACATATGGAGCTACAGTTGGGATTACACAAGATTCGACAGCTTCCACATTAAAAAAGTGAGTGTGTTGGAATATTATACAGCAGAAGGCAAAGAGTTAGGATTGCAACCAAGAATTACCTACCCAGAAAAACTGAATATAAATTTTTTTTGGGGAAAATGGATATTTAAAGAAAGAGATTTTGACAGATTTCTAATTACAAAACTAGAGATGAATAAAAATTTTGACCTCAAAATACAAAACTCAAAGTAAACAAAAAGGTAACAAACCAACAAAAACAAGAAAGAGAATACATAAATTTATAAAAGTTAAACTGTTTATATTTCTATGTGGCAAGATAACATTGTAACTCTGAAGAACTTCATTACTATAAGTGTAATTAGCAGGAGTATATGTTGACAGAGATTGTGAATATAAGATCACTTTTGATGGGATGATACCCAAAGAAAACAAAATAAAGGAGTGAGAAAGAAAATTGCACTGGAAGAAGAAGGAAGGGAGTGATAGAATGGGGAAAATTATCCCACAGAAGAGTCATGAAAGAATTATAATGGAGGGGAATATGGGTGCCAGGTGTGGACAAAGTTTAGACCTTACCCACTCAAAACTGGTTCAAAGATGGAAATATACACATTTGGTTGGATGTGGAAATCTATCTTACACTATTAGGAAATAAAAAGAGATGGGGATAATAGAAGGGAGAGGGAGTTTTGATAAAAGTGAGGGTAGCTCGGGGAAGGAAGTGATCATGAGTAAAACACTTCTGAGAAGGTAAAGGAAGGGTTTTAGAGAGAGGAGAATAAACATGGGGAAATTAGCATGGAAGGAAATTACACAATTAGTTAACATGACTATCAATATGAATGGGTTTAACTCAACCATAAAACCAAAAGAGAGAGCAGAATGGATTAAAAAGCATAATCTTACAATATATTGTTTACAAGAAACATATTTCAAGCAGAGAGAAACACACAGGGTAAAAGTAAGGAACTGGAGAAGTATCTATAATGCTTCAGCTGAAGCAAAGAAAGCAAGGGTAGTGATCATGATCTCAGATGAAGTAAAACCAAAAATAAATTTCATTAAAAGAGATAAAGAAGGAAAATACACCTTGTTGAAAGGTAACATAGACAATGAAGTCATATCAATACTAAACATGTATGAACCAAATGGTATAGCATCTAATTTTTTGGAAGAAGTTGAATGAGTTACAGGTGGAAATAGATATTTAAACTATACTAGTCTATTATTTGAGACCTCAATTTTCCCCAACTGAAATTAGATAAATCTAACCAAAAATAAACAAGAAAGAAGTTACAGAGGTGAATAAATTCTGGAAAAATTAGATATGATAGATCTCTGGAGAAAATTGAATAGGAATAGAAAGGAATATACCTTTTTGCTCAGTGATACATGGCACATACACAAAAATTGACCATGTATTAATATATGAAAAACTAACAAGCAAATGCAGAAAAGCAGAAATACTAAATACATCACTTTCAGATCATGTTGGAATAAAAATTACATTTAATAATGGACAATAGAATAAGAGATTAAGAATTAATAAGAAATTAAACAATCTAATCCCGAAAAAGAGTCTCACAGAACAAATTGTAGAAACAGTCAATAATTTCAGTAAAGAAAATCACAACGAGGCAATATGCCAAAATGAATGGGATACAGCAAAAGTGGCTTTTGAGGGCAAAACTTTTATCTCTAATTGCTTACATCAATAAAATAGAGAAAAAGCAGTTCAAAGAATTAGGCATGCAACCAAAAAAAAAAAAGCAAGAAAAAGAACAAATTAAAAGTCCCCAATTAAACACCAAATTGGAAATCCTAAAAATTAAAGAAGATATTAACAAAATGGAAAGCAAGAAAACATTGAACTAATAAATAAAACTAGATATTGATTTTATGAAAAACAAACAATAAAATAGATGAAATATTAGTTAATTTGATTTAAAAAAAGGAAAGAAGAAAACCAAATTACTAGTATCAAAAATGAAAAGGATGAATTCACTATCATCAAAGAGGAAATTAAGACAATTGTTAGGAGCTATTTTTCCCAATTATATGCCAAAAAATCTGGTAATCTAAATGAAATGAATGAATAGCTATAAAAATATAAATTTCCCAGATTAAAAGAAGAAATAAAATACTTAGGTAATCTGATCCTAGGAAAATAAATTGAAAAAGCCATCATGGAACGTCTGAACAAAAAATTTCCAGGGCCAGATGGATTTACAAGTGATTTCTACCAAACCTTTAAAGAATGACTAATCTCAACAGTATATAAACTATTTGGGAAAAAAAAAATAAATGAAACAGTTCAATCAAATTCCTTTTATGATACACATACAGTGCTAATACCTAAACCAGGAAAAGCCAAAAAAGAAAGAAAATTATAGAACAATTTCTCTAACGAATATTGATGCAAGAAATTTAAATAAATTACTATCAAAGAGATCACAGCAATATATCACGAGGATCATACAATATCACCAAGTAGGATTTATATTAGTAATGCAGGGCTGTTTCAATATTAGGAAATCTATCAGCATAATTGACCATATCAATAAAAATTCCAACAAAAATTATATGATCATCTCAATAGATTTGGAAAAAAACCTTTGCCAAAATACAGCACCCATTCCCATTAAAAAAATGCTAGGGAACACAGGAACAAATGGAGCTTTTCTTAAGACTATGAGTTATATTTATCCATAACCAGCAGAAAGCATTACCCACAATGGGGAAAAATCTAGAACCTTCCCAATTATATCAGAGTGTGAAACAAGAATGCCTATTATCACCTATATTATTTATGATATTACTCCATTTATAAGACACTCCCGTGTATAAGATGCACCTTAATTTTGGGGCCTGAAACTTGATATCATCCCTTCATATTCAACTTACCCTGTGTCCTCTGTCTACATATATATGTATACTCCACTCCCTCCAGCTACCCTAATACTGAGAAAGGTCTCATGAATTACATACATCATCTTTCCATGTAGGAATGTAAAGAAAACAGTTCCACTTTAGTAAGTCCCTTATGATTTCTCTTTTTCTTTTTTACCTTTTTATGCTTCTCTTGATTCTTGTGTTTTAAAGTCAGATTTTCTATTCAGCTCCGGCCTTTTCACTGAGAAAGCTTGAAAGGCTTCTATTTTATTGAAAAATCCATACTTTACTTTGGAGCATTATACTCAGTTTTGCTGGGTAGGTGATTCTTTGTTTTAATCCTAACTCCTTTGACCTCCAGAATATCAGATTCCAAGCCCTTCAATCCATTAATGTGGAAGTCGCTAGATCTTGTGTTATCCTGATTGTTTCCACAATTCTCAAATTGTTTCTTTCTGGCTGCTTGCAGTATTTTCTCCTTGACCTGGAAACTCTGGAATTTAGCAACAATGTTTTTAGGAATTTTCTTTTTGGGATCTTTTTGAGGAGGTGATCGGTGGATTCTTTCAATTTGTATTTTACCCTGTTGCTCTAGAATATCAGGGCAATTTCCTTTGATAATTTCTTGAATGATGATGTCTAGACTCTTTTTTTTTGATCATCACTTTCAGGTAGTCCAATAACTTTTAATTATCTCTCCTGGATCTATTCTCTAGGTCAGTGGTTTTTCCAATGAGATATTTCACATTGTCTTCCATTTTTGTCATTCCTTTGGTTCTGTTTTATAATATCTTGATTTCGCATCAAGTCACTAGCTTCCACTTGCTCCAATCTAATTTTTAAGGTAGTATTTTCTTCAGTGGTCTTTTGGACCTCCTTTTCCATTTGGCTAATTCTGCCTTTCAAGGCATTCTTCTCCTCATTGGCTTTTTGGAGTTCTTTTGCCATTTGAGTTAGTCTATTTTTTAAGATGTTATTTTCTTCAGTATTTTTTTGGGTCTCTGTTAGCTAGTCATTGACTTTTTTCATGATTTTTGTGCATCCCTCTCATTTCTCTTCCCAATTTTTCCTCTACTTCTCTTACTTGCTTTTCTAAATCCTTTTTGAGCTCTTCCATGGCCTAAGACCAATTCATTATGCTCTTTGACTTTTTTTTACTTGTTCCAGCTGTATGTTTTGGTCTTTGTCACCAAAGAAAGATTCCAAAGTCTGAGTCTGAGTGAATCTGAGTGCGTTTTCGCTGCCTGGCCATGTTCCCAGCCAACTACTTGACCCTTGAGTTTTTTGTCAGTGTATGACCTCTTGTAGAGTAGAGAATACTTTGTCCCAAGCTTTAGGGGCCAAGTGCTGCTGTTTTCAGAGCTAATTGTACACAGCAAACTCTGCCACACCAGCACACCTTCTCCCCCAATAACTGCTAACCTAGAACACAACCCAGATACAAGCAGGCTCTGTACTCCTGCTCTGATCCTCCACTTAATTCCTCTCACCAGGTGGGCCTAAGGCTGGAAGCAATCACAGCTGATGCTCTGGAAGCATCCCCAGAGCTGCATCACTTCCACGCTTCCAGGGTTAAGGCCAACTGTGCACTCTTTTCATTACTTTCTAGTAGTCTTTCCACTAATCTGCTCTGTTTTCTTTGGCGTTTGTGGGTTGAGAAATCTGGTAACTGCCACAGCTCACTGATTCAGGGCACTATGTCCTGTTCTGTCTGGCTCCTGTTCTGGTTGGTCCAGGTGTGCCCTGTGCTATGCTTTGCTCTGCTCCCCTCCCAGCTCTGTGGAATAGACCCTTCCCAGTGACCATCCAGGCTTTCCAGGGCTGCAGCCCTGCTTCCCTCTGCTATTTCATGGGTTCTGCAGCTCTAAAATTCGTTCAGAGCCATTTTTACAGGTGTTTGGAGGGATCTGGGGGCTAGATTAAACAAGTCCCTGCTTTCCAGCAGCCATCTTTGGGGCCCGAAATTTGAAAAACAAAATGTATTACATAAAGTTATTGAACTCAAGTCTTATTCATCTGCTTATAGCTTTCAGGCATCTTTTGGGCAAGACTGGTGCATGTACACATGCTTAGTCCATTCTGTTTCATGAACCTGAAGCAACAATTGTGTCCTCCTTTGAAATCAGTGACTTCTTCTTCATCAGCAATTTTTCTTGCCTCATGCTGAACCACCTCTGTAGACACAGGAATTCCAATTGCCCTTTGTTCCTCAATCCATAGGTTCAATTTCCTATCTAAATCAGTCCATTTTGCTGACTTGCCTCTCATGGTCTTCTTCTGCCATGGCATTTTCAGTAGGGTTTTTTCTTCTTGTAGCCAGTCTCAGATTGTTTTCTCAGTTGGAGGAGGACCAAACTTACATTCAGCAGCACGATTTCCATTCACTTTTGCAAACTGGATCACTTTTAACTTGAATACGGAACTGTACGAAAATCTTTTCTGAGCCATTTCTGGGCAGAACATGGCAAAACATAACCTAATATACCAGTAACAAATTGAAACAATGAGCACAAAGACAACAAGCGAGAAAATGTGGGAAATGCAAGTAAAAAAATCTACAACAATGAGCACAAAAACAAGCACGAAAAAGTGGGAAATGCAGGTAAAAAAATCTACAACTGCTATATAAGATGCACCCAGTTTTTAGACCCCAAATTTTTCAAAAAAGGATGTATCTTGTACATGGGGAAATATGGTAATATTGTACTAGAAATATTAGCTATAGAAATGAGAAGAAAAATAAACTAAAGGAATTATAATAGGCAATGAGGAAACAAAACCATCACTCTTCAAAGGTCATATGATGTTATACTCAGAAAATTCTAGAGAATCAACTAAAATATATTTGAAATAATTAACAACTTTAGCAAAGTTGCAGGATATAAAATAAACCCACATAAATAATCAGCACTTTTATATGTTACCAAGAGAGTGCAGCAACAGACAGAAAGAGAAATTCTGTTTAAAATAATTATACACAATATAATGTTCTTGGGAATTTACCTGCCAAGACAAACCCAGAGCTTTGTGAACACAATTGTAAAACAATTTTCATAGAAATAAAGTCAGATGTAAACAATTGGAAAAATATTCGTTGTCCATGGGTATACTGAGCTAATAGAATAAAATGATAATTCTACATAAATTAATCTATTTATTCAATGCCATGCCAAACTGCAATATGTGTGTATAAATATATACACATAGATATACATATATAGATATGTGTTATTTACATATATGCATATATATGTAAGCAGTAACATATATATGTATATATATACAATCAAGATAGAAAAAAATAATAAAAAATTCATCTAGATGAACAAAAGCTTAAAGATGTAGAAGGAAAAAATATGAAAGATGGTGGCCTAGGCATACCATATCTCAAACTGTATTATAGAGCAGCAATTATCAAAACAATCTGGTACTGGCTAAGAAATAAACTGGTGGCGGGTAGAGCAAAGACGGTGCAGTAAAAGCAGGCACTGGTTTGAGCTTCCTCCCAAACCTCTCCAAATACCTGTAAAAAATAGCTCTAAACAAATTCTTGAGCAGCAGAACCCACAAAAGGCTGAATGAAACTGATTTCCATTTCAGTACAACGACATACCAGCCTGAGAGAAAAGCACAGTCTTGGCCACAGGGTGGGCCATGCTGACACAGACCTGACCAGAGACATGAATCACTGACAGCTGCAGTGGTTTCCAGACTTCTCAACCCACAAATACCAAAGAAAACTTTGAAGTTTGGCAAGAAAGGTCTATGAGAGCTGGGAGAGAGAGGAGCATGTTCCTGACCTCAGCTTCAGGGCAGCAGAGGCCAGAGGCAGTGGCCATGGCTGCTTCCAGAGCTCTCGGCCCACAGACAGTGGGGGGATCAAGTGCTGATCAAATGGGGATTGCAGGGATCTCTTTGCTGACACTGAGGAGGGATTCTCTCACTTTGCTTGTGCTTGGATCTGGGTTGTAATCCTTGATGGTTGTCCTGGCACAAGGAGGAGCCCATGGTGGAGCTTGTGGTGGCCATGGAGAGAGAATCGTTCTCACAGTTCCAAGGCAGTAAAGAGTGCTTGAGGTCACTCACAGACCTGAGCACAGTCCAGTAGAGGAATAAACACCTCTCCTTTCATTATACAACCTTGGAAGAACTGGAAATTTACAGGTCCCTAGAAATATCTCTGAAAACAGCTGCCCTGAAGCTTGTGACAATACACACTAGAACCAGAAACCTAACTTAACAAAGATCCACAAAGTCAAGTAATTGGTTGGGAAAATGAGCAAACAGCAGGAAAAAATCAGACTATAGAATCTTACTTTGGGGACAGGGAAAATCAAAACATACAACCAGAAGAAGATAACAAAGTCAAAGCTCCTACATATAAAGCCTCCAAGAAAAATATGAATTCTTCTCAGGGCATGGAAGAGCTCAAAAAGGATTTTGAAAATCAAGTAAAAGAAGTAGAGGAAAAATTGGGAAGAGAAAAAGAGTGATGCAAGAAAATCGTGAAAAATGAGACAACAGCTGACAAAAGAAGACCCAAAATATAATTAAGAACAGAGTACCTTAAAAAAAATACATTAACTCAGATGGCAAAAATGGTCCAAAAAAGCCAATGAGGAGAAGAATGCCTTAAAAAGCAGGATTGGGCAAATGGAAAAGGAGGTCCAAAAGAGCATTGAATAATATAATTCTTTAAAAATTAGAATAGAGCAAATGGAAGCTAATGACTATGAGAAATCAAGAAGCAATAAAACAAAACCAAAAGAATGAAAAAAATAGAAAACGATATTAAATATCTCATTGGAAAAAGAACTGACTTGGAAAATAGATCCAGCAAAGATAATTTAAAAATTATTGGACTACCTGAAGCCATGATAAGAAAAAAAGAGCCTAGACATCATCTTTCAACAATTTTCCAAGGAAAACTTCCCTTATATTCTAGAACCAGAGGAGGAAATAGATAGTGAAAGAATCTACCAATCACCTTCTGAAAGAGATCCCAAAAGGAAAACTCCTAGTTATATTGTAGCCAAATTCCTGAGCTCCCAGGTCAAGGAGAAAATATTACACACAGCCAGAAAGAAACAATTCAATTATTGTGGAAACACAATCATGATAACACAAGATTTTACAGTTACACATTAAGGGATCAGAGGGATTGGAATATGATACTTTGGAGATTAAAGAAGCAAGGATTAAAACCAAGAATCACCTACCCAACAAAAGTGAGTATAATCCTTCAGGGGAAAATTGGACATTCAATGAAATAGAGGACTTTCAAATATTCTTGATGAAAAGACCAGAACTAAATAAAAAATCTGATTTTCAAATACAAGTCTCAAGAGAAGCATGAAAAGATAAATAGGAAAGAGAAATCATAAGGGACTTATTAAAGTTGAACTGTTTACATTCCTACATGGAAAGATGATATTTGTAACTCATGTGACCTAAGTATTAGGGTAGTTGGAGGAAATATGTATAGACAGAGGGCACAGTATGAGTTGAATATGAAGGAATGATATCTAAAAATTAAAATTAAAGGGTGAGAGAGCAATGTATTGGGAGAAGGGGAAAGGGAGAGGTAGAATGGGGTAAATTATCTCACATAATAGAGGTAAGAAAAAGCTTTTACAATGGAGGGGAAGGGAGTGTGTGAGAGGAAATGAGTGAATGTTACTCTCATTGGATTTGGCTTAAGGGAAGAAGAATATACAAACTCAATTGGGTAAGGAAATCTATCCTACCCTGCAGGAAAGTAAGAGGGGAAGGGGATTAAGGAAGAGGGCTGATAGAAGGGAGGGCAAATGGGGGGAGGGGGTAATTAGAAGCAAACACTTTTAAGGAGGGACAGGGTCAAAGGAGAGAATAGAATAAATGTGGAGTTGGATAGGATAGAGGGAAATATAGTTAGTCTTTCAAACCATGACTGTTATTGAAGTGTTTTGCATGACTATACATCTATACATGCATAACCTGTATTGAATTGCTTGCCTTCTTTACGAGGGCAGATGAGGAGGGAAGAAGGGAGAGAATGTGAAACTTAAAGTTTTAAAAACAAATGTTAAAAATTGTTTTTACATGTACCTGGGAAATAAGATATAAAGGCAATGGGGTATAGAAATCTATCTTGCCCCACAGGAAAATAGAAGGGAAGGAGATAAGAGAAGGAGGGGGTGTTATAGAAGGGAGAGCAGAATGGGGGAAGTGGTAATCAGAATGCACCATATCTTGGGGTAGAAGGGAGAGATGGGGAGAGAATTTGGAATTCAAAATCTTGTGGAAGCGAATGTTGAAAAGTAAATATAAAAAAAGAAAGCAGTGATTCAGTTGAATAGGTGGCTACACATTACATTATTGTAAGTGACCATAGTAATTTAGTATCCAATAAACCCAAACATACAAACTTTCGGAAGAAAAACTCAGTATTGGCCAAAAACTGCTGCAAAACCTGGAAAATAGTAGAGTAGAAACTAGGTATAGACCAACGTCTCATACTGTTTACTAAGATGTCAAAATTTGTACATGATTTATACATAAAGGGTGATACAACAAGCAAATAAAGACACCATTGAATAATTTGTCATATTTATTAATAAGGGAAGAATTTTAGAAGGGCCAAAGAAAATATAAAGCACATTACAAAATGTAAAATAGTTAATTTTGATTATATGAAATTTTTTTTAAATACACAAACAAAACACACTCAATCAAATTTATAAGGAAAGCAGAAAACTGGGAAAAATATTTTGCAACATGTATCTCTGATAAAGGCCTCATTTCTCACATAGATAGAGAACTGAGCCAAATTTATAAAAAATACAAATTATTCCCCCATTGATAAATGACGAAAACATATGAACAGGCAGTTTTCAGACAAAGAAATCAATGTTTTCTATAGAAATATGAAAAAATGCTACAAATCACTATTGATTAGAGAAATGCAAATTAAAACAACTCTAAAGTACCACCTCATACCTAACAGTTGACTAATATGACAGAAAAAAAAATTTGGATGTTGGAGGGGATGTGGTATTACTGGGATATAAGTGTACTATTACTAGAGTTGTAAACTGATCCAATCATTCTGGATAGCAATTTGTAACTATTACCAAAGAGTTATAAAACCATGCTTACTTTTTGATCCAGCACTACCTCTGGTAGGTCTGTATGCCAAAGACATCAACAAAAAGATGGGGAAGAACCTATTTATACAAAAATATTTATAGCAGCCCTTTTCTTGTGAATAAAAATTGGAAATCAAAGAGATGGCCATCAATTGGGGAATGGCTAAAGAAGTTGTGGCATATGAATGTAATGGAATATTATTGTGCTTTAAGAAATGACAAGCAGGATGATTACAGAAAAATCTGTAAAGATTTAAATGAACTGATGCACAGTGAAGTGAACAGAACCAGGAAAACATCTTACACAGTAAAATCCATATTGTATGACAAAGAACTGTGAATGACTTGGGTATTCTCTGCATTAAAATGATCCAAGACAATCCCGAAAGACTAATGATGAAGCATAATGTTTTCCTCCAGAGAAAAAACTGAAATTATTTGAATACAAATGGAAGCATGCTATTTTTCATTTTCTTTCTTTCATTAATATGGAAATGTTTTACATAATTGCACATGTATAATCTATATATGATGGATTATTGTCTCAGGGAGTAAGGAGGGGAGACAAAGAGGGAAGGATAGAATTTGGAACTCAAAACTTTAAATAAAAAATCTTAAAAAATAAAATAAAATAATTCCTTAGGAGACCTTTCTTTTGTGTGACGGTCATTGAATTAAACGGTTGAACTCCAATGGCTAACTTAACCAACTCATAGAGGAAAAAGGAATTCACATGATTCCTGTCAAATGGTGATCTATTCTTTGTTTGAAGAATCTCTGTGAAGGAGAACCCATAATGTCCAGAGGCAGCACACATGATGCACCTTAAACTTAAAGTTTGGAAGATGTTCCTTTTAGCAAGATTAAAGATGTCACTTAGCAATTTCCTGTATTATTTTCATTTCTTCCCTTTGGGGAAAAATTGGAGTCAAATTCATCTTCTCCTTGGCAGCCATTAAAATACTTCCACAAAACTATCACATTCTACGATAATCTTCTCTTCCCTATGCTAAACATCCCCTCTTCTTTCAGCTGATCTGTATAACATGGACTCAAGGATGTATAATTTCTTAGTTGCCCTCTTCTGAATGTATTTCTTTCATTCATTAAAGTTTTAGAGGTGCCTACTATGTGACATTTGGATGTCACACTACGCTTGGCTTTCCTCTTCTTTTTCACAACCTCTGGGAAGGAATAATTACTTCTCTTCCTACCTCCTTAAAAATTTCCCATTATTTTCAACAGAGAAACCAGTTCCTCCCTGCTAGTGAGAATCAAACCCAAAATAGAATCACCCCTTGTTTATTCTTCCACTTTTGGAAGAATGAAATGACAATCAAGCCAGGTCAAGAAATTATTGGCTGCTGTTTTCTGCTGGAGAAAGCTCTAACAGTTGTCTATCTGATTGAAAGCCCATTAATAATATATAAGCCATGAATCTTCCAGAATTTTAACTTTTCCTAAACTCTTAATCTATCTTTCTCCTAAGTGGTTTTTAGTAGAATCTGATGGTAGAATTGCTAATTTTCTTTCCTTAATCTTTACCTAAATGCATTCTGCCACACAACTACTCTGGCTCCTTTGTTTTCTTACATGAATATGCCTTCATTTCATATAATTCTAATCTCCTCCATTGTGACTATCTTCTTTTCAATAAGGTATGTCTAGCCAGAAACATATTGCAGACATGGGTTTCATCACAGCAATGGTACCTGTGACATTAGATTTGCTTCCTTATATGAGGTCCTCTAGCTCCTCTTATTTGTTGCTCAAATTTTTTTCCATTTGTACATTAACATTTAAAGTCATAAGTTTTTACTGCTAGCTCCTTTCTCAGATATTGTCTCCCACAAACTTCAGGCACAGCATTGCTATTCTCTCCATCATTATAAGCTAATTCTTTTTTATCTAGCTGAATGAATATAAAAAAAGATGTTATTGCTACTACTAGTGCTGCTGCTGCTACTACTACTACTAGTATTACTACTACTACTACTATTTAATAATAATAAATGACACTTTCAGATTGATAAAGTGCTTTATAAATATCTCATATTGTCCACAAATGTTATCTCATTTAACCATCACAACCACCATAGAAGGTAGGTGACATTATTATCCCCATTTTACAGATGATGAAACCGAAGAATGCAGAGGTTAAAAGGCTTTCCAAGGGTCACATAGCTAGTAGCTTGTTAACTAGTAACAGAACTAAATTTTTCCAGGCATTTTCATTTTAAATGTCTTTTGTTTCCAGTTGGAAGATAGGAGTAAAATACATTCTTACCAGTCTTTTTTAAACACAGTGCATCACTGGCCAGGAGGCAGTCATTCCTGTATTTTGAGGCTTAGCCCAGAAATCCAAATCCCCTTCTCAGATATCATTTTCTTAGTTCAGTCTCCAAATCTTTCATTCCCTTTTGTTCTAATTGTCTTCAGCAGACTGCACTGAGGAAAAGGAACTTGTGTCTCTGTCTTTGTCCAAAATTTTGTGACTTCACGCATTATTTTGGGGGAGTTTTTCTGGTAGTATCATTTGTGCCCACATTAATCATAGGAAGCGTACGATGTTCATGTAATTTGATAAGCCTTAGGAGATCCTCTGTTAGGTTTCAGATTCCTGCATTGTGAAGACATTTCATGTTGGCTGGTTGACTCCTGAATTTGAAAGTATGATCCACAATTATTTTTTTTTCTTCTGCCTCTCTCCAGAAGATCTCATGTATGACCACACCAATGTATCTATTTTAAAAATTCCTTAATGAAAAAGAGACTACTTCCTCCTCAGAGAATCCCATATTCATAAAAATCCTCAAATTATTTTTGTTTTGTTTTTTGCTCACTTCACTCATTATCTACTGCTTTGAATCCCTCCTCAGGATTTGAAATAATAGTTTTGCATTGTTTTGTTTCCTTTTGCAACACTTCATTGTCCCTCATAACCTGAATAGTAGAAAGGGAATCATCAAATCTTTTCAACTTCTCTTAGAGAATGGTTAGAAGTCTTTATTTGGAATATTGTAATTATTTTGTTATGGAAAAAATACACCCACTTCACACTCAATGCAGTTACTTTAAAATGTCTAAATTTTCTCTTCTGATTGAACTTTTTAGCCTTAAAAAACCTATTTGTTCTTACGTTCAATGCACCTGAATACTTAAACAGACTTTTGATTATTTCTTAAAACTTAACAGCCTTATAACTACTTTTTACTCCCTCCCCCCTCTCACCTTCATATTATTTGTTCTACCAATTAGTTTTGCTTACTGATTTAATTTACCAGTATATTTACCTTTGCTTATTCACATTAAATTACAGTCTACCTCCAATTATAGTGTAACTGATTTAGCATTTGGACCTTATGTCCAAATAATTTTAGCATGGTAACATTGATTTAGAAAAAGAAGTGATGGGAAATATCAACAACTCACTGTTAATATAGTCGAAATTTAAGAAGTTTTGAAAACTCTGACTTCCCCAGAGAGTTTGTTTTAAAAAAAAAGATTAAATAATATGTAGTGACTGGCCTGGTTTTAAGATTGAATTTGCAGAAGGAGCAGTGATGATGCAATTTTGTTCATGTTCTCATGAGTGGGACATGTGTCAGTGAGCAGAACATTCATTTCCACTCTCCTAATGATGTTGGGGAATGGGGGAAAAAAGAATCTTGTTTATACCAACAAACCATGATTATATACAGTAGCTTTCTGAATTGACTAGGTCACAGTACACAAGTAGTTTAATTCCTCTAAAACTTGCAGTTCTTTGATGACTGAAACAGTATAAAATTGAATAGTGTATTCATAACTTAGTGCTGAAGAAGCACTTGACACTTCAGAAGATCTTGTCATCTGCAAATTCTCTCTCAAAGAACTCCCTGGCTTCTCTTTCAGTGTGTCTGTAAAACAAATTTAGGTCATTTCTACTGAAAAGCTACGCAATTTTCTGAGAATCAACATAGGTGAGAATAGAATGGAAAGCCATATTCTGAAAGTAATACCTACAATGAGAGCATTTTCACCAGAATTCACTCTGAGGAAGAAAATATCAAAAACAATGCTCACTAAGGGTTACTAAACATATTATCAAGGCCTAAACCACAAAACTACCATACTAGCAAAGAAAGGAATGATTAATACAGGAAATTCATAGAATATTTGCCTATAATATTACCTTAAAAGTAAAAATGAGTATAAAAGGCATTCAGGCAGTTGTTTTTTCTTCCTTCAGTTCTAATTGAAAATGGATAATTTATTCACCTTTAGCAGCTAAATGGGTGTGATATTAGGGTAGCATAAAATACTTATATCTATTTATGGCCTGTTTTAGGGTTCCAAAAGTGGAGTTTAAATAAAGTAATGGGAATGAGATATTGGGGAGATAAATAGGATTTGTCACTTGTTTGGGTGTAGTGAAAAGTAAAAGCAGCCAAGGAGTTAAAAATAATGCAGATTTTGATCACAGATGATTGAGAAAATGGTGGTGAGATGCAGAAGACAAAGAAAGAAAGGGTGAGGAATTAAAGAAATGGAAAGGAAGAAGGAAAAGGAAAACCAAAGGTAAGAAAAGAGAATAGAAGGGTGTTTGCTATATATAGAGAGTCAAGGGAAGCTCATATATCTACATAAAGGAGGTTAGAGACTGTCTAAGGGGTGGGATAAAGAAATCCACTGACAGAGACAAAAAAGCCATAGAGAGGAAAGAGTAAAGAATGAAATCATAAGGTAAAGGAAATAAATGGTATAAAACAAGCTAGTTTGTAGTTGCAAGTACTTTGGATAAGTCAAAATGAATAAGGACTAAGAAAAGGCCATTGAGTTTGTCAGATAGTAAGGCACTGGTGATCTTAGAGATAGCCCATGCCATCGATTGGTAGAAATGGAAGATACACAAAACTGTTAAGGAATAAATGCATATTGAAGAAATGGATGCATTTTCTTTAGGATGAGGGACAATTTCATAATGTTTGTAGCAGAGATGTAGGCACAGTTAGTGAGACTGAAAAAGACAGAGAGACACAGAGAGACAGACACATACAGAAATGATAGAAAAAATAATTTAAGAGAGTATTGATTATGAGAACCTTTCACAAAGAATCAGGTGGCAAGATCAAAGGCAAAAGGTGGGTGATTTAAACTTAGCAAGTCCTTTCCATGAAATAAAGACCATAGGTGAATATAAACATCAGAAATTTGGAAAAGAAGAACAATTTAGGTAGTTTATATTGCATGACCTTGATCATCATATGTCAACATCATTGATTCTTGGTTAAAAATGTTAGATTTATAGGTCAATTTGTATGTTATTGATACTCTTAGCAGCTTCAGACAGCTATCATTAAATATATCTATATTTACCTATCTATATTAATCTATATATACATATATATTATATATACATAATATATATAATTATAAATATATATATAATATAATTATATGTTTATATAAATATATATATATAATTTAATCTATATTAAATATATCTATATTTATTAAATTACTGCCAGTGGGTGTAGATCACCTCACTTTACTTCTTTCCCCCACATTGATGTTCTAAAGTCTATTAGCAACTATCACTCATATGAAACACTTAAGATGTCATCTGTCAGTTTAGTATAAAAAGCAGTTCTAAAATGGGTATTTTTTTTATCTTTAAAAGTCATCCCAATACAATATTACTTCTATCTTTGGTAAACATAGTTTTTGGTAGTAGATTGTGATCATAGTTCATTTATAACATAACATAATATAATAGTTTCTGAAACATGAAAAGTAAATAATTAAGGAGAAGTTACATGAATAAGAATTTTATAATTAACAAAGGGAACAAGATATAACATGCACAAAAGAGAAGTTCACTTTGATTGAATGAAGAAATTAACTTTTCTATGTATCCTAAACAGTTCGTTGGCAATACAAATGAGATCATCAAGAGCCTCATTTATTATCACTCCTTTTTGTCCAAACCAGTGCAATGAACAGTATTTTTCAATTTACTTTGATTAGGTTGAATATTAATTAAAATGCTTTCCACACATTATCTCAATAGTAACAGTTAAACAATTATACAACAAGCACCATATCTGATTGTGAATGATTCTTTTTAGACCATCAAGGTGAAGTAAAAACACTATCAAAAAGGTATCATGGTAATTACATGCATTTGAATCCAGAAATACCAAGATTGTAAAATTCTCAACTAGGTAAACGTTGAAAGGAAACATTAGTTGCTTATCCAAGGACACCAGATCATTTGAATAATTTTGACCACCTCCTCCTTCGATCTGCCCTCTCTTCTATCCCTCCCTCCCTTTTCTTTCTTCTTTCCCCTTCCACTGCCTGTAGGGCACGTTAGATTTCTATACCTAATTAAGTATGCTATTCCCTCCTTGAACCAAAACCTATGAAAGTGAAGTTCAAACAGTGCTCATCACTCTCCTTTCTTTCCTTCTACTGTAATATGTCTTTGTGCCTTGTAATTTGCCCTTTTCTGCCTCCTCCTTTTCTCTTCTCCCATTACAATATTTTTTTCAGTACTTAATTAGGTTTTTTTTAACACATCAAAATCAACTTAAATCCATCCCCTCTGTCTATGTATTTCCCTTCTATACGATGTAATAAAAATAAAATCATTAAGAGTTGTATCATCTTTTCATGTAGGGATGTAAACAAGTCACCCTTAATGAATAACAAGTCCCCCCACCCCTTTGTTTACCTTTTTATGCCTCTCTTGAGTCTTGTATTTGAAGATCAAATTTCCCATTGAGCTCTAATCTTTTCATCAGGAAAGTCTGGAAGTCACATATTTCATTGAATGTCCATCTCCTCCCCTGAAAGATTGTGCTCAATTTTGCTGGGTAGTTGATCCTTGGTTATAATCCAAGCTCCTTTGCCTTAATCGAATATCATATTCCAGGCCCTTCGATCTTTTAATGTGGAAGCTGCAAGGTGCTGCATAATCCTGATTGTGGTTCCATGATATTTGAATTGCTTCTTTCTGATTGCTTTCAGTATTTTCTCTTTAATCTGATAATTCTGAAATTTGGCTACAATATTCCTTGCTGTTTTCTATTTGGGATTTTTTCAGGAGGTAATTGGTGGATTCTTTCGATTACAATTTTATTTTCTGTTTCTAGGACCTCAGAATAGTTTCCCTTGATGATTTCTTGAAAGAAGCTGTCCAGGATCTTTTTTTTCATCATGGTTCTCAGGTAGACCAATAATTCTTAGATTATCTCTCCTGAATCTATTTTCCAGGTCAGTTGTTTTTTCCAATGAGATATTTTATATTTTCTTCCATTTTTTTCATTCTTTTGATTTTGTTTGATTGATTCTTGATGTCTCATAGAGTCATAAGCTTCCACTTGCCAAATTTTAATTTTTATTGAATTATTTTCTTCAGTTAGATTTTGTACTCCCTTTTCTATTTGGCTAATTTTACTTTTTAAGAAGTTGTTTTCTTCAGCGTACTTTTTTTCCATTTTGTAAATTGCATTTTAAAATTTTTCTTCTAACCTCTCTTATTTGACTTTTAAAATCCTTCTTGAGCTCTTCCAAGAATGCTTTTTGGGCTTGAGACCAGTTCATATTCCCCTTTGAGGTTTCACATGGGGGTATTTTGACCATGTTGTCTTCTCCTAAATTTATGTTTTGATCTTCCCTGTCATCAAGGTATTTCCCTATGGTTACTGATGTTTTTTTTTTATTCTTCTTACTCATATTTGCCTCGTTTTTGGCTTTTAATTTGATCTCCGCTTCTGGGGCCCAAGAGACACTGTCTCAGACTTCTTGTGCTGGGGGCTAGGGAACTTCTTACCGGTTTTCACTGCTGGGCTCAGGTACTTACAGCTGGATTTTGTAGTGGTTTGGTATTTTACTTGGTGCTGAGCTGGAGGTAGTGTGTGTGGCAGGTGTTGGTGCTTGCCTGTTCCTCCATCCTGAGGCTCAGTATCTTCTGCTGTTCCACTGAGGTGGAACTTGTTGCTGGCTTGCTGGGATGTCTCCCATCCTTTTCTAGTCCCTTCAGCCACAGCAAGGGGGAGCTTTCCCGTTAATCCCCCTAGCTTTGTGAGGTAAAACTAAATGACTGCTGTACCTGTTTTTCTGCTGGCTCCACTATTCCAGGATTTTTCTTGGGGCAATATTCTCTGGGTTTTTCAAGGTCTATAAAGGAGGGTGAGAGCAACTTCCTGTTTACTCTGCCATGTTGGCTCCCAGAACTTGAAATAGTGACTTCCAAATATTCAGTCTGTGTACCAATAGCCCCAGGAGTAGCTGCTGTAGCTGCTACTGCCACAGGCCCTGTGCAGGACTGTACTTCTCTCTCACACAGTTCCAAAAGACTCTCCATCCTGTGCTGAGAGGTCTGGTTATTGCCACTGCCATCAGTGATTCTGTCCAGTGGGGACTACTCTAGCTTTGCTATAATTGAGTCTGTTCTAGTGCAGCCTGCATGCTAGACTGCCTTACTCTCCAAGTCTGGTGCAACAGACCTCTCCTGTCCATCCTCCAGGTTGTCTGGGACTGGAAATCTGCCACACTCTGTGTCTTTGTGGATTCTACCACTCTCGAATTTGTTCAGATTCAATTTTTAGAGGTATTTGAAGGAGTTTGTGTGAGAGCTCAGGTGAGAACCTGTTTTCACTCCAACATCTTGCCTCTGCCCTGCCTCATGTGAATATTGGTATTTGTCACTCTGATGAAATTTGATCAGTTACACTCATTCAAATGTCTTCCAATGTCCATGGCTTTTCAATGACCTATTTCAAATAATAATAATGTGATAACTGAGCTAATGACATTACTTGACAATGGCTATATTCCAGATTACTTGATGCTAGAATCAAGGCTTCCATCAAAAAAATACTAATAATATGTCTTCAAAACATTGGGAATTTATAGACAGGGTTTAAAGGATTTCAAGATTATAGATTAAGAGTTGTTTCTGTCTCTAACTACATGTATTTATTTCAGATAGAGTATGGTCAAATTCTCGACCAAAGTCAATCATGCCAGACAGTAATGCTCCTGATCATTCATTATACCAGTTCCAGAGAGCAGCTCTTAAAACTAGAAAGTCTAGTAATCATTTCCTACTTCATACCCATTCAACTAAATTAGATCAAAGAATCCCTCAAATTAGGGAATTATCTTATGTTCCAGGGACACCAAATGATTGAACACTTTCTCTTCTTTACAATGATAATTGTCAGGGAAAGCCATATAAAGAGGTTAAATAGACTTAACCTTTTTTGGTGTTATTGGTAGGAGGTAAGATTACATGAAAAAAGAATTGAAAATACCAAGCCCTACCATTTTTCATTGTTTACCACTTCATTTTTGGGAGACTTTTTTCACTTAGCAAGTCATATACCAGAAAAATTTAATGTTCAATTCCCCAGGGGGGCAGAAATTGCACAATGAATGTTAAAGCTTAACCTTCATTATTTTCCCATTTAGATTAAAGTACCATCAAAACAGTAAATTCATTCCTGAGCATAAATTTTGCCATTTTCTGAGGTATAAATGCTCACATGGAAAATTTAACAATCAGATTTTGTAATATAGTTTGAGCTGGCTCTAGAACCACTGCATTTTAATCTCTAAGAAACCATAATTAATATTTAGATCCTTTAAAGAGCATCATACCAGAAATCCTTACCCAAGCTAATAGCTTATTGATTAATTTGTTCTTATTATCATTTATTTAAGCATTGATAATTTCACATAATTTAAATTGTTACACTATTTCCACAAATTCATTTTGCAGTTTTAAACTACTGAAGTTTAATATATAACTTCATATGCATCATCTTATTTGAGACTCTCAACTATTCTGTGTGAGATAAATATTGTAGATATTAATGTCTCCATTTCACAAATGAGAAGATTGGACATCAGATGGGTTTAATTACTTGTCCCACTGTCACACAGCTAGTTACTATGAACAGAAGAATTGAATTCAAATGATCCTTGACCAGTAGTCTTTATTTCAATGAACAGAATTTTAATTTTAAAAATATTTCAAACATCCCAGAAAAATCACTTTCAATAGCAATATTTTAAAGCATATTAATTTATTTATTTTAAAGATTCTTATCTTTTTAAATTGTGAATTCAAAATTATTCCTCTGCCTCCCACGACCTCACTCACTCACTGAGAAGACAAGCAATATGTAAATTATACACATGAGATAATATAAAACATATTTCCATATTAGCCATATTTAAAAAGAAAACAAGAAAAATAAAGAGGGAAATGTATGCTTCAATTTGCACTCAGAGTTCATCAATTCTCTTTCTGGAGGTGGATAGCATTTTTTCATCTTGAACTTTTGGAATTGATTTGAATCACTGTATTGATCTGAGTAGCCAAATCTTCCACAGGTAATCATCATTACAATATTGCTATTATTGTGTACAATGATATCCAGGTCTTTTCACTTCACTTTGCATCAGTTCACAAAGATCTTGTTAAAGATCTTTGTTTCAGAAACCACTGTTATCTTCATTTTTTATAGCGCAATCATATGCCACGATGAGTTCATCCATTCTCCAATTTTTGAGCTTCCCCTTGATGTTCAATTCTTTGCCACCACAAAAAGAATTGCTATAAATATTTTTGTATAGAAAAGTCCTTTTCACTTATTCAGAAAAAAAAAAACTTTTTCGGGGACAGACTTATTAGTGATATTGCTGGGTCAAAGGGTATGTATAGTTTTATAGTTCTTTGGGCATACTTCCAATTGTTCTTCAAAATGGTGAGAAAAGCTTACTATTCCACTGGTAGTTCATTAACATACCTATTTGTCCCTCATCCTTTTCAGTATTTGTCATTTCTGATTGATGTGTAGAACCTCAGAATTGTTTTAAATTTAATTTCTCTAATCAATAGTGATATAGAGCTTTTTTCACAGAACTGTTAATAGCTTTGTTTTTTTTTCCTTCTGAAATCCCCTATTTACATCCTTAACCATTTATCAATTGGTGCATGGCTGTTATTTTTATATAAAGTTAACTCAATTCTATACAGCATATACTTGAGATATTAAGCTTTTATCAGGGAAACTTTCTGTAATTTAAAAAAAAATATTACTTCATTGTCATGATAACTTTTAGAAAAATGTAGTTTCCCTTGACTGTCTTCTTCACTTAGCTCTAATTTTGCTTGTCTTAGATCATGATTGCTGTCCCTGACTTTTTAGTACAGCTGAAGCATATTAGGTGCTGCTCCAGACTTCTAACAACATATTGCTGGATTCTAGCTTCTAATACAATGTGTTAACTGTTTCCATTTTATGATGAGTTCATTGCATTCACATTCACAGTTATGATTAGTAACTGTATTTTACTTCATCCCATTTTTTCTGTTTCTTTCTCTTTCTTTTTATCCTGCACCTCCTCAAATTTTCCTAACCACATAAAAATTTCTAAACACTGCCTCTAATTTGCCCTCCCTCTTATCATCCTCCATCTCTTTTCTTATAACATCCCCCTCCTGTTTCCCTGTTGGGTAAGTTACATGTTTACCCACAACATATGTGTATGCATATTTATATGTATACATGCTCCAGTATCCATGCTTGTATGTATATGTGTAGGTGTATATCCATCTATCTCTATATTTTTCCTTCTTTGAACTAATTCCAAGGAGGGTGAGATTTAAGCATTGTCCACCAGACCCCTCATTTTTCTCTCCATTGTAAAAGCTCTTCCTTGCTTGCCTCTTTAATGTGAAAAAAATTTCCCCTTTCTACATTTCTTCCCCCCTTCTCCCAACATATCCCTCTTTCTCACCTCTTCATTTTTTTGAGACAATTGCAACACAATCAACTCACATCCATGCCCTCTGATTATGTAAACTCTATTTAATTGGCCTAATAATGATAAAGTTTTTAGGAGTAACATGTATCATCTTCTCATGTAGGAATATAAACAATTTAACTTTATTGAGTCCCTTATAATTACTCTTTCATGTTTACCTTTATATTATTCTCTTAGATCCTATGTTTGAATGTCATATTTTCTGTTCCACTCTGGTATTTTCATCAGGAATGCTTTAAATTTCTCTGTTTCATTAACCATCCATTTATTCACCTGAAGGGTTTCACTTAGGTTTGGTAGCTAGATGATTCTTGGTTGTAATCCTAGCTTTTTTGCCTTCTGGAATATCAGTTTCCAAAGCCTCTACTTCTTTAGCATGGAAGCCACTAAATCTTTAATGATCCTTTACTATGGCTTCATTATATTTGAATTGCTTCTTTCTGGCTGCATGAAGTGCTTGAACTTTCACCTGGAAACTCTGGAATTCAGCTATAATATTGCTGGGAGTTTTAATGATTGGGATCTTTTCAGGAGGTAATTGATGTCTTATTTCAATGTCTTTTTTACCCTCTAGATTTATGTGATATCAGGGCAGTTTTCCTTGAAAATTTCTTCAAATATGATGTCTAGATTTTTTTGTATTATAGCTTTCAGGTTGTCTAATAATTCTTATATTATCTCTCCTTGATCTATTTTCCAGGTCACTCTTTTTCCAAGGAGATATTTCACATTTTCTTCTACTTTTTCATTCTTTGATTTTGTTTCATTTGTTTCTTGATTTCTGATGGAGTCACTGGCTCCCACTTCTTCAATTCTAATTTTTAAAGAATTATTTTCTTAAGTGAGATTTTGTACCTCCTTTTCCATTTGGCCAACTCTGCTTTTTGAGTCCTTCTCTTAAGTGGATTTTGTGGCTGATCAGATATCACAACAATTCTTTTTTTAAGGTGTTATTTCCAATATTTTTGTTCCTATTTTACTAGTCTGTGGATTATCTTTTCACAATTTTCTTTCATCACTCTCATTTCTTTCCAAAAAATTTCCTCTACCAATCATCTCTTTCTTTATTCTAGGAATTCTTGTTGTTTTTGGGTCCCATTAGAATTTCATTTTGAAGTCCTATTTGAAAATATTTTCTCATTGCTGTCTTTTTCAGTTTCATGTCTTTGTCTTCCTTGCCCACAAAAGTAGCTTTTTATGGTCACATTCCTTTTTGTTATTTGCTCATTTTTTCTAGCGTATTTCTTGCCTTTGAACTTTGTATTAGAGTTGGGATCTGCTCACCTATGGGTGGAAAGCACTAACACAAGCTACCATCTTTTTCATATTGCTGTTTTCAGAGCTAGTTCTGGGGAATCTACAAGTTTTCAGTGCTTCCAAGTTGGTGTGGTACAGAGAGAGATGTGTGGTCACTGCTTTCCTGTTCTGTGTTCTGGTCTTTACACTAGAAAGGCTCCTGCTCCCCTGCAGCCCCAAATGCTAGTGCTTCATTTTGCTTTGGAACTGTGACCAGGGCCCCTCCTCCCTTGTGACAACCCAGAAGTATTCCTCTTCACCATTGAACTGAGACCCAGAAAAGCATATGGGCAATAGAGTTGCCAATAATCACTGGCTATAACCAAATACCAGCAAAGGATAATCTGCAGTCTCTTCATAACCAGCTGCCCAACTTCCTTACCATCTCTGTGCTGAGAGCTCCTGAAGCTGCTGTGCCTGAACCTATTGCCACTTCTACCTGTTTGGGCTCCAGACAGGCTTCCTTCTATCTTGGTGCCACAGATTTCTCCTGCCAATCTCCTAAGTTTTCTTAGGTCAGAAAAAAAAAATTCTCACCCTGAAATTTTGTTGGCTCTGCCACTCCAAAATTTCATTTGAGAAGTTATTTTAAGTTTTTTTTTCTGCTGGGTGGCTGCTTCTAATCTTCCATTTTGGCTCAGCCACTGCAACATAATATATTTGACCATATGTATGAAACACATTTCAAAACTGCTCTGATGTCTCCAACTTTGTTAAGTCAAGATCTCTCTAGAGATGCAATTTGTTGTTATTGAGTCATTTCAGTTATGTCTGACTCTTCATGACTGCATTTGGGGTTTTCTTAGTATATCATTAAGGCAGAATTCATGATTTCAAAGAAAATCATGAATATGCCTGAATGGTCCAGATATGAATGGTCGCAGGATATAAGGAATTCTCTAAGTAGAAGGCAGAGGAGTTGGAACATTTATTCAAGCTCCAAAATAGCAGACCCATGGACCAGTGTCCCCAATCTGATATCCTTGCAAGAACCTTCCAAAACCAATATGCCCATCTCACAATAGTGACCAGGAGGTTAGAGAAAAATATTATAGCAGCAAGCCAAGCCATACTGGTGTTTCCCCCCAATGCCAGGGCCCTCCAGTAAGATTACCCATTGGCCTCAAGCCCTTGCTCGGCACACTCTGTTCTGCACAGGGGTCAGTCCTGCTTTTAGTAGAGCCTGCTGCTGCCGCTGCTGTTTCCGCTGCTGCCGCCACCACCACTGCTTCTCCTTCTCCTCCCTGCATTACATCTCAATCTCCAAGCCATGTTCTCTCCTTTTATATAGTCACCAAATGTCATCCCATTGCCTAGAACATCATCTGAGCGACCAGAACTCAGGTGCCTACCATTGGCTCCTGTCTTAGCCACTCCCCCTAGCACCCTGAGAGCCCCCCCACCCCAAGCCTATTCAAATGGGTAGGAAAGATAAGGAACTGTGGTAAATAGGGTTAAATGACTTACCCAGGTTCACACAGCTAATAAGTATCTGAGGCCATATTCAAATTCACGAAGATGAGTCTTCTTGACTCCAGGCCCAGCACTGTATCCACTGTACCAACTAGCTGCAACAAAATATAATAAATGAAAGTAAACTAAACATAACCATTAAAGAAAAATAGTCATCAATTTCTGAATTTAAAAGCTATGGTTATATTCATCATTTGACTTTTCATTTAATAATTTATAAAAATAAATTACCTGATATAGAAACAATATCATAATTAATAGTAGTTTTGCCTCCAATGATAAATTTTCTACATAAATGTCCATACTTCACCTGATGACATTCTGTACCATAACTACCCTTATATGCTGATACTATCTCCACCAAAATATTAGTCTACATATAAGCTCATTGCCAGAGTTATACACTTGGAAACTACCCATATTAAAAAGCAGTGCATTTTAAAACCCTCTCCTACCAGATGTGGCAATAGTACATTGTATTTTGATCTCATGCCAGCCCTGGAAGTTTCAAAGACAGATTATCAATTTTTGAAGGGTGTAGATATGACATGTCCCATGGCTGGTATATTCTTGCTATACATTATTAGGTACAGCTGAAGTGTCTCTTCACATCTTGGAAATGTTAAATTATCCTCAAACCCCTTTTGACTTAGGTGCTCTAAATGCCTTTACCAGAAGACCTAAAGCAGCATTTTTCTGTTGTCTGATGGCACCATGTAAGTGCTCATGACCGTGGCAAGAAAGACTAGAGTTTGTCATTGTGCCACCCCCTTTACTATCCTTTGGCCAATATCTTTGCGCCATTTAAGGAGACATAATCTAATTTTCCCTTTCATAGTTAATCAATTAGTCAATATTCATGTATTAAACAACTATTTCATGTCTGGCATTTTGCTAAGCCTTGGGGATGAAAAGAAAGCAAAAAACAAAAAAAGACAGTACATGCCCTCAAGAATCACATAGTCAAATTGGAGAAAGCATGCAAAAACGATGTAGAAATAAATAGGATAAGTAAATAGTAATCAAAAGAAGAAAAGGAATAGAAGTAACTGGCATTGGAAAAATGATCCCTGTAAAAGGTAAGATTTTTAACTGACATTTGAAAGAAGCCAGATTGTCTGGGAAAGAAACCTGAGAAGGGATAGCATTCCCTGGCATAGAGAACAGTCACTGAAAGAGCCATTTAGATATTGGGCAGGGCCTTCTGGCTACAGGTTTTGTTTAATTTTATTTCTCTTTGTTTTACTAAGAAAATAGTAGGAAGTCTGACAAATCCATTGTTGTTAATAACTTTATCTCACAAACTACCTGACTAATACTCAGAGTTATAATTAGTCAATCCATCCATTTTATATGAGAGGTATCATGGCTCTTTGTAGGAGGTTCAGACATATTTTGTCATAATTTATTAGATGCTCTACTTAAAAGGTGTATGAGGGCATGGAATATTTTCAATGTCATGAGATCCTGGGCAAAATAAAGGCTCTATATCAGACTGCTTCTCTGACATTGTCTGAGGAAGAAGGCGAGCAACACAGCATGTTAGTGTGAACTAAAAAATATGATGGTATTTTGGAAAAATATTAAAAGTTTTGTATATTTTGAGAAATGTTTTCCTATTTCTTCATCAGAATATGTATCATAGAGAAAGTATTGTTTGCTTAGGTAGGAAGAATGAAATTTTGTATAAGGTGATGAAAGAGTGTTCTCTAAAATGACTCCAAGCAAGCAGTGGGGCAATGAAGATTCATGGTGGAATTCAGCAATGCCATTCAATTTTCTGATCTTCTTTCTTCTTTTTACTCTATATTTATAATCTGGCCAATTTGATGATGGTGATGTGAAGAGAGAAAAACAAACAAGAATGACATCAAATGTCAGTTTTGTTTAAATATGTATTTGTCTACCTACCATATGCTAAATAGAACTTTTAGAGATTCTTTAGGGGAGATAGATGTGATGTTACATTAGAAACTTCTAATAAATTTTCTTTTGTTTTGTTTTAAATAACATGAAGGGATTTCATTCTCTGAGTAGTTTAGGAGAGAGGAGTCTTTGTTGGGGAGAGAGGTGCATGATAATTATTACTATTTCCTTTTTATGTCATTCCAGGGTTCATATGGGAATTCCTTAATGATATTCATGTTTCTTTTGCCAAAGGCAATCTTGGTAATTGTTACATCAATAGAAAAAGCCAGGATTGAAAGTCTACTATGATAAATCTTATGAAGACTAGTTAACTTTCAGAAGAATTTTTAAGCTTTAAGTACAGTTTTTAGTCAGAGTACTCCTCAAGCATAATGTGTAATGGCAATCCTTCATGTGAAGGGCAGGTATATTTTAGGCCCAGGTTTAGCTCCTCCTACAGGAAGCAGAAGGAAATAATGTCAATAATTCTACTTATATAAGCAATCTGTAGGGTAGACAATTTCTTCACTGAGGAGGCGCTAAAAGAAATCTCTTCTTCATCTTAATTATTTTTTAATTAATTAATTTATTTTTAGTTTTCAACATTCATTTCCACAAGATTTTGAGTTCCAATTTTTCTCCCCATCTCTCTCCTCCTCCCACCCCAAGCTGGCAGGAATTTTAATTACCTGTTCCCCCAGGCTGCACTCCATTCTATCACCATTTCTCACTTTTTTTATCCCCTTCTTCTCTGTTATTACTTAACTATTTTGCATTTAACTCTTTTATATACTCATCTTGTCCTTGCTATTTAATTTGGAAAATAACAATGGGTTAGTTTGAAATGAAAAACAGGAGTGCTTAGAATACAACCACTATTCATAGATGGAGTGTGGTCCTCAATTGAGCATGAGAAATACATACAGACAGAGACAAATGTAACTAATAAATTATCTATATGAAAACAATAGAGATATCAAGTGTCTTGAAGTATTGGAGTGTGAAATCAGAAGAACTTAGTTCAAATACATTAACTGTTGAAACTTTTTAAAAATGAGTATCTCTTTGTTTCAATTTCATCTACCTTGAGCATTCTTGTTTTTATCTATAATTACACCTGCCAATTTTAAAATGATTAGTGAATTCTAGGGACTTCTGGGGCCAAGATGACAGAGTAAGCAGGAAATCACCTTAACTCTCCCATATTCACCTCCAATCAACTATAAAATTGTGTCCCAAATGAATCCTGGAACAGCAGAAGAAGAAACAAAAAGATAGGGTGAAGCAAGAAACTTGTAAGGTCAGCAGGAAGGGTCTGTCTTACTCAGGTAAAAGGGGAACACAGTTCAGGATGGAAGCATCCCAAATGATAAATGTTGGAGAAGATGTGGGAAAATTGGAACACTAATGCTTTGTTGGTAGAGTTGTGAACTAAACCAACATTTTGGAGAGCAATTTGGAATTATGTCCAAAGGGCTATGAAACTGCATACCCTTTGATGCAAAAATACCACTACTAGGTCTGTGTCCCAAAGAAATCATGAAAAAGGGAACATTTACACATGTACAAAAATATTTATAGCAGGTTTTTTTGTTGTTGTTGTTGAGCCAAAGAATTGGAAATTGAGAGGACGCCCATCAATTGAGGGATGGCTGAACAAGCTGTGGTATATGAATGTACTGGAATGCTATGGTGCTCTAAGAAATGATGAGCAAGCAGATTTTGGAAAAACCTTGAAAGACTTACATGAACTGATACTGAGTGCAGTGAGAAGAACCAGGAGAATATTATCACAGTAAGAGCAACACTGTGTGATGATCGACTCTGATTGGTTTTCTCAGCAACACAAATATCTAAGCTGTTTCCAAAAGACATTCATAATGGAACATACTATCCACCTCCAGAGAAAGAATTGTAGAGTCTGAATGAGATTGAATCATACTGTTTTTGCTTTTTTATTTTTTTTTTTGCTTTTTTCTTTCTAGTGTTTTTCGCTGTTTGTTCTGATTCTTCTTTTACAAGATGACTAATGTGAAAATATTTTTTAATGTATCTTTAACATGATTGTACATGTATGACTTATGACAGATTGCTTGTGTCTTGGGGAAGGGGAGGGACAGGAGAGAGGGAGAAAAATTTGGAACCCAAAATCTTACAAATTTGAAAACTGTCTTTACATGTAATAGGAAAAAAAATAACATACTAAAATAATATAAAAAGAATTTGGATGCTATACCACTTTTGCATATATTTTGTTATCACTTCATTGTCTCTGGTACATTTTAGCAAGATGTAGTCTTTTTTTCTTATCTCTTATAATGAGGTCTATTTTTTTGCTTTTGCTTTGTCCATGATCAAGATTGCCTTTTTTTAAAAATTTCGGCTGAACCTTAATCAATTTTGCTTAGTTTTGCTCTGTGAGTCTTTCTGTTTCAGCTGTATTTCTTCTAAACAGCATAGTGGAGGATTCTGGTTATTGTTTGACATTGCTACCTACTTCCATTTTATGGGAATGTTTATCCAATTTATAGTTCTGATTACTAACTCTGTATTTCCCTTCATCCTCTTTTTCCTTCTGTTTGCTCTCTCTTCTTTCACACTTTCCCTCCTGTATGGTGTTTTGCTTCTGTCTACCATCTCCCCAGTCTGTCTTCTATCAGTCCCCCTCCCTCAGTGTCATCCATAATTTAATCTTCTCTCATCCTTGTTTCCTGTCTGGTAGGATAGATATCTATATTCAACTAATTTTGGATATTATTCCCTCTTTGAGGCAATACTAATGAAGTTTTGTGGGATGCCACCTATATTTCCCTGTACTGTAATAGCTTTTTATACCTCTTCATGTGAAATAATGTACCCCATTCTACCTCTACCTTCCATCTGTACCTAGTGCACTACTCTTTTTCTTCCCTTAATTATTTTTATGTCATTTACTCTAATTTACCTTGTATGCATATTCTTTCTAGCTGTACTATTAGTGGTGTAATTTTTAAGAATTACATATATCATTGTCAATCAAGATGGGCTTTTGGCACTTATTCAACGAAGTGCCCTTAAAGAGTTTGGCCTTTGTTTCCTTAATTCAATTAGGAGTCCTCGATGACCTCCTTGCCTCAAGGGAAAGCCTAGTTTACATGGGTTTGAGTGACATGTTTGTGACATCAGAGGCTTTTAGACCACTGGGTTTAAGTTGCATTTTTGTGACGCTTTTAGGTCACATGGGTGAGTTACATGTGTGACTCACCTTTGACTCTGAACAAGATATATAAACCCAGGGGTTCGCTTTCTCCTTTGGAGCTCTGAGCCACAGAAGGAGAGGCACATGACTCTGAGACAGCTGTTGTTATGAGCTCCCTGGCTTTGGAGAAAATTCGTATTTTGATGCTTCTCTGGCAACTGTATAGTGTGATTTTGTCAGATGGAAATCTGTCTGTTGATTCGTGTTCATTTGCTCTGTTTGTATTTACTCTGAAGCTTTTCCCCCTGAGCTGAGTGAATGATGTTTGTATGTTGGATTAAAATAAGATTGTTAACCCTCTTAACTCTACTTTCCTTAGTAAAGCAGATCAAAAGAACCTAAGCTTGCAGAGTTCTTGCTGTTGGGCTTGTGTTGGTTTTTAACCCCCACAGCAGCTGCTAGCTGAATTGTTGCAACAATCGTTTTCCCATGTAGGGACATAAACAGTTCAGCTCTATTGAATACTTTGTGTTTTCTTTTCCATTTTTAGTCTCCTCTTTGGTCTTGACATCAGAGATCTTTTTTTTGCTCATTTCTAATCTTCTCTTTATGAAACATTGGAATCTCCTATTTCATTGAATGACCATTTTCACCTTTAAAGTATTATGGTTAATTTATCTTAATTTCTTGGTTGTAGACCTAGCTCCTTTGCCTTACAGAAAATCATGGTCCATGCATGATTTCTTATCCTTTAATTTTTCATCTTCTAACTCCTAATGTGTAATCTTAATTGTGGTTCTCTGATATTTGAATACTTTCTGGTCACTTACAGTGTTTTTCTTTGACCTAGTAGTTCTGAAATTTGGTTGTAATGTTCCACGGAGGTTTTATTTTGGGATCTATTTCCTGAGGTAATTGGTTGATTAATTTAATACCTATTTTGCCCTCTGGTTCCAGGATATCAGTACAGTTTTCCTTGATAATTTCTTGAAAGATGCTGTCCTGGTTTTCCTTTAGATTATGGCTTTCAGGTCTTCCAATGATTCTGACATTGTCTCTCCTGAATCTATCTTCCAGGTTAGATGTTTTTTCCAATGAGATAAACATTTTCTTCTATTTTTTTCATTCTTTTAAATTTCCTTGATTGATTCTTGATGTCTTATAGAGTCATTAGCTTTACTTGCCCAATCTTAACTTTTAAGGAGTTGTTTTCCTCAATTAGCTTTTGTGCTTCCTTTTCCATTTGGAGAATTATAATTTTTAAAGAGTTGTTTTCTTCACTGGATTTTTGTATCTCCTTTCCATTTGGCCAATCCAAGTCTTTAAGCAGTTGTTTTCTTTTTCCAAGATGTTGACTCTTTTCTTCACAGTTCTCTTGCATGACTCATTTCTTTTCCCAATTTTTCTTCTACCTCTCTCATATGATTTAAAGCTCCTTCTTGAGCTCTTCCATGGGTTCTTTCGGAGCTTGATACCACTTCCCATTCTACTTTGGGGCTTTGCCCATAGGTGTTTTGACATTGTTTTCCTCTTTTGAATCTGTGTCTTGATCTTCCCTGTCACTATATTAACTTTCTATGGTCAGATTATTTATTTGTTGTTTTTTGAGCCTCTCTCTCTCTCTCTCTCTCTCTCTCTCTCTCTCTCTCTCTCTCTTTCCTTTTTCCTTTCCTTTAAATTTGAGCTCTCCTCCCTGTATGGATGGAGCACTGTCTCAGGATTTTTGTACCAGAGGCTGCAGGCACTGGCTGGTTACTAGGTGCTATACTGATGTTGCCCTGAGGCCTGTGGGGGACCTCATACCTGGTGTTATACTGAGAGCCTGGGGTAGGGGTGGATTGATGCTGCTGGAACCATGGGTGTCTGGCAGCTTACTTAGTGCTGAACTGAGATCCTACTGGTGGTATCTGGCATGTGCTAGGCACAGTGGAATTTTCTGTGTTTTCCTGGGGCTACATTGAATCCCACAGCAGTATCTGATAGCTGCCTGTTTGCCTGGGGCAATGTTGAATCACAGGCAGAGCTGGCCACTGGTGGCTGACTGTTTCCTTAGGCACCCACATGTTTGGTGTCTACCTGTTTGTTTGGGGCTTTGCTGAAGCCTGTGGCAGTTTTCAGAGCTGAAGTCTGCCAATTCTCCTGGCTGTGCTGAGACACACGAGCTGTCCTAGTATTGGCATTTGTCTGCTCTGCCACGCTAGGACTCAGGATTTCCCACTGGTTTGCTGAGTTGGGGTTTGCTGCTGGCTTGCTGTAAAGCTTTCTGTCCTGGACTGTGCTCCCCTTTTATCCATGTGAGATGGAGCTTTCTTGCTGATCTTCCAAATTTCTTAAGCAAAAATATTGTTTCACCCCATCTTTTTGCTGGTTCTGTTCTTCCATAATTTGTTTTAGGGAACTATTTTATGTCATTTTGGGGGTGAATATGAGAGAATTATAGCAATTTATTGATTACTCTATCATCTTAGCTCCTGCAAGTCAATCTCATTATTTTTAAAATTTGTCTTAACATTTCTTATTTGATTGAAACCACCCAACTTTAGTTTCTTATCATAGTTTTTTTTTATACTATTGTAATAGCCTCCTAACTGCTTTTTTTTTTGGCCACCAGTCTCTCTCCTTTCAAATTAGCAATTCATATTGTAGCCATAGATAAGGTTTCATATAAATATGATTTACTATTATTATTTTCTCATTCTCATCTTTTTTTTGATGAAGTTAGCTAGAAAGAATCTTCTTAC
Organism: Phalanger gymnotis; assembly: GCA_028646595.1. Taxonomy (NCBI): domain Eukaryota; kingdom Metazoa; phylum Chordata; class Mammalia; order Diprotodontia; family Phalangeridae; genus Phalanger; species Phalanger gymnotis. The sequence continues at coordinate 262,970,816 of CM053622.1, read as the reverse complement.
AAGTCACTATGCTGGTATCACTCTTTTGCATTCAGTGCTTGACTAGTTATTTCAAAGATGGATGAATAACTGCTTTTTATAATTGAATAAAAGCAGTAAGAAGTAATCTCACCTGCTGAGAATACTGGAAACATCCTCAGTATAAATCCTATAGCAGAAATGACAACAGGAATGATTAGGTCAGGCCCAAACCATATTTCAAATTCTATTCACTCAACCATGCAGGAAATGTCATATGACTGCCTGCTGGTTGCGTAGCCCGTTTTATGGCTCTGGGAATGGAATAATTGAATCAGTATGATCATAAGATCATAGATCTAGAATTTGGAAGGAATTCAGAGACAATCTAATTGAACTTTCTAATTTTACAGATAGAATTAAAGCACAGGGTAATTTGCCCAAATTTATAGAGATAATATCAGAGATTTGTTATTTCAACCCTGGTCTGATGATTCAAAAGCCAATCTCTTCCACTACACCACATTGCCTCTTACTTCTGAAAAAGTCATAACAATCAATTGCTGTAGACTACTCTTATCATCTCAGTACTTCCCAGAGCAAAATGCTTATTTATGATTATCATTCTGCTACATGTGTTGTCTCCTCTCAGTAGAATGTGAGTATCTTGGAGGCAGGAGCTGTTTATTCATTCATTCATTCATTCACCCATTCACCCATTTGTTTATTTGTTTGTTTATTCTTTTATTTATTTATTGTTAATAAACACCTTCTTGATATTTATTTATGTATTTTTCACATTGGGGAAAAAAAAAACAATTTTTGAGTTCCAGATCATCTCCCTCCGTCTCACTGCTCCCCCATCTCTTGACAAGGCAAGCACTGTGATATAAATTATACATGTGAAGAAATGCAAACATTTCCATATTGGCCATGTTGTAATAAGAACAACAACAACAATAATAATTATAATAAAGTAAGAAAGACAAAGAAAATGAAAAAAAGTATGTTTCAATCTATACTCATTGTTCATAAGTTCTCTCTGGAGATTGATAGCATTTTTCATTATAGGTCCTTTGGAATTGTCTTGCATCATTGTCTTGATTAGAATAACTAAGTCTTTCCCAGTTGATCACTGTTACAGTATGACTGTACTGTGTACAATGTTCTCCTGGTTCTGCTCACTTCACCATGTATCTGTTCATGAGTCTTCCCAGGTTTTTCTGAAACCATCCTACTCATCATTTCTTAAAGAAGAATAGTATCCCATCTCTTTTTTTAAATTTGTGTATTCCTAACATCTATGCCAATGCTTGACCCAGCTACGTCTTAACCTACTCCCCTTTACATGTTCTATATTCTAGTAAAAGCAATCTACTAACCATACAAAGATTCTCTCCTATTTCAGTGGGTATTCTCCCATTGGTCTTTATATCATACCTTTTTCTCTTTCTGCTGTGATCCTTTCTTTCAACAAAACATAAGAGACAGATAATATGTTGGCTTTGGAGGCAAAAAGGAGGAAGAAAAGAAGGAAGGAAGGAAGGAAGGAAGGAAGGAAGGAAGGAAGGAAGGAAGGAAGGAAGGAAGGAAGGAAGGGTTTCTTAAGTGAATATTATCTTCCAGGTACTGTAATAAAGGCTTTACAAATATTATCTAATTTAACCCTCACAACAACCCTGGAAATTAGGTGCTACTATTATCTACATTTTACCATTGAGGAAACTGAAGCAGACAGAGGTTAAATGAGTTGCTTAGGATTATACCGATAGTAAATGGCTGAAGTAAAATTTGAACTGTCTTTTTAACTCTAAGACAAGCTCCATTCTACCATCTACTGTAGTCTAGGTAGATCTGGTTATGGTTCGTATTCCATCTCATTCATTAATTGCTTAAGTTTGTTAGATCACAAGGTCTGAGAAAGTCAGTTTTCTAATTAATCAAAAGGAAGTCATAAAACCTGCATCACAAGGCTGTTGTGAGAATCAAATGAAACAATACCTAAAATGTGTTGCTCAAGTGCTACATTTATATCAACTAACATTACTATTCAAGGACTGAGACCAACTAAGGAGATACTTTCTCTACCAGTTAACTGACCTTCCTTAAATTTTTATTCGTTTTATCCAAAACTCTTTTCTGTGTGTATTATCTTTGTGTTATTAAGGCTAGTTGTATTTCTCTTTTATCAACAGTATTAGACTATAAACATTAGGGCTAGGTCAGAGTCCATAACCCCTACATATTGTAATTGATGTGCATGTTATTGTCTCCTATTAGATTTTAAACTCTTTGATGGAACTCCCTGTTTTCAGTTTTGAATTTGTTTTCCTTGTATTTAGCAAAGTGAACATTTATTAAATATATTCTGATTAACTCACTTCATCCACTCATGTTTGATGTATTAAATCAATTTCAGGGCTGGTTATTAATTCTAGTGGTTTCCACAGAAACTTGAAATTCACTGCTTCATCTCACCTGAATTCTGTAACATTACAAAATCTTCAAGTGTTACTTTTTCCAAACACATAAAGAACAAATAGAATAGCTTGTTAAGGGTTTCAACAGGAAAAAGGACTGTCCAGTGGAAATCCATTATTAAGGTAGGGCATATTTTAGGAAGTCTTGCTCAGTAAATTACAGCTTCATTTGAGGCAGAATCCACTAAGCAGAAAATTAAATAACACTGGTCATGGCCTTAAGATAAGACAAGTGAAGGAGCAGCAAATCATTTGCTTTCAAAGTCGTGTGGCCCAAGGCAAGCTGGAGGTGAAAAGCCAAACTTAGCCATGGCAATTCTCTCTGCTGGCTCTGTAGATAAAGTGGGCACATTTTCTATCTCTCACCAAGTTTTTGTTGCACAATTTATAACTTCTACCAAAATGAATGCTGCTGGAGCATTTTCTTCCTCAAAGCCCAGTGAAGAGTAGCTAAGCATTTACATATGGGAAAAAAGAGCTTTTTCTTTTATTCTGGACTAAAAATGTATATAGCTACTCTCTTCCTGGACTTAAATGGTAAATTAGAAACCGAACAAGTGAGTTCAATACAACAGTGATGTGAAACTCAAATAGAAATGGGAGCCACTAATCCATATTCATAAGAATTCCTGAGGGCTTCATGATGACAGTTTTAAAATGTATTTTTTTTCTGTGTTTTATTGTATCTTTGCTTATTTTGTAAAATATTTATGAATTTTATTTTAATCTGGTTCCTCCACATTCCTGAGTGATGTGACCCCAATGAGGCTTCCAGGCCACCTATTTGACATTTCTGCAATAGAATACCTAAAAAGCACTTGGTTATATGTCTCCATGTTCACTGCACTATATCCTCAACAATGCTAATGTATTAAAGGAAGGAGAAGCGACAAAGAGAGATCTGTTTTTGTGGTGACTGTAAGTAATGAAATATCTAGAAAGTCTACTTCTGTGTTTATGTATATTCATTAAATTGCTTGTAAATATGTGGAATGAGCTAAAAAAGACTCATATAATCTTCATATAGCAGATTTTGAAAGAATTTGTGCTTTAAAATTGATTTTGATCTGGATTTTTATGATTAAATCCTTTTAATTGTATTAGGTTAGAAATATCTGGTTATGTTTTCCAGGATCTATAATATAATTAATTACTAGACCTTAACATTCTTTAGATGACTAGCTTAGTGGATGATTGCTATTATTGACTTTAAAAACAAAACAAAATAAAAAGCAAACAAAAACCTAGAATAGTGCTTCATGAAAAACTCAACCAATGTTCTATAATGTGTCAAACTTGAATGTGAACATTATTTTAAAAACCTTTAAGAAGGCATTTATAGAAGTGTTCCCAGAAGTTGTGTAGTCTACCTCCAAGAGGATGCAGCCAACATTTAGATGGTACAGTTCTTATGGCTCCATTCTAGAACATTTCCAGTTCAATTTTCATATTCAGTGAGAATATTCATAGTTGCTTACTGGAAGTTTTGGAAGCTATTATTTGTTTCTTGCTGACAGATAAAATGCTGAAATCAGAAAAAAAAAATCTTTCCTTAGGCATTTACTAGTAATATAACTCTGAGATCACAATTTCACAAACTACAGTTGGAAGGGACTTCAGAAGCCATCTATTCAAAATTTCTCACTTTATAGAAAAGGAAACTGAAGAACATTAAGGTTTTGGAAATTACCAAAGGTCACACTGGTAGAAATGAGATTTAGATGTGAGGGTTCACCTAGGTTCTCCGACTCCGGAGTCACTAGAGTGAGCTGGACAAGTCATTTAAAATCTCTGACCTTCCATTTTCTTATGTGTTAAATGCATGTTATAATGACACCTAGCTCAAGGTTTTCGGTGAGAGTCAAATGAGATAGAAAGACATATAGACAAACAGATTGATAGATAATGGGAGAATATATGTGTATATTTGTGTCTGTGTATATATATATATACATATGTGTGTGAGTGTGTGTATGTATATATGTATATATATATATATATATATACACATAATATGTGTGTATACATACATATGTGCATTATCAGGCTATCCCCCACATGTGGCATGGAAGTGTAATTATTTGGCTTGAAGGAATTTAAACTAAAAAACTCTAGCTTCTCCCCCCTTCCCTCTTCTCCAAGAGAAACTTTGATTTCTTGCCAAGAGAGGAAGAAGGAAGCTCAGGGCTGAATTTTGGCTACTCTTCTCTCCTCAGAGAAAAGGGTTATTGGTTTAGAATTATGTTTATCTGCTCCCCTAATTATTAGTCCAGGAAATGTGATTTTCAGATTCAAACTAAAGTTCTGATTGCTATTCATCAACTATTCATTAACATTAATGGAAAAGTCATTCCACATCCTATATCCAAGTTTGAACTCCTTTCCCACTGCAAACCTCTTCCCCAATTAACATCCGTAGTAAGTGGCAAAGACACCCTAAGTCAATACGAAACAAAAATAGGAGAAAGCATACACAAGAGTGTATGTCAGACAATAAAGAGTGGAAGAGCTCTCTTATTGGGAGCAAGAGAACTCAACTCAACCAATAATTCCAGACATTGTCGAAGGGGAAACTCCTTATAGTTTCTAGTGTAACAATCTGGGTATGTTGACATGATGAAGTATGCCAGTATCTCTCATGTTGATTTCTTACCAAAGTCTTTTTTCTTTCTTCAACACCTTGAAGTGAGGTTGGAATTGTTCTTATCTCTTAAACCTGGAAGCTAGATGCACCCAAAGTGACTACAGAGCCTGAAAACACTGCAAAGACTCAAAGAAAACCAAAAGACTCAAGAGACTGAAGGTCTCCTTTCTCTTTTTCTCCCAATTCCATGTTACCCCTCATATATGAGGCCTTTATCAGTAAGTGAAGCATCCAGTATCAATGGATTTTGGCACTTAAGTCACATACAAGTGTAAGCGTGTAGATATGGGTATGTGTATATGTGTATACATATTATATATATGTGTGTGTGTGTGTGTGTATGTTTATGTATGTATAGTGAGTTCATGTAGATATGTGTTTATATATACACATACGTATATGTTATGTGAACATTTTGTAAACATTAAAGCTGTAATACAGGAGATTTCAGGCCTGCATCTCATTACACATAGAGATAGCTTTCATTCAACCTGGTATGCAAACTTAGGGTCATTCTTTCTTTTTAATCTAAATTTGTTTATTTTCAGTTTGCAACATTCAGTTCCATAAGTTTTTGAGTTCCAAATTTTTTCCCCTTCCTTCTCCTCCTCCCTCCCCCTCCCACACAAGACAGTATGAAATCCAACATAGGTTCTACATATACCTTCATATCAAATATATTTTCACAATAGTCAAATTGTAATGAAAAATTATAACCAACAGAATAAGCTATGAGGAAGAAGAAGCAAAACAAACACACACACACACACACACACACACACACACACACACACACACACATATATATATATGGAGAGAGAGAGAGAGAGAGAGAGAGAGAGAGAGAGAGAGAGAGAGAGCGCAAATAGTTTGCTTCAATCTGCATTCAGACTCCATAATTCTTTCTCTGGATGTGGATAGCTTTTTCCATCATGAGTCTTTTGGAGTTGTCTTAGAACCAGCTTTACTGAGAAGAACCAAGTCTGTCGAAGCTAGTCAGCACAGATACAATGTGTCTGTAATTGTGTACAATGTTTTCCTGGTTCTGTTTGCCCCACTTGGCACCAAATAGCATAAGTATTTCCAGGTTATTATGAAGTCCATCTGCACCTCATTTCTTATAGCACAACATTGTTCCGTTACATTCATATACCACAACTTGTTTAGCCATTCCCCAATTAAGAGGCACCCCCTTGATTTCCAGTTCTTTGCCACCACAAAAAGAGCTGCTATAAATATTTTCATACATATGGGTCCTTTCCCCACTTGCATGATCTCTTTGGGATACAGTCCTAGAAGTGATATTGCTGTGTTAAGGGGTATGCACATTTTTGTAGCCCTTTGGCCATGGTTCCAAGCTGCTCTCCAAAATGGTTGGATTAGTTCACAACTCCACTAACAATGCATTAGTGTTCCAATTTTCCCATATCTTCTAAGCATTTATCATTTCCCTGTTTGTCATGTTAGCCAATCTGACAGGTGAGATGTGGTATCTAAGACTTGTTTTGATTTGTATTTCTCTAATCAAAATGATTTAGAACATTTTTCATATTACTATATTTTCTCTTAAAACTGCCTGTTCAAATCCTTTGATCATTTGCCAACTGGAAATTTGACTCATTTGACTCAGTCCTCTCTATGTTTTAGAAATGAGGCCTTTATCAGAGACACTGGTTGCAAAAAGACTTTCCCAATTTTCTGCTTCCCTTGTAATCTTGGTTGCATTGGCTTTGTTTGTACAAAAACCATTCAATTTAATGTAATCAAAATTATCCATTTTGCATTTCATAATGTTCTCTATCTCTTGTTTGGTCATAAATTCTTCCCTTCTCCATAAATCTGGCATGTAAACTATTCCTTTCTCTCCCAGATTGCTTATAGATATAGATATGCCTTTATATGTAAATCATGAACCTATTTTGACTTTATTTTGGTATATGGCATAAGATATTAATCTATGCCCAGTTTCTCCTATACTATTTTCCTGTTTTCCCAACATTTTTTTGTGGAATAGTGAGTTTTTATCCCTGAAGCTGGAGTCTTTGGGTTTATCAAACAGTAGATTACTGTAGTCATTGACTACTGTTTCTTGTGTAGCTATCCTATTCCACTGATCAACCACTCTATTTCTTAGCCAGTATCAAGTAGTTTTGATGACTATATTTCCACTCATTCCTAGAATTTTCTCACTATATACCTGCAATACTTGGGACACTGATTTCTTTTAAGTCATAACTCACATAATTCAAGAGTTGGCCATCTAGTCCAAAGCATGTGAAAATAATATTCACAATGTTGTTGTTGTTGTTATTGTTTAGTCATGTCTGACTCTTTGTGATCCAATTTGGGGTTTTATTTGCAAACATAATGGAGTAAGTTGCCATTTTCTTCTCCAGCTCATTTTATAGTTGAAGAAACTGAGTCAAAATGGGTTAAATGACCTGCTCAAAGCCATAAGTGCTGAGGCCAGATGTGGAATCATCTTCCTTATTCCATACCTACTACCCTAGATAGCAAAATTGACAACCTTTCAAATATTTGGGGACAATCATCATGTCCCTCTAGCTCAGTCTCCTTTTCTCCAAGATAAATACACCTAATTTATTCATCTTATCCTCATATGTCATGGACTTTCATCATCATGATTACCCTCCTTTGTCATTCTCCAGTTCATTAATGCACCTCTTATACAGTGGTGGCCATAACAGCACTAAAGATGAGATCTGACGGGACAGTAATGTGCTGGACTAGAATTACACTGGTTCTCCAGAACCAATTATTAACTCTGCTTTCTGAGCATTTATACCTCAAAAACAAAAATCAGAGACTTTTATTTTTATTGTTTATTTCCAGTCATCGTAGTGATGGACAGATGTTAATAATGCAGATAAAATTTTAAAGTGTATCATGTTTTCAATGAACTATCTGTTAAATATTTACCATCAGGCCCTTGAGCAGCAGTACAGAGTACAGTAGCCAGAGATGGCCTTAGCTTTTTTGGTTCCCAGATTATAGTTCTTGCAAATATTGAGTTTGCAGTACATTGATACCCTCAGATCCTTTTCAGAAAAAAAACCTGCTTTCTACCCCTGTCTCCCATATATTGTTGTAAAGAAGTCTATTTCTTTTGTACCCAAATGTAAGACTTTACATTTGTGGCTACTGAATTTTATTTTCTGAGATTCAGCCTAATTATCTTGCCTTCCAAGGTCATTTTGGATCCTGACTCCATCGTGAATTATGCTAGCTATTGCTCCTAGGTTTATGTTATTTTCAAATTAAGCATGTTGTCTATGCCTTTATCCATTGATCAAAACATTAAACAGTAAAGGGTCAAGTACAAATCCCTAGAGTCCTCCAATGAAGATCTTTTACCATGTTGACACTGGATCATTAACAATATCTTGAGTTGCCATCCAACAATTACTGAGTTCATCTGATTCTATTCTTCACTAATTCATATTTCTCCATCTTCAAAAGAAGAGAGGAATTTTTAAATCAAAATTGTTGCTATAACGAAGTTAAATGAAAAACACAACATTCTTCATATCTACAAGTTTGGTAATCCTGTCAAAAATGGAAATGAAGATAGTCTAACATAATTTGTATTTGTTGAAGCAATTGCTTCCTTTCTGAAATTTTCAGCAACCATTTCTTAAATGATTCATTTTAGAAGTGCTTTAAATCAAAGAAAAAGTTCATTGTTCTATAGTTTGCAAACTCAGTTTCTTCCCCTTTTGTGAAAATTGCAACATTAACTCTTCTAAAATCTCTCCTATTTTCCAGGATCTATCATACATCACTGATAGTGGTTCAGTAATCAAACATGCCAGTTTTCTTAGGGAATCATTCATCTGGGATCCATGATTTAGATTCTTTAAGGGTGGCTAAGTGTTCTCTTAATTCTTATTTATCTTGGATATAAACTTCATACTAACCAGTTTTGTTCTATGATTTCCAGTGTAAAGTTCACTCTCCTTTGCATAGAAAACACAAACACAGTAAAAACAGAGCAGGTCTGTCTTTTCTCTTTTGTCAGTCAACATATTCCCATCCATCACAACTAAAGATCTTCCTCTTCATGTGGTTGTTCTTTTTTCTCTCAATCCTCATATCTGTCTTAAAACATGCCTTTTCTTTTCCTTGATGTCCCCCAACAACCTCACCTTATGATGAGCATTAACATTCCTAACACTATTTTTGAATAATCCATAACATGTACTTATGTTTACATTTGTTTAACTGTCTCCATTTCTTATTGTACATATATATTTTTGAAAATCTAAATTGTTTGGTGAGATCTCTATGCCTCCACATTGGTCAACTCAGACAAATTCCATTTTTCTCCTCATTAGAATTGTTTCCTTTTATGTCTTAAAATTTCCTTTTTTGAACATTTCTCATTGCTCCATGACTTTATCTGAGATATTTTATTAAGGAGATCCTACTTAAATTTCTGCTGAACTCTTTAAAATCTGCTTCCCCATATCTACTGTACCCACCAGAATATACAATTTCCATGTCTCTTTCACAAACTCTTGGAGTAAGTAGTAATTTCTTTGCTCTCCAAATTCTATCATTGCTACTGCAGCAACAAGTAATTCTATGTTAGTGAAATATCATTCCCCCTTGTTGGTTCCTCCATATCCATCTATTTAAAGGAACTCAAGCAAGTTTTGGCTCCTTTGCTTATCTAATATTTTTTGGGGGAGGAGGCTTTAGGGGAGGGAGGGAGGGAGAGAGAGAGAGAGAGAGAGAGAGAGAGAGAGAGAGAGAGAGAGAGAGAGGGAAAGAGAGA
>CM053622.1:262929076-262960436 GCA_028646595.1 Phalanger gymnotis | reverse complement strand
TTTTTTTTTTTAATTAAGATTTCTTATTTTTGGTTTACGACACTCAGTTCCGCGTGATTTTGAGTTCCAGATTTTCTTCTCTCCTTCCCCTCTCCCTCCCTAAGATGGCATGGAATCCAAAGTGTCTTCTACATATAACTTCACAATGAACTTATTTACACAGTAGCCAAGTTGTAAAGTAGAATCATTACCAAGGAATGAATCATGAGAAAGAAGAAACAAAACCAAAAAAAAGAGAAAAAAAAAGAAAAGAAAAAAAAAGGAGAGCAAACAGTTTGCCTCAATTACATTCACTCTCCATAGTTCTTTCTTTGGATGTAGATAGCTCTTTCCCTTTGGAGTTATCTTTGAACCTTTATTGCTGAGAGAAGTGAGGTCTATCAAGGTTAGTCATTACAGAATCAATATATCTGTGGTTGTGTACAATGTTCTCCTAGTTCTGCTCTACTCGGCGTGTAGGTTTTACCATGTTATTATGAAGTCTGTATCTTCCCCATTTCTTATAGCACAATAGTATTCCATTACATTCATATACCACAACTTGTTCTGTTTCTGTTTTACCATCTTTTGGCCTACTCCCAAATTCTCTCTATCATGCTTCCATTCTCTGGAATTTCCTCACGTAAGAATATCTTCTTAATATACAATGCTATCCCTCTCCACCCACTTTTATATATCCAGTTTTCTTTTTCTTTTTCTTTCCCCCCCCCATATGAAGTAATCCTAAGCATAGCCACAGTCCAGCTAGGAGTTTTATCACATCAAGTTTCAGTGATACTTTTGAGGCTTTCATTTGGACCTCCATTTCTTCCTGTTTGCTGCCTGAACTTTGAACATTTCTGCATTATTGAAACAGCAAGTTTTACTACTGTCTTTTTTAGATTTTTTGTCTCCTGTGAATTTCCAAGTGAGTCCCCTGTTAATTTTTATCTTTTGTATTTGTAGCTACTCATTTGGAATACAAATTCAGTCTGCTCCTTCCTCCTTCCTCCAACTCTTTTAGCTTAAATACCTTTTTGTTTAGATTTGATGGTCATCTTATAAACACATATTTCCCACCAAGATTTGCTGAGTAAAGTCCGTCTCTGGCCATGAATCATTCACACTTATATTGCAAAGTGTGATGAAGAAATTCAAATCCCCTTTTCAGACAACACTTTTTAAAACAGTTGCTCACTTCCTCTGTCCTTTTCCTTCAGTAGGTAGCAAGGAAGAAAACAGCACCTATTGTCCTCATTTAATCCTTGGTGATAATTTTTAGATTCCTTCTGCAATAATAATTTGTGCCCATGTGAATAACAAGAAGTGTGTAGTTGTTATCAGTTCTGATATGTCTTGGGAAGTTTTTTGTCATTCCTTGTACATATATGAAAGGGCAAAACAGAGGTCTTTATTTTTTTTGTCAGGTTGAACAAATAACATACTCTTTCTTCTTCCCATCTTAACTCCTTTGTGAACCAATTCAACTGTACATTGCCTTCTTTTCTTGAACCCTATCTCCCTTAACATATCACTGATTGCACTCAACCAAACCTCAGACTTGGGGCACTTAACCATTAACAGCTTTAGTGTTGCACATAAGCTGCTGGAAAAAAAATGTGGAGAAAATCACTCAACTGCTCTGACTAGGTCCATCACAAATTTATGTTACATGACATCAACAAAAGGCACACTGCTGCTAGGCAATCATATTTTGCCTTCCTTATCAATTCACTACTTCATTCTCCACATTAACTCTTCCCAACCTTTCATGTCTCTCCATCTCCTCACTCTCTCAGCAGAAAACAGGAAAAAAAAAATGCCCATCACTGAACTCTCTATTCTCCCCTCTTCCTCATCACTCAAATGTCTTCTGGTATCTGTTGCTCCTTCAATCCTGTATCACATGATGAAAAGGCCTTACTCATTATCAAGGCCAACTCTTCTTCTTATTTATGTGGTCCCATTTCATCCTGTCTCTGCCAAGATATTTCTTCCTCTGCCATCCCAACTCTTTCACTTATTTTCAATCTCTCTCTCTGTCTACTGGCTTATTTCCTTCTGTCTATAAATATGCCCAATGTCTCCCTTTTCCTGAAAAAAACAAAAACAAACAAACCCTTCACTTGATCTTTCCATCACTGCTATTATCCTAAATCTTTTCTGCCCTTTGTACTTAACTCTTCAAAAAGGGCTTCTACAAAGGGTGACTCCACATTATCTCCTCTCACTCTTTTCTTAATACCTTATAATCTTCTTTTCATTTTTTGTTGCATTGAAGCTGCTCTCTCTAAAGTTATTGATACTGTAGCTGCCAAATCTATGGTGATTTCACAATCCTCATCCTTCTTGATTTTATTTTGTTCAGCACTTTCTCCTGTTTGACAATCTCACCACTCTAGGTTTTGGGGACACCATTTTCTACTGGTTTTGCCCCTACCTATCAAACAGTTTCTTCTCTGTTTCTTTTGCTAAATCCTCCTCAAGATCAGTCTGTTTAGACTTGGTTGTTTCTCAAGGTTCTGTCCTTTGCTCTCTTCTCTTCTCCTTCTTTACTACTTCACTCAATGAGCTCTTAGCTACCAGTTACCATCTTTATGCTGATGTCTCTTAAATTTACCTTCCCTGGCCCAGTCTCTCTGCCCTTCAATGTCACATCTCCACCTGCCTTTCTGACATCTCAAACTGGACATCCATTAGACACCTTAAACTCAATGTGTTCAAAAAAGAAATCAATTATATTTCCTCCAAAAAGAAGAGGCGGGAAGGGAGGTTGAGTCAATCTGGTCATAAGATGTTCTGCCTGGTCATGATCCTAGTGCTGGACCACTCTAGTGTAGAAGATTGCCTAACATGGACCTTCCAGAGGATATTGCCCAAATTTGTGTTTTCTCCATTATGTCATGGATCCTGGAGATCCCCTCTCATAAGTCAGACCAAATGTAAGACCATCTTTTACCTATGTAAGCCTGTCTTTTACTCATGTTATTATTACTCAATTGAAGTCTTAGTTTATTTTTCATCAAATATTTTTGGCACCTCATGTAACTTGTTATCTTTTCACCGTATAAAAAAGAGCTGTTCTGGCTGTAAGTATAATTTTTGGCTATTAAAAGGGTCATGATTTGTACTTACTGGCAATTGCTAGTCTTTTTTAATATATTCTTTATGCTTGGAATCTTGTGCTTCAGTTTTTCTTCATCACGGAATTTTACTGAGAGAGTATTAGTAACATATTTATGTTATGAAAGTAATTTGGTAGGACTACTTTTTGCTTATTTTTCCAAATATTTTATATAATATTGGAATCAATTTTTCTTTAAAATTTTTGATATAATTCACTTATGAAACCATCTGGTCCTGGTGATTTTTTCTTAGGGAATCATTGGTGGCTTGTTTAATTTCTTTTTCTAAGACAGAGTTATTTAGGTATTCTATTTCCTCTTCTGTTAATCTCAGAAATTTATATATTTTTAAAATATTCATCCATTTCACTTATATTGTTAATTTTTTGGCATACAATTTGTCAAAAGAGATTCTAATAATTGTTTAATTTTATTTTCATTGGTAATGAATTCATCCTTTTCATTTTTACATGAATAAATTGTTTTCCTTCTTTTAAAAAAAATCAAATTAACCAATGGTTTATGTATTTTATTAATTTTCCCCATAAATTCAGCTCCTAGCTTTATTTATTAGTTCAGTTGGTTTTCTTATCTTCATTTTTATCAATCTCTCTCTTTTTATTTTCAGGAATTCCAATTTGATGTTTAATTAAGGATTTTTAATTAGTTCTTTTTTTCTATTTTTAGTTACATGCTCAATTTAGTGATCTGCTCTTCCTTCATTTTATTGATATAAGAATTTACATATATAAATTTTCCCTAAGTATTGCTTTGACTGCATATCACAAATTTTAATATGTTGCCTCATTGTTATCATTCTCTGTAATTAAAGTATTTGATTGTCACTATGTTTTGTTGTTTGACCCATTCATTCTTTAGGATTAGATTATTTTGTTTCCAATTAATTTTTATCTGTGTTGCCATAGCATTTTATTAAATGTAATTTTTATTGCATTATGATATGAAAAAGAACCATTTAATATTTCTGCTTTTCTGAATCTGGTTGTTGAGACTTTTATAACCTGATATATGGTCAATTTTTGTGTGTCATGTACAACTGAGTAAAAGGTATAGTCCTTTCAATTCCTATTCAATTTTCTTCAGATCTCGATCATATCTAACTTTTCTAATGTCCTATTCATTTCTTTAAGTTCTTTCATTTATTTATTTTTGAAGGTGTTAGGTTAATCTAGTTCTGAGAACAGAAAGTTGAGATCCTCCACTAGTATACTACTGCTGTCTATTTCCTCCTGTAACTCATTTAACATTTCTGTACCATTTAGTGAATATGTATTTTACTAAATGTATTCCTTCATTGTCTATGGCACCTTTCTGAAAAATGTAGTTTCCCTGTTTGGAGTTACTAGGTAGTGCAATAAATGGACTCCAGAGCCTGGAGTCAGGAAGACTCATCTTCCAGAGTCATAATCTGGACTCACAATTACTGGCTGTATGACCCTGCATAAGTCATTTAACCCTGTTTACTTCATTCTCCTCATATATAAAATGAACTTGAGAAGGAAATGGCAAACCAATCCATTAGCTTTACTGAGAAAACCCCAAATGGGGTTATGAAAAGTCAGACATGACTGAAAATAACTCAACTACAATGACAAAAAAGATTGCCTACTTATCCCTTTTGATTAGATTTTTGTTTTGGTTTTGCTTTGTCTGAAATTAAGATATTTATTCCAGTTTTTTTTTTTACTTCAACTGAAGCATAACAAATTCTACTCCATATCCTTACCTATGTTTTGTGTGTGTGTCTCTGCTTAACACGTGTTTCCTGTAAACAGAATATTGTAGAATTCTAGTTTTTAGTGCACTCTACTATTTGCTTCCATTTTACGAGTGAGCTCTTTTCCTCATCTTTTTCTTGTGTTATACACTTTCATTCTTTATCATCCTCAAAACAGTCATCCTCTACCCATCCCAACTTCAGATTCTCCTTTTTTTCCATTGATTTATAGCCCTTTTAAAATTATTTAACTGGAAGGAGTTTGTAATAATTATGAAATAAAATGAAGAAATACATTTCTCAGAAAGAAAAAAAGTAGGATTTTAAAGACTTAGCTTAGATATTTGATAATGAATATTGATAATAGCCTATTTTTACAAACCTTTGAAAGAAGTTTTTACATATATGCCTTTCTTAACTTATATATTAATCTACTTTTGAATATCTATGCAGAAGTACTTCATAATATGCATATGTGTGTATATGCAAACATATACATACATAGTTATAGATATATCTAATATCTATAGCTATAGTTACAGATATATAGTCATATACTTTAAAAAAATTCTTAGAAACTTGAGTATTTTAACTTTTACAATCTTCCAATTAAAAAAGAAACAGGTAGGAAGATTATTCCACTGTGTGGATGTGGGCATATCAAATACTAACAACAATTTTCTTTAATAAATTATTTTTTATATAAATCTCTGCTGCCCATGAAATAGTTAAATGTTAAAACTTAAGCCACATTTGAAATAAGCTCGCAAAATGTATTCCAGGAGAAGAAAAATACCCATATTTTTGAGTTGGTTTGACTTTCCAGTGAGGAAAAGTTTGGCATTTAAGCTGATTGAAATATTTGGGTTCAGATTCTCTACCCTCTAGTCAATACCACTCACTGTTACCTTATTAATTTTCATGAAAAATATTATGTTATCCCAACACCAAAAACATTTTGAGGATCGCATAAATGAAAATTCAGTGCTGCTGAATAGTTTGTACATAGGGAGACATACCTCCTAATTGGAGGTGAATCTGAAAGGAGAGAAAATCAGACAGAGATGGGGAGTGAAGAAGGAAAAAATAAAGCATTTATCTTTTAAGGGCAAATGGTAGGACACTGAAGTCAAAGGAATTTTGGGATGAACAATTACCCCAATATATTCCTTTATTTCCAGTCCCTGAACTCCAAGTGACTGCTAAGTGTGGGTGAGAATATTCTTTCTTTAACTGAGCTAAAATTTTATCTTCCTCTTGGGTCTAGACTCCCTAATTCTTACTTATCACACAGAGGACAATCTAGGAGGTTATCATAAAGATTACTTTAGATGATATATTACACAAGAATGGTAAAGAAAACAAATTGGTCAAGATTGAGCTAATTGTTTCTCTACAATGTAGGGTGAGAATCTATCCTTCTTCTGAAGAGCAACTAGTGAAAGTAGCTTTTAGTTTAAGACCCTCAAAAGTGACTTACCTTTAGAGTGTGCATATGTGATCATGATACATAGGTATAACTCCAGACCTCATATTTTCCATTGATATAAGAAAGTCATGGTCCTCTTCCTAATCCTCTCCCTGAGGCAGACAATGGGGTCTTCTGGATCTATCTATAAATTCATTCTACAGGTGAGTCTATTGCTTCTTTTATTCCATCTACAATTACATTTTTTTAAATATCTCTTTCTTACTTAGGACTTGGAATCATCTTCATGTACTCATCAGATCTAATACAAATCTTTCAACTTGGCATTCAAGGTATTTATTTTTGTATCTACCTCATCATTTATAACCCCTTGAAGTACATTCCTTCTACTGTGAAAATGATCAGATCCTTCAAAGTACAACTTACATGTCATATGTTCCATGAAGATGACTATGCTACCTGAAGTGTTCTCTTCCTTCTACAAAAGTCTATGATTGCTATTTAGCTTGGGCTGTCTGCCATTGTTTTTGTTATTTCACTTATCCAGGTTTTGTCAAATATGTAAGTTCATCGTTTTTAGAACTACCTGATACCATTATAAACTCTTAGAATGCAAAATCCTATTTCTTTACTATTTCTTATAATCTCCAGCATCAGGTGGGCAAATATTAGTGATTAATGAATACTTATTTAACTTACTTAAACCTAATTGAGGGCATTGTAGTATCACAATATAAGTCGACTAGAATTTTTTGAACGATAATTAACCTAGAATGATGAGAAGAATTTACAGGTACAAATACATGACTGACACTCAAGAGAACAATCCTATTTGTTACCACTGCATAATTTTCTTTCATATAAAGTTTTCTCTCTAAAATATAGCATAACAGTTAGTGGGCTGGTAGTATGCATAGATGAATATGTTATAGAATCTACTCCCTCTGTGGAAGGCATTAATGGAAAATTCTTTTTATTTTACTGAATTTTTAAAAGCTAAAGTGCACATTTGTGAAGACACCATGAAAGCAAATGTAGAAGCAAACTACGTTATGCATTATGAATACCTGCAAGTAGGAAGGGTTAATGATTTAGAACTAGCTGTAATAGCAATGTAAGTGCCTTCGTGAAGAAGGGGACTGCTCGGGGATGAAATCCCAGGAAATTAGAATTTCATAACAAATGTAAACATTTGACTTTAACAGTCTCATATAGTTATATTTCATTTATTAGCATCTAATTAGATTATTCTATATTCCTACATTTAAAAGAAATACAGATAAAATATGTATTATGTTTTAATATAATCACGACATTAATAAACTCCATATTATGTTTATCAGTTGAAAGCACATTTCACTTCTAAAATAATAGGGAATCAGAGATCCTATAAGAATCCACTCATTTGAAGGTAAATTTATATAAAATGTTTTAAATTTAAATCTGAACTTATATTTCATGTTTTTATATCCAGACAGAACTGACTCTGGGAAAAACTATGGATTGAAGTCTTTTTCTTTAACATCTTCTTTTTCCTCTTTCAGCATCTACCATACTCTCTACCCCTCCACCCCACTACCTGCTGTGCCTTGCTTTATTCTCTAACAGGTACTAGATGTTCTCATACTCTCTTTCTCCTTTTTTTTTGATCAAAGACAAATATTTTATTCTTGTTCTACACTGAGTTGGAAATAATTTGACAATTCTTTTTATGTGACTTCTAGGAGATACTAATATTTTCACATAGGCAAATATTTGAACTATAAGAATAGACCATATATGGTAGATTTCAGATGTTTATCAAACCAGCAAAAGAAATGGTGACAGGAAAGATAGAAGTCTTTCCAGAGATCCTCAGCTTATACTGTTTTTTTGGCTGCCCAATGTACAAGAATTTAAAGGCACCTTACAAATTGCTATATAATAAAATTTCAAAATGCAAATGAGCAACTTTTTAAAGAGAGTACAGTTTGTCATCTAAGAAGAAGAAAGTAGGGAAAAAAGGCTATGGAATTAGCATAATGCTGACAATTTCCCTTTCTCTTTTCCCTGCTACATCTTTTCTGTCATTCCTCTTCACTTGCACATAAGATGAGAAATTAGTAATTAAGTCATTTAATCATTTATTTAAAATTCTTTATGCCAAAGGCGACCTTATTCGTTTCATACTGCAAATACTTTCATATGTTTCATATGTTTCATACAGCACACTGCTGTACTTCATACACCAAAATAGCAAAGGAAGACTCAACTTAATATGTTCAAGAATGTGCTATTTGACACGAGTTGGGCTAGATATTCGTGATTCTGTAATGTTTACCAGAACATAAAGTCATTTCTCCTCATAAAACTCTCTTTTCTGTGACCTGAAAAGACTAGATGACATATTGCCTTACAAACCTTACTTCCATAACACAAAGACAGATAAAACAGAAGTTCCTGACCCAAGAGACCTCAGTTCCATACAATAGAAATATAAAGGATAACCACAAATTTCTATGAAGAAGCACTACATTTTTGTTCCTCTAGCATTCATTTATAATTTTCATTGTATCATTATGTAAGGAAATAACATTTTTTTTACTTTTTAAAATTAATAGGTGTCTTTTGTTTTCTATTGCATTTATTTCCAAATATATCTTTCTGACACATCCAGTGACCCTACCATTATGATAAACATGAAGAAAAAGTTTCATCAAAGCCAACTAACACATCAATCCTATCTGGCAGCATCTGCAACATTTCACATTTATAATCACCTAGAGGAAGCATATTTCTTAATCTCCTCTCCAGGGAAAGATTGGTAATTATAACTGAGTAAGCATAAGTTTTATTTTATTATTCCTTTGATTTACAACATTTTAGTTGATATATATATATACATACATATATATATATACATATATATATACATATATATACATACATATATATACACACACACACGCGCGCACACACACACACACACACACACACACACACACATATATATGGTTTTCCTGGTTTAGTTTTATTCAGTTTGTATCAGGTTATATGTCTTTGCATTTTTTAATGATCCTCATAGTTATCATTTCTTTGGACACAATAATATTCCGTAACATTCATATACTACACATTTCCAATTAATGGGAATTCATTTTATTTTCAGAGCTTGGCAAGAAGAAGTACTTTGAGAATTTTGACATAGATGGAACTTTTCTTTCTTTGACCTTCTAGCAGTGTGACTTCTAAGTCAAAGGATATAGCTATACTAATTATTTTTCCCACCCAAAATTCATTCCAGAATGGAATGCTGCTAGAAGTAGCATCATTAACAGAAATTCCCTTAATTTTATTATTTCCTGCTTCTGAGATTAAAGTTCCTTCAATATCTTCTGTACCTGTAGGGATTGCTTCTATTTCTAGTGAGTCAACAGAAATGTCCCTTCCTTCATCTTTGAACAACATACTGTCTTATTGTTTTAAGCAAAAAGACTTTTTGCTTACTGCCTTTTCTCACTTACTGATACTTTGTTTCTGAAACAAGCAGAACTAGGGAAAACTTGATTCATCAAAAAATGTTATTACTGTATACTCAGGCATATTAGTTCTAAGCTGGATATGTAGAAAGCCAATGATTTATAAGTCTAGAATGAGCCAGACTGGATGATTAATAGTCCACATGAAAGTAATTTGTTGTTCTCGTTCAGTTGTTTTTCAGTTGTGTCTGACTCATTCCTTGTGACACCATTTAGTGTTTTCTTGGCAAAGATAGTAGAGTGGTTTTCCATTTCCTTCTCAAGCTCATTTTACAGAAGAGGAAATAGAGGTAAACAGGGTTAAATGACTTGCCCAAGGTCGCATACCTACTAAATGCCTGAGGCCAGAATTAAACTAAAAAATGGGTTTTCCTGACTCCAGGCCTGACACATTATCTATTGTACCACCTAGGTGCTAAAGAAAGTTATACTCCTCCCAGTTTGAGGAACAAGACCTTTAGACATTTTTATAATGGTCTATTCTCATCAGAAAAAAAAGGATCCCTGTAACACTCACTAATGTATCACAGAATATGTAGTTTTCTGATCCATATTTCAACCACCACCACCACTGCCATCTTCTAACAATGGGCTTCTCTTTTGTGGCTAGAGGCAATACAATGGCATGAGATCCATGTGGTGGTCCCTTGCTTGGCTATTTTTGATAGTTATAGAAAATAAAGTTACTAATACAATCACAAACTAAGAGTCACAAGTTGGAAAAAAAATTCAGACAAGCTCTGTTCTGTGTGTGTATGTGTATGTCTGTATGCATATGTTTCCTACAAATATGTACATTTGAAGCAAAATCAGGATTGAACCTGTACTTAGATTAAAGAAAAGAGTAGAGTTTATTACAATGATTGTTTCTGTACAATGATAGGGAGAAATTGAAAGAAAAGTAGAACCTTTGGAACTGTTTCCTGTCTTTGAAGATATGAATACAACTGATGGGTTTGGTCTGAATCTTCTCTTCTCTGCTGTCAGCAAGGGCAAAATGGTCTACTTTCATCTCCCTTCCATCATAGTTCAGCTCTATCCAGTTTCACCTTTCTGCCCTTTACACCTATGCCTTTTTGTATCCAGCTTAGCTCATCACTTCCAATGCCAGGCTATGGACATACTCTCTCTAGATATTTCTTTCTGGTTTTCAATTCATATAGTCCTTGCTCCTTTTTCTTATTCTGCTCTTTTGCAGATTGTGCCTCTGTGTGTGTGTGTGTGTGTGTGTGTGTGTGTGTGTGTGTGTGTGTATGTGTATGCGCACACATGCCTTTGTTTTTAAAACCTCCTAGACATGCTTAAAAACCACCTTCTTGTTCAGAGAACGCTGTGGTTCAAATTACTCTCATGGCCATTAAGGGAAATTGTCCCTTTAAATTACAAATCCCAAGAAGCCAGTTAGTTGTGAGACTCCAATTAAACATATATGATTTTTCTCGATGATGATTGTGAGGTTTCTTCTCTTAGAAGCCAATTTCTTAGTGGTTGAGCTGAACAGTACTTAAATTGTCGCTGAGAGGATAAAACCTATGGCACTATAACAGAGCTCCAATGATCTTGTTATGTCATGAGATGGTCAATCTTTAGCTGAAACACGTCTTTGTGAATCATTCATGATTCTGAACCCTCTGACTTCCTGTACTTTTTAATACAAAATTCAGGCCTTTCTGAAATAACTTTTTGCTCACAGCAAGATTTTAACAAAGAATTCAGCATTTTTTCATTCAATTAATTTCTTTTTCCTCCAAAAGAGAGGTGCCCAGGAGAGAGAGGAAAAGATGCAGTTGAAAGTAGTTGCCCTGCAGCCTCTTTATGCTTTAGTCGTACATTTTTATTCAATTGAGTGAAGTTATCAATGCTCTGAAATGATGTGTAAATGCATTGCAAAAAAATCTTTCATTTTTATATGTATGTACATGCATTATTAATCATGGAGTAATAGCTTTGTCATTTTAGAGTTACAATGGGGATCAATTGCATTGCCCTCCTGTCAATTTCTACTGTCTTCAAAGGTACATTCACATACTCATGTATTTTTGATCTGATTGTGTTATTTTCTATTTTCCCTAGTGCTATGAATTTACCACACAATTTGCCATGAGATTGTATATGCTACATCTCTTACCACTTTTATACTTCTCTCCAACTCTCAGCATATTGTAACATTAAGTAAATATGTCATGATTGATCTGCTGTATGTTGAGAATGATTTGAACTCATGTCTTGCTCACTCCATATCCAAGTCTTTGTCTACTGTACCAACTAGCAAATCTTAAGGTGATTTCAGGACAGAAAACACCTAGCAAATGACAACTATACAGAATGCACCATGCCAAAGGTTTGGAGAAGATAAAAAGTTAGATTAATAGTGAGTAGTCTTCTGAGATTTATAATCTAATCAAAGTTTAAGACAAAAAAAATAAGAAAAATTCACAAAATGACATCATAAATGCTCAAGAAATTTGTAAAACAAAGTGGTATGTAAAACAAGTAGGTGAGGTTTTGTGGGATGATTAGAAGTGTGACTTATTTCTGTTTTGTTGTGAGAATTTTTTTCTGTCGGTAGCTGCTTTTGTCTATTCAGATTCCTGAGGATAGCTGCAAGTGTTAGTTTTGTTATACTTTCTTTTGTTATCAGAAGTTTTGAGGTGTTGGAGAAGAAAGTGAGAGGGTAAATCTAGATTTACGGCCATGTCTTGCTAAGGCCCTTGCTTAAAATATAATTTTCAGTTCTTTTGTCTATGTTTACTTGTTGATTTGTTGTGATAGGATCACTATCTATTAGGATTCTCCTTCCCTCCGCCATAAGGTTTTGGCTAGTTTTCTTCATTCTGAAATGTTAAAAAATTGTGCTTGCAATATGACTTGCTGAAGATGCTACAACCCAATCCTGGTCTCCTTTTCATATAGATTCCTGGTGAATTTATGTTCACCTAAGGACATAAAAAAATGCATATAGTTGAAGTCAAAGTCATGGCCCTTCAGACTTGGCAGATACTCCAAGACTGGTATGTCACCATGCCATATCTTGATGACCCCAAATGTTTTCCAAATAAGGCAAGTAGAGTCATATTTACCCAAGCTAAGTGCTGTAGGATCCTTGTCTGTAAGTAAACCTTCTTTTGTTAATTGTCGAATGACCTGCAATTATCTCATGTCTTTTCAACACTGAATCTAAATTAACATGGGACTTGTATATATTGGGCATGCTCATTGCACTTGTAAATAGTGAATTGGCTGTACCAGATGATCCGCCCATAGCAGGGGGATTTGTAATTTTTTTTTTTTTTTTTTGCATTATAGACCCCTTTGTAAGTCTATTAAGTCTATGTTTCTCTTCTTAGAATTATATGTTTAAATGTATAAAATAAAATACATAAGCACAAAGGAAACCAATTATACTGAAATATAGACACAAATATATATTTGAAAGAAAATCACAGACTGCAGACCAGGAAGCCCTGGCCCTGAGGTAAGAGACAAATTTAAAGGATACTGTAAGCATTTAGTATGTAGAGTCAAAGACACTTCTGATGAAAATAAGTCTCTTAGAGAGAAGTCCCTGAATGTAATAATTCAGATTGTTTTTGCAAGTGTATTATCCAAAATTCAGAGTTCCATAGGATATTCCTGATAGAAGAGATCTTTTAGATTAACAACTTTATTTTACAGATAAATCTTAATATTTTAAACTGAAAAGATGATTTTTTTTTTGCTTTTTAATTAAATTTATTTCAGTTTTCAACATTCGCTTCCACAAGATTTTGAATGCCTAATTTTCTCCCATTTCTCCCCGCCTCCCACCTCAGGACAGCATGCATTTTTACCATTCTTTCCTCCAATCTGCCCTCCCTTCTATCACTTCACCCCCACCCTTCTATTATCCCCTCCTTCTATTTTCCATTGGGGCAAGACAGATTTCTATACCTGATTCTTTGTAAATCTTATTTCCTAGTTGCATGTAAAAACAATTTTTAATATTCATTTTAAAAGTTTTGAGTTTCAAATTCTCTCCCTTCCTCTCTCCCCACTCATCTTCATTAAGAAGGCAAGCAATTTGATATAGGTTATACATGTGTAATCATGCACAACACTTCCATAACAGTCATGTTGTGAAAGACTAACTATATTTCCCTCTATCCTGACCCACCCTTCATTTATTCTACTCTTTCCTTTGACCTGTCCCTCCTCAAAAGTGTTTGTTTCTGGTTACCCTTTTACCCAATCTGCCATTCCTTCCCTGATTTGTCCCTCTCATCCCCTTTCCCCTTGCTTTCCTGTAGGGTAAGATAGATTTCCATACCCATTAGCATTAATGTTATTCCCTCCTTAAGCCAAATCCAATGAGAGTAAGGTTCACTTATTTGCTCTCTACTCTCCCTCTTCCCTTTCATTGTAAAAGCTCTTTCTTGTCTCTTTTATGTGAGATGATTCACTACATTCTACCTCTCCCTTTCTCTTTCTCCCAGTAAATTCTGCTTCACAATTAATTTTATTTTTTAGATATCATCCCTTCATATTCAGCTCACTCTGTGCCCTCTGTCTCTCTCTGTCTTTCTCTGTCTCTCTCTATACCACTGGAGCCGCCAACGATTCAGTCCCCTAAGGCCTACTCCAGAATGTCTGTGTCAGTGTGATCAGTGCTGGACTGTGCTCCTCTCCCGGCTGAGTGCAATAGGTCATTCCTGTCAACCTTCCAGATTGTCTTGGGCCGGTAATTTGTTTCAGTCTGCCATTTTGTGGCTTCTACTGCTCTAGAATTTGTTTAGAGTAATTTTTTTGCAGATATTTGTAGGGGTGTGGAGGAGAGCTCAAGCAAGTCCCTGCTATTATTCCACCCTCTTGGCTCTGACCCCCTGAAATTAAATTAAAATTTGCCTATTGCAAATTATGTCAAGATATACACACACACACACACACATAAACACAAACACACACAAATATATACACATACATTTATGTATATACATATAACTACATTAGCATAATTGTTAGCAAAATAATTCAATTCATTAAATAAGATATTTTTTAAAAGTATGAATGAATGGTGAGTCAAGAAACTTGAAGTTTTATGAAAAGGTAGGAAATGATGAGTGGGAATTGAAAAGAGATGGGATTGAAGAAAAAAATGCATCTTTTGCATTTAAAGATTTTATTAAATATTTAATTGGGTATAGGAATATTTAAAAAAAATCTTAGATATAATAACTTAACCTATGGAAAGGCTATTCAATGGGGAAATTTTACTCAAGAATATTGAAAACAAAACAGAAAAAAATGTATTTAAACAAGCGAACTAAAATGCACATATAATAGGGATCTACTGGGTCACTAGCATAGAAAAAAATTAAAAAAACATAGCGAAGTCTTGTAAAGAAAAATTTAGAAAAACAGAAATGAGAACAAAAAGATAATGATTTGCAAAAGATGTAGTTTTCTGGAGGAAATAAAAAAACATCATCCTTTCCAAGAGATTATTGTGTATTATTTCCCTGCCTTCAGATGGAAAGTGAAAGATAATAGTACATTATACTTAAAAGCAAAGAACATTTAATGCAAAGTGGAAATAGGCAACAAAAATGGTGCTGTGCCATTTAAATAAACTAGATAAGGATGTATTTAATTCTTAAGGCTCTGCTAGCTCTGTCCCAAAGTGTTTTTAATGAATTGATCAAAGTCATTTTAAACCAGTAATTGCTATACCTCAAAACTCACAAAGTCTTATGCATTGACTGAACTATAAATATACAGCTGGCAATCTTTTAAAATGATCCATGATATGACATGCTTATTATTTTGTAATAATTATGGTTGTACCAATGTGTACAAACTTATATATCACAAAAAAAGATTGGATTCTATCAAATTTTCGTCTATTTTGAAAATAGTAACATGAATTAAAGAAAATAATGTTATGATTTAAAGACAAATTATTTGTCAACATATAAACAAAATAACTATCTTCTAATGCAGAAGTAAAGTTGGAAGAGGCCAACCCCACTTCAAGTTTCTGAACAAAAAAGACTCTGGGAATATACGAAAGGAACAAATAGTCTTCATAATGTCCCAATTCACAATCTGCTGCTCTAGAGATTCTGCAAAGTTTTCCCCTTGGTTGAGATTAAGGATACTCTGTTGGTTGAGCTGTGTTACCTCACTTCTAATAGGAGACCTCCTGTATTCTATATTGTCTGGCATATGTTATCTTATGTATACCTTCCTGGTTTCTATTTTGCTATTGATTTTGGGTAAATGGGCTTCATTTCTATTTTCTATATGTGCTCATTGTGTAACTGATATTAGGTAGAAGAGGGCTTAACCCTTGGAAATAAAGCCTGAGATCTTTCCTTTCCCCTAAACAACAAAGTAATCAAAAATTAGCTGGAACCGCTAGTCTAACTCAATCCCTTAGACAGGCAGCAGATACATACACTTATGGCCTAGTACTCTCTCTCTCTCTCTCTCTCTCTCTCTCTCTCTCTCTCTCTCTCTGAAGAAGAAGAAGAAGAACAGAGCAGTGGAACAGTGGTCTCCCACTCCTAAAAGCCTCTCTTGGATAAGGGTGGAGGGAGAAGAGGCTAACGAGACCTTTGAGCTACTCAAAGATAGTCCTATTGTCAAAGATGGGCCTCTCTACACATGCTTCTCTCTCTCTCTCTCTCTCTCTCTCTCTCTCTCTCTCTCTCTCTATATATATATATATATATATGTGTGTATATATATATATCTCCCCATATATATGTACATATATATAATTATGTAATTACATAATACATATTATATATTATGTAATATATATTTAATATGTATTTAATTTAATTTAATATGTAATATATAATATATTTATATTTAATAAGTACTTAATTTATATACAATTTTTATATATAATTTATAATTATAATAAATAAATAATATTTAATATGTATTTAATTTAATATGTAATATATAATATATATGTAATTATATAATTGCATAATACATAATATATATAATTACACACGAAAGCTAGTAGGCAGAGATAAGAAAGGAAAGCATTTTGGTGAAGGCAGGGGGAGGCAGAGAAAATTTGTTCAGAATCAAGAGATGGAATGTCTTGTTTGAGGAACAGAAAAGAGGCTAGTGATAAAAAAGTACATGGAATGGGGGAGGCATTGTACAGTGTAAGAAGACTGAAAAGGTGGTGGCAGGAGGTGAAGTTATATAGGTCTTTGAAGATGAAAATGAGGATTTTATATCTAACCTTGGAAGTAATAGGTAGACATTGGAATTGATTTCATACGAGGGTGATACATTTGGATCTGTGCTTTCAGAAAATCACTTTGGCAGCTGAATGAAGGATGAACTAGAGTGGAAATTAGAGGCAAACCAACCAGCACATTATTGTAACAGTTCAGTTTGGAGGTGAAGAGAGCTTGTACAAGTGTAGTGGCATTATCAGAGGAATGAAGGAGTGGTATTACACAGATGTTGCAAAGATTAAATCAGCAGACCTTGGCAACATATTGGATGGGGGTGGAGGTTAGAGGAGTTGAAACTGATGCTTAGTTGATAAACCTTAGGGACTTGCAGCATGGTGGTACTCTTGGCAACAATAGGAATGTTAGTAAGGAAGGATAGTTTGGGGGCTGTGGGGAATAATGTGTTAAGTTTTGGAAAGATTGAATTTAAGATGTGAACTGGAAATCCAGTTCATTATATATGAAAGGTATTTGGATATGGAAGATTGAAGATCAGAAGAAAGTTTATGTTTAGATAAGTAAATTTAAAAATTATTAGCATAGAGATGACAATTAAAACCATAGGAGATGAATGTATAACTAAGTGAAGTAGCAAAGAAAAAATGCCTAGGATTCAGCCATGTGAAACACCCATAATTAATGGGCATGATCTGAATGAAGATCTAGCAAAGGAGGGTGAGAAGGAGCAGAATGATATGTAGGGGGTAACCAGGAGAGAGAACCAGGAAAACCTAGAGAGAAGAAATTATCAAGAAAAAGAGTGATTGAAAGAATCAAAGGCTTCAGAGTTCAAGAAAGAAGTTTGA
Source organism: Phalanger gymnotis (assembly GCA_028646595.1). Lineage (NCBI taxonomy): Eukaryota > Metazoa > Chordata > Mammalia > Diprotodontia > Phalangeridae > Phalanger > Phalanger gymnotis. The sequence continues at coordinate 262,942,600 of CM053622.1, read as the reverse complement.
GAAGATCCCACTGGATTTGGCAATTAAGAGATTATTGGTAAGTTTGTAGACAGTAGGCTTGATACAACAATGAGGTCAAAAACCAGATTACAGGGAGTTAAGAAAATAGTGAGAACACAAATAGAGGGACCTATTGTAGAAAGACTATGTAGAGACTTCAGCCATGAAGTACAGAAGAGACATAGGAAAATAATTTTCGGGGATGGAAAGAAGAGTTGTGGGCATGTTTATAGTCAGTAGAGAAAGAGCCAGTAGAGAGAGGTCAAAGATGAATGAGAGATTGAAAAGGACAGAGGGGACAAACTTTGGGCAGAGATGGTATGTAATGGGATCACTTGTGCAGGTAGAGAGGTTTATCTTAGACATAAGTCGGGATGCCTCTTTGTGTGAGGTAGAGATAAAGAAGGAGATAGTGACAGAAGGCATCTTATATAAGATGAAGAAGAGAAAAGAAGCAGAACATAATGATATGAAGAAAGTAGCGCTTGGTGTTGAAGAGATGCAAAGGCAATATATTGTGGCCAGATAAAAGGATTTTGGAGTTCTTGAACATAGAAGTGATACATTTGTTGGTGATAATAAAATCAAAGGTATGACCATCTTTGTGTTATGGGAAGTGAATAGATTGAAGAAATGAACAGTTAGGGTGTTTGAGGAAGTGATTATATGTATGTTGAATTGTTCTAATATGATATGTAAGAGTAGGGAAGGAGACAAATATTATGAGCCAGTTACTGGACTCAATGAGGAAGAAATGACAATGTCTTTGATATCTGCAAAAAACAGTTATCAAGATGTTGATTGGCTTGAGTATGTGAACTATGTGGACCTTGAAGGAGGAAATGTTATTTTACACACCATGTAATATTTGTTTTTGTGATAAAGGTAAAGGGAGAATCTGAAAGTGGCAATTGGGAACAAGGAGGATTAAAATTCTCCCTCTTCAACCAGTAAGCTAAGGGAAATGAGTAAAAGTGCAGTTAATACTAGAAAGCATCACCAGGGAGGTTGCATCATTGGTAATTGTCAGAAGATAGCAAGGATGGAAGAGAAGTAATTTAAGATGAAGTAAAGTTTGTTGCCTATGGAATAGGCATTGCAGAGGGAACATCAAAGGTATGGGTAGTATTGGTTTGGACTTTAGGTGGAAGGTTTAAGGGGGTTTTGGATTTAGAATTGAGTGGTAGGAGATAGGGAACCAGTAGTTTGGATGGTGACTTAGAAGGGTTAAAAAACAATTGGATTGTGTAGTGTCTGACCAGGTGCAATTATGTTAATCATAAAGTGGAAATTTCCTTTAACCTTTTTCCCTGAGAAGCTGGATGTCAGACAGGACACAAGCCCAGCGCAAAATAGAAAGCACACTCTCAGATGGAAGGCCAGTTTTTTATCCTTTCCTCTTCTTTCCAAAGGCTGTAGAACAAGCAAGAGAGTCAAAACTGGGTAGCAGAGGGTGGGGCAACGGAGGGGTGTGTGGGCAAAGCAAAGATTGTGGCTTGAAAACAGGGACTCACGTAAGCTCTCCCCAAAATCCCTCCAAACACCTGTAAAAATGACTCTAAACAAATTCTACAGCTACAGAACCCACAAAATAATAGATGGAAATAAGTCTCCAGCCCAAAATGGCCTAGATGGTTTCTGGGAAGGGTCTACTGCACCATGTTGCGAGCAGAGAGCAGCCCAACATGGGCCATACCAGGACAGACCAGGTGCAGAGTAGACCTGGTGGAGCAGGCTGCAGTGTCTGAATCACTAAACTGTGGCAATTACCAGACTTCTCAACCCACAAACACCAAAGGTAACTGAGCAAATATGTGGGAAAACTGCTGGATCCGGGTAAGAGAAGTGCCTCATCTGGCCACAGCTCCAAAGTGGCGGAGGTGGCTGGAGCTGCTGTGTGGGCAGCAGCAGCAGCAACAACAGTGGCTGCTTTTGGCCCCAGGCCAAGACAGTAGGAGGAATCAACAGCTGATCAAAGTGAGACCAACAGAAATCTCTTTGCTGGCATTGAGAAAGGCTTCTCTTGCCTTTCCCTGCTTGGATCTGGGTCATGGTACTGGTTGGTGGTTCTTGGAGGAAGAGGAGAGCTAATGTGGTGGAACTTTGTGGTGGCTGTGAAGAGGGAATCCTCCTGGTGGTTACATAGCAGAAGAGAGTGCCTGCACTCACAGACCAGTGCACAGACCAGGAGAGGAGCATCATACCACCTCGGAATAGAAGCAGCTCTGAAAACAGGACTTCAAAACCCCTGAAGCTTGGAACAAAACACTCTTCATTCTGAAAACAGTAATACCATGACAAAAATAGATTCAGGAGAGATCATTTAAAAATTATTAGACTACCTGAAAGCCATGATCAAAAAAAAAGAGCCTAGACATCATCTTTCAAGTAATTATCAAGGAAAATTGCCCTGATATTCTAGAACCACAGGGCAAAATAGAAATTGAAAGAATCCACCAGTTGCCTCTTGGAAAAGATCCCCAAAAGAAAACTCTTAGGAATATTGTAGCCAAATAATAGAGTTTCCAGGTTAAGGAGAAAATATTGCAAGCAACCAGAAAGAAACAATTTGAGTATTGTGGAAATACAATCAGGTAAGAAAAGACCTAGCAGCTTCTACATTAGTGAAGCAAAGGGCTTGGAATATGATATTCTAGAAGTCAAATGAGCTAGGATTAAAACCAAGAATCGCCTAGTCAGCAAAAGTGAGCATAGTACTCCAGGGCAAAATATGGAATTTCAATAAAATAAAGGACTTTCAAGCATTCTTGATGACAAGACCAGAGCTGAATAGAAAATTTGACTTCCAAAGACAAGAATCAAGAGAAGCATGGAAAGGTAAACAGGAAAGTGAAATCATAAGGGACTTACCAAAGTTGAACCATTTTTTTTTACATTCCTACATGGAAAAATAATATTTAAAACTCATGAGATATTTCTCAGTATTAGGGTAGCTGAAGGGAATATACAAATATGTGGACAGAAGGCACAGGGTGAATTGAATATGAAGGGATGATATCTAAAAAATAAAATTAAATTAAAGAGTGAAAGAGGAATATATTGAGAGAAGGAGAAAGGCAAAGATAGAAGGGGGTAAATTATCTCAAATAAAACTGGCAAGCAAAAGCAATTATAATGGAAGGCAAGAGGGGGCAGGTGAAAGAGAATGATTGAATCTTGCTCTCATAGGATTTGACTTAAGGAGGGAATAATATACACACTCAATTGGTCATCTTACCCTACAGGAAAGTAGGAAGGAAGGAGATAATTGAGGTAGGGTGATAGAAGGGAGTGCAGATTTGGGGAAGAGGTAGTCAAAAGCAAACACTTTTGACAAGAGACAGGGTCAAAGGAGAAAAGTGAATACATGGGGACAGGATAGGATGGAGGGAAATACAGTTAGTCTTTCACAACATGACTATTATGGAAGTGTTTTGCATAATGATATATGTGTGGCCTATGTTGAATTGCTTGCCTTCTCAAGGAGGGTGGGTAGGGAGGAAAGAAGAGAGAGAATTTGGAACTCATAGTCTTAAAAATGTTTAAAAAAAAGTTGTCTTTGAATGCAACTGGTAAATAAGATGTCTAGGTAACAGGGTATAGAAATCTATCTTGCCCTACAAGAAAGTAAGGGGAAAGGGGATGGCGGTGGGGGAGTGGAGTTATAGAGGGGAAGGCAGACTGGGGAAAGGGGCAATCAGAATTTATGCCATCTTAGGTTGGGGAGATGATAGAAATGGGGAGAAAATTTGTAACTCAAAATCTTGTGGAAATCAATGTTGAAAAATAAAATATTAAATAATAAATGAATAAATAAATAACTGTGTAGCAGCAAATGCAAGTCGATTTCATTTTCTTTTTTCCTTTAGGGGACAGAGAGTAAATTGGGGGAAGCAGAGTAAGGTAAAAGCAAAAACAAACATACAAACAAAACCCTCCTCTTTACACCAAAGATAAGGCAGGATATCAGGCAGGATCAGTAGGAACCAGAAGGTCCATGCTTAGGGGAAGACGGAAGGCAAGCTGGCACATATGGAAAACAGCCCCTGAACTTATATGACCTTCTTCTTCCTCTGTGTAGCAGGATTTAGAAGGCACCTAGTCAGATGGAAGAGCAAACATATCAATATTCAAAATTGTAATTAGTATCCACAAGCGGGGAGGATAATGCTAATGATTTGAAATAATTAGGATAAATTTCAAGGCACAACTCATTTTCAAAGAATTTATTATATAATTTAGTGTAAGATATATAGCATATGTAGAGATCGTAGTGATAGTAGATATATACTATATATCTTACATTGAAATGATACACATATTTTCATATGTATGCATGTACATTTATGCATAAATAACTTGGGATTCGATAAACTAGAAACTCAATATAATTCAGTGGTTCATAGTAGCAATTAAAAGAAATATGTTAAGATGTGTAAACAAAATAACAGTCTCTAAGGAAAAAGATGAGATGGTTGTATTGTAGTTTTCCATGATTAGAAGATATCTAAAGTACTATATATAATTCTAGCACTTCTATGATTCATACTTTATGAAAGGATTGTGCATATTTCTAGGATTCTATGATTGAAAATGACAAAAATTATTATTATTGGACATAGTGGTAGATTATATTTGTAAAAGTCTGTAAAGGGCTTTTTTAAATGTTTACAAGTGCCATATTTCATTAGATACTCGAAAGAATGTTATGAGGTAGGCTGGATAAGTTACTACTATCTCCATTTTACCCATGAGTAAAATGAGACTTAAATACGTCAAGTGAATTGCCTTTGATCACATACTGCAAGCATAGCCCAGTCATCAATTGCAATCATAGTTCTCTAATTTCTGGTCTATTAAGCAACAACAAAGTCACAATGTTTTAGAATTGTAAGGTTTGTAAGTGATTGTCTAATCTAATTTCATATATATCTAAGAATATTCTAAATATATTTCTTGAAAAATGATCATTCATTCTCTATTGGAATTCCTCTTTATTGGAACTTTCTACTTCTGAAGAAGTTCATTTCATTTTTTTATCATTTTTAGCATTATAATACTGTTCTTCATCATACCTACAATTATTGAACCTATTTCTGTTCTCTAAATGCATGAAAAATAAGTTTAATTTCTCTTATATATGACAACCCTTCTAATTACTTGAAAAAAAAACTATAATATTTCCCCTAAATTTAGCTTGGAAACTCCCTTGAACTTTTCCTCACATGAAATGGCTTTGAATTCTTTCACAATTATGCTTGCTGTTCTATGTTCTATGTTTTATTAATAATCCTCTTAAAATGCTATGTCCAGATCTGAGCACAATTATATATGGTCTGATTAATGGAATTCCATGGATTCAGACACTACACACACATTCACATTCACAAATATATATATATATACATATATATATATATACATGTATATATACATGTATATACATAATATACATATATATGTACAGTATGTACATATGTGTGTGTATGTATAGCTAGATGCAGATAAAGATATAATGTTGTTTGTTCTTCATTTTTGAAGAGGACCAATGACATCATGGGATGATTACTTGACTTGCATCTTAATTGGATTCAAGTGAGACAGAATAGCAATAAGTTGTCAGTCTCTCTCATCCAGACTCATCAAAATCCAATGGCAAGCAAAAGTCAAGATGACTGGGGCTGGCCTGGAGTGCAGTGGATGACCTTGGCATCTGTGATGTGTGACCAAGCTCTAGGTGCTTTATAGCACCTTCTCTAGTTGCTTTTATTGTCATTTGGAATAAATTGTTCTCTTCTACCCATTATGGGACAGTGGAAATGTCTTCACATTTCGGGGGTAGACATCTCCTTAACTCACTAATGGATTTGAGGCCTGTTGGTTACCCTCAAAGTGATTTAACTGGTCTGCTGAAATGGTTTTGCTGGTGTGTGGCTGCTGAACATACTACAGCTTCTTGGACACAGAGGTAAGAGTTGCATGACCAGATGAATACCAAAGATGGGTAAGCAGTCTTATAAAGGACTCGTCAAATCCTCACACCAGAGGTTCTAGTCCTCTCTTAACACTCTATACACACATATATACTCATACATATATGTATATGTTTGCTATATATACAGACAATGCATATTTATATGTTTGTATGCTATATCAAGAATGTATACATGTGTGTGCTGTATACACATGCATACATATAACATACATACATAACATGCCTGCATGATGTGTATATGTATATATCTGAGCATATACATATACATTCATAGGCATACATGTGCACACACACGCGTGTGTGTGAGTACGTGCATGTGTGTAAAATTTAAGAATACATTAATCCTTTTCTTAGCTATTTCTGTTTTGGTGCCTTTGTCCTCTTAGGCTTCATTATTTTTCTTTTCACTTCTTTGGCACTGTTTATCAGAGTAGTTTGTCTTTGATGTTTTCTCCCCTATGGAATTTTGTAATATGATCTCTCTTATCTCTTTTGTTTCTCCTCCTGCATGTCTGGCCAAAGTCCTTAAGTGATTGTACTGGTTCTTCTCTAATGACATGCCTACTAAAAGTGGAAGTCACCTCTGTCTTGGGTCTTAGGGATCTCATTAGCTCCCAAGCATTCAATTATCATTTCTGTAGAGATCATTCGTAGTTATCTTTTGTCCAGTACTAGTCCCTTTTCTTAGTTCTAATCTCACATCAACAATAGCACAATGTATATTTCATACTGGGTGCCCTGTAGGCATCTAAAATTCAACATTTACAAAAAGTAATTCATTATTTTCCTCTCAGGATTCACTCCCTGACACTCTGTACTTTCTCTACCATGGCCCTGAGCCATGTGCCTTCAGAGCACTCTTCCACAACATTTTCATATGTTTTCTTTACCATTAAAAAGGAAGTTTCTTAAGTCTAAATTGCATTTCTTTCAAATTGTATGCACCGCCAGTACTGCCAGTGCCTGGTAGGTATTTAATAAATGTTTTTTGATTAATTGGCACATAGTAGGTACTTAATAAGTGCTTCTTCCCTTGATTTAATTTGACTTTCCTCAAAAGCTCTCATTTCCTCTAACTTCTGTATTACTGTCAAAAGAATCACAGTCTTTTGAGTCACGCAGGTACATAATCTCACTGTCATACACAATTCTTCTCTCTCATTCATTTCATATATCCAATTAGCCCCCAGTTCTTAACATTTTTGTCTCTTTGTCATCTTTTGCATATGCCCCCTTTTCTCCATTCATACAGGCACCAGTCTGGCTTAAGTCATTATTGTCTTTATAGTCTCCCTGAATCAAATTTCCCCTCACTCTAATCCAACTTCAAAATAGCTGCCAAAGGGATTTTCTAAATATCTAGATCTGTCTATGTAACCACATCAACTATCTTCCAAGATACCTACCCCACTCAATATAACCATAATGTCTCTATATTACCTTCAGAATAAGATAGAAAATTGTTTAGCATTTGTAGTTCTTAAAGTCTAGCTTTTTCTTACCTTCCAAACCTGTTATATTCTACATCTCTGCACACACTCTACAATATAATCATATTGGCCCGAACAAATTTCCTGCACATAATACTCAATCTATTGTCAATACAACTTTGCATTGATGATTCTTCATTCCTCATTGGTTATTCCTTTAAGATTAAATTCAAATGCCCCTTAATTCAGGAGGCCTATCCTCATAACTCTAGGTACAAGTGACATTTTCTATCAATTTTATATTTAGTTTATATATTCTAATTTGATATGTATTCTTACCCATTGCAAGGTAATAACCTTTAAGGTAGAAACTTTTTCACTTTTTTTCTGGATCCTAGATTACATAGCAGACATTAAGTGCTTAATAAATGTTTGGTGATTGACTAAATAATATTATTTTTTAAGAAATCAATGCTGAATGTTTTGTGTTTTGTCTAAAGAGTTAATTGTTTTATTTACTAATCAAAAGTCAAGAATTATCTGACAGTTATAATTGGTAACAACTTCCATTCAAAATATGTGGATTATGCCTCATTTGGTTTTGTATGGCTCTAACTAATTTCTCATGTTAAGAAAGGCTATTCCAGCTATGTTTGATGAGTAAATTTGTTAACAAGCCAAGTAAACAATCATTTATTTTGCACTGACTATGTTCGAGACACAGTGCTAAGCACTGGAGATGCAAAAAAATAGACAAAACTTCCTAGCTTTCAAGAGACTCATACTCTCATATTTGCAAAATAGACATCACTTGTATAGACATCATCTATACATTGTCATGGAAGGTAATAGCAAAAGGAAGGCCCTGGTATGGAGCATGAAGTAGAAGGCTTCTCATGGCAACAGAATTTGAGCTAAATCTTGAAGGAGGTTATTTTAAAATACTGTACAGGGTTAGATAGCAGAAAGGGTAAATTGATGTAGCAATGGGATATTTTGTGTCCTCCAATTACTATTGTTGCTGCTTCCCATATAATTCTCAAGTGGAAGCTTCACTTACTTGGGAGCCTGATTTCATCCATAATTATGTAAGAAAGGAAGTCTATCAGTTGACACGTCTTTGTTCTATACTTGAACTGTTGTGCATTGGAACTTGGACAAAAATTTATATTAAGTTTGATAAGGGCCCCTATGGCAAATCTCATGAGGCAAATATTGAGGCAGTTGAAGATAGTATTTAAGATCTCTACTCTTTGCTTTGTTCTCACTCCAAAAGTGTTCAGCCTTCTCCATGTGCCACCATGCACTGTTCACTCTGGATATAAATAAGTCCCATCTCCACTCCCCCTGAAAAAAGTAAATTCCCACCTCCCTCACCTCATCTACTATCAAACCGAGCCTAAGTCTTTCTCACACTACTTCAGACTTCTCTTTTACCATTGAGCCATTCCTCATGATGGAAAATGCTATCCACATCCAGAGACAGAACTATGGCGTCTGAATGCAGATTGAAGGGAAAATTTCAGAATGCCACCAATATACTGAAGTGATACTCTAAAAAATTGAAATAATATTATTTCCCTGCTGAGAAGGAGAGGCACTGTGGCACTGTAATACAGTGGGAAGAAGTCTGGGTTTGGTTTCATAGAATCTAGGTTCACATCACAGCTCAGTTACTTAATAACCTATGTCAATTAAATAAGGTAATTTTCCTTTGACTGTCATCTCTCTTACTTGAAAAATATTGGTGGTAAGGGGATGGTGATAGATCTTATATAAACCCCCTTCCAACTCTGAATGTAGGTTCTATTTCAAATAACATTTTTAAGTTCCTTATCTCAAACAAATCACAAATTGATTTTGACAACTAAAGACCACCATAATCCAGCTCCCATCTACTCTTCCAAATTTATTTCACCTTAAGTCCTTTTACAGAAATTATGTTCTAGCCAAACAGACCTGCTTGCTGGACTCTAAACCATTCATTCCTTCTCTTCCTTGCTGTCTGTACAAGTTGTACTTTATGCCTGTAATACACTCAAAGGTTAATTCTGCCCCTGAGAATCCTTTGTTCTGTTCAGGTCTTAGACCAATTGCAACCTCTTGTGGAACATCTTTGATCTCACTACATATTAGTACTCTCTTATCATTTTTTTCTTTTTCTCCCTTTGAAAAGTGTATCTTCTAGTACAATCTGAGCTACATAAAAGCAGGCATAACATATTTTTATTTTTGTATCCCTAGCACCTATCACATTAACTGGCACTAGCATTGTAGTTCAATTTTGTTTTCTTTTTAATGAACTAAGAAAATAACCTATGCTATAAGGGAGGCAAAATTCCACACCTGCTCTCAATCTGAGAGGTTTAACAAGAGCCAGTACTAAGGATATTCAGTCAATAGCCCCTATAGGTGTAATAAAGAGAGAAATTTTGAAAATATATTTTTCATAAAAGTATTTTAGTTTCAGAAAATTCCACATTTCATGGTTTGTAGATATTTGTTTTGTTATAATACAAGCTACATGTAACTTCAAACAGACTCAAGACATAAAAGGCACAATTTTCAGAAGCAAGGAGATGAGTGAAATTTTTAAGCCTTGCCTAAGGGTTGCCAGTGGTTTGCCTTAGTTTCTATCTCTTCAAATGCTTTTAAGGGAATGCTAAAGATAGGTACAATATGACAAAGTGTTGAATTCTCAGTGGTATGATAAAAAGCAACTATTTCAAATATAGAGGAACAACCTTGGGCAAATTTCTAAGTTTCAATTTCCTTAACTATAAAATGAATTGGTTTGATCAGGTGTTTTATAAGGTCACTCCTACCTTTATATACTATGATAAACTGTCTCAAAATGAAAATATTTCTTTGCCAGTCATCAGGAAAAAAAAGTTTCATGTTTTTAATCTTCATTGAAAACAAAACACTTTATAATTTAATTTAGCTACTAGAGTGGTTAACAAAATATTACATTTAAGGTACTTTATCTGAAAATGTTATAAATATAAGAGCTAGTTTTGCTAATAATTGCTATTGTTATTCCAATAAAATATGACATTCAACTTTTTCAAAAATTGATGAATAATTTTTAAACAAATCTTTAAAATAGACAATTGAAAATGAATTTTTTTTTGAAAATAGTATGTTTTTTTTCCAATTACATGTAAGGATAGTTTTCAAAATTCATTATTTATAAAATTTTGAGTCCCAAAATTTTTCTCTCTGAGTCCCTTTCATCCCTTCTCCCCAAGATAATAAGACATCTGATATAGGTTACACATGTGCAATGTAAACATATTTCTGCTTTAGTCAAGTTGTGAAAGAAGAAACAAAAGGAAAAGCCACTAAAAACAAAAACAAAAGTGAAAATAGTATACATTCTGACTCAGTAGTTCTTCCTCTGGATGTGGATAGCATTTACCATAATGAGTCTTTTGGAATTGTCTTTGATTATTATATTGTCAAGAAGAGCTAAGTCAATTGTAGTTGAACATCATGTAACGTTGTTCTTACTGTGTACGATATTTTCCTGATTGTGCTTACTTCACTAGCAACAGTTCATGTAAGTCTTTCCAGGTTTTTCTGAAAACAGCCGGCTCATTATTTCTTATAGAACAACAGTATTCCATTACATTCATATACCACAACTTGTTCAGCCATTCCACAATTGATGGCTATCCCTTCAATTTCCAATTCTTTTCCACTATATAAAGAGCTGCTATAAATATTTTTGCATGTATATATCCTCTTTCCCTCTTTTTATGACCTCTTAGGGATACTGACCTAGTAGTGGTATTGCTAAGTCAAAGAGTATGCTTGGTTTTTACAGCCCTTTGGGCATAGTTCCAAATTGCTCTCCAGAATGGTTGGATCAGTTCACAACTCCAATAACAATGTATTACTTTCCCAAATTTTTCCACTATTCCAACATTTATCATTTTCTTTTTCTGTCTTATTAGCCAATCTGAGAGGTGTGAGGGGTACCTCAGAGTTGCTTTAATTTTCATTTCTCTAATCAATAATAATTTAGTGCAGAAAATGGATTATTTTATGAAAGCTAATTTGAAACTGTGATTAATTTAGTTTGAATTATTGTCAGGTAATTATTTTAAATTTTGACACATAGCCTTTAAAAAGGCAGAAAGGATTGTTGTTTAAACATACTGTGATTACCGATATTATGATTTGATTAGACCTGCTATTTTTTTCCTAAATTTTCATTAGAGTCTAGATACCAAACCAGCTACAGATGCTTTTTTCATTTCCTGAGAAGATATTTTAGCCTACTTCTGGAAAATAAGGTTAAAATTGCTGATACAAACCTGAATAAAATAATGATTGAATTGATGGGACAACACTTATAAAATGGCTAAGCTTCTTAGATATGATTTGCAATAATTGAATTCCAAGTTATCAAATGATTATTTTTTTTACTGTTGATAAAACAAATGGAATCATCTTGGTTTGTTTCCTTACTCTTAAAGTTTCTAGGATATCAATGTATGGATAAAAATCCATGGGAATCAAAACATTGTACTGTGTTCTGGGCAAAATAAGCTGCTTGTTTTAAAATTCAGTATAAATCTTTAAAAAAAAACTCAAAAATACCACATGTCCAAAGATTTAGGGATCAGTTTTTGGAATGGGCCAGTGCTATAGTGTTTAAAGCTTCTTTCCAGTTCATAGCAATTAAACCTGTAATTAGATATGGAGTGCAAACTGTGCCCAACCAATTTAATTTCCTTTCATGGCAGAGTGACAGGACAAATGGAAAAGACAAAAGAGAGAAGTGTAAATTATCAGGATTCTGTAAGAATATGAATAATATTGTAAAAGAATGACATATTGGCACATTTGGAAATTAAACCTTGACCATGCTATTTGTGACTATCATAATAGTAATCAGACTAAAGAGTAATCATCAGTGTCTCAGTGTCCCATAATCTACCATCAGACATATGCAAACTGCTTTTGGGAGAGACTTGTCCCTGTTATATGCAGTATCCTTATTGTTGTCCTGGGGTGGTGGAGAGGGTGAGGAGGGTGGGGAGGAAGGAAGGGGGCAATGAGAAAGAAAGTATATATGCAGATGACATAATACTTGATGGAATTTCAATTTCTAAGAAATATAACACTAATTATGCCTGTAAATCCTGACTTATTTTACATCAAATATATGTGGATTTCATCATTGTGAGTTCTCCCTTCACTCCCTTCACTAATTCAGAACAAAACCCCTTTATTAGTAGTAGAGGGTCAGATCTTCTTCTTCAATTGCTGAAGAAAGCAAGAAGAGACTGACAGAAAGGCAGACCATACAAGTAAATAGATGACAAAGATGGAGAAAGACAAAGACAGAGATTAGAGAAATATCCTTGCTTCCAGGCTTCTAATGATGAGCTTTTCTGAATGTAATTAGATTGATCCTAAAACAATGGATTTAGGGTCTGTTTCCAGGCTGATTGACAAAGCCTTTTCAGCTTGGCAAGTACTGGCAGAGCTTGTCATTGTCACAGCAATTGAGAACCCAGGGCCAGCTCAGTGCTATAAAAAAGGATTAAAGTAGGAGTACATTGGAAAAGCCCTAATAATATAGAATGAAATTCAATTGGAACAGGTAGAAAGCAAAGACAAAATGAAAAATCACAAACAAAAAATAACATAAAACACCGGAGACCTCTTTTGATATCCAGGACCCTCTTGGATAAAACTTTGTCATGTAAAATATTTTTTACTGCTCTTCAAAAGGTTTCAGAGTTTGTTTGGAATCCAGTTGCACACATCTCAATCAGTCTGACATCTCTCTCACCATGTCAAACTACCTTCAGCTAACAATACTTCATTAAATTCAAAAGAAAAATGTTTTTAATATCAGAAAAAAATCCAGTTCTGAGAATAGTTAACATTAGACTGTAGTTCAAAACAAAGAGGGCTAATATTGACTATAGCCTCGTACACTCTTCTTATTAGACAAAACCAGGAATGTTCTCCTAACTAGGTAGACACTAATGTTGCTGAACACTATACTGTCCTACCTTTTAGCAACAATGAAAATAAATTTTTCAAAGCAAGAGGCTTATTATGGTATTGATGAAAAAA
>CM053622.1:262908368-262928576 GCA_028646595.1 Phalanger gymnotis | reverse complement strand
CCCTTTCCTAAATGCCAACCATACTAGGTGGCTGATGATGGAGACTACAACAGATATCACAAGGATTTAAAAGTCCCAAACAGTGCCATCCCAGAGATAGCCAGCAGAACAACAAGGGAGTTCAATGACCCAAGTGAAATGCTGGTAAAGGCACAAGGAGAAGAATCATGGGTGACTTTTAGTGCCATTTTCATTTCACAAGCCATTAGTAGAACAGCCCAAAGACTCCTGACTTTCATCACCCCAAGATGTTTAAATCAATTACTGTAGGAAGACATGATTGGTAGGCTGGCATCCCTATAGAGATCTTCAAGGGAGGCCCAGCCAGACCCCAGCATGGTCTTGCTGGAGTAACCTACGGCTGAGGCGTGTACGGTAAGTATTTCTTGCCTGAAGGGAGCTCTTTGGTGAAGACGCCTTTAGGAAACAATTTTTTGGCCTCCTCTTCAGAGATAGTTGGAACAACCATGACACTATCCCCACATTTCCAGTCAACAGGAGTAGTTGCAACCTTCTTGTATGCTGTCAACTGAAGGGAATCAACTACTCTGAGGATCTCATCAAAGTTCCTGCCAGTAGTTGCTGCGTAGAGGATAGACAGCTTCAACTTCTTATCGGGGCCAAAAAAAAAAATACCACACGACCTGTCAGAGGCATGCCCTGCCCATCCCATTCATCTGGGTCTAACATGCCCAACTTGATGGCAAGGTCCCGGTTGTGATCGTCAATGATTGGGAAAGGCAGTTTCTCTGTGGGCTCATCTCCATTGTGTGCATTGATATCCTTACTCTAGCCAAGATGGTCCTGGACAGAGTCAATAGAAAGCCGGATCATCTTAACATTCCGCTTTGCAAATTCTGGGGCCAGCTTTGCAGCACGGTCCAGCTCTGTTGTGCACGCTGGAGTAAAATCCCGAGGGTGGGAGAAGAGAATGCCCCATGAGTCTCCGAGGAAGTCGTAGAAGCGGATGCGGCCACTCGTGGTGTCCGCCTAGAAGTTGGGGGCCTCGTCTCCGAGCAGCAGACCTATGGCGGCCGCGGTGGCGGCGAGGGACAGGAGGATGACCAGGCGGAGGACGAGGAACCGCAGCCAACATGGGCGCTCTTTCGTGCTGGGCTGCCTCTCTCAGGGCTGCAGAAAAGCTGAATTTCCATTTCTTAACAATTTCTGTGTTGTTGCTTTGAAGATCTCACCTGACCACTTTTTTTTTTTTTTTCCCATTGCGCATTACTCTTAGAATGAACAATTTCTGTAGATGATAGAGAGGATAGAAATACTGCCATATAGTATCAATTGTCCTATGTCAAAGAAACTAATCAAAATATTAAGCATTGCTATGCCAAAGACATATGCCTGGTGTAATCCATCCTTCCGTCTTTCCACTGAATTATGAACAACTCTTCTTTGAATCTGGCTACACAATGAGTTCTTAGTATATCTGATTGTATTATGATCTAATCAATGTCCCTCATTCTTTCCCACAAGGATATTATGTGATACTTTATCAAAAGTCTTGCTGCTAAAAGAGTCTTTATCAAATGTTTTAGCATAGTGATACCTAAGGTTAGTCTGCAAAATAGGTAAATTCTAACCAGACCATTTCCTTCATCTACTAGTTTAGCAATCTTGCCAAAAAGGAAATGAAATTAGTCTTGCATTAATTATTCTTGATGAACCCATTATGACTTTGTTCAAACATTTTTTTCTCCTTTTCTCAAAATTATGCAACCTCTCTCATGTCTCTTTTTTGGTCATTTTGTTAAAAGCCAAATAATATTTGCCTTTCTTCACTCTACTGATGATTGATTTATTTTCCATGATCTTCTAAATACCACTGTCAGCAATTCTTCATCATTTATACCCATTCTTTCAGAATGTGAGGATTAAAGCTCATCAGGGTCAAGAAACTGACATTCTTAAAGGAGAGCTAAGTATTCCCACAATCTCCTTATTCATCTCGAATATCAACTACTTGTTAATAATTTTTGTTCTGTCTTTTCCAGTGTGTCATTCTCCTTTGCAGAGAAACTGAAACATAATAAAAATGTTCATCTTTGCCTTTTCTCTGTCGTCAGTTAATTTCATCTCTTCTGCCTCATTCAAAAGTCTTTTCCTTTCTTTAATTCTCTTTTCCCCCAATATAAATTTTGTATCCTTTTTTGTTGTTTTTAAGTGTATTTCTTACACTATTTTTACATGATATTATATTCATATTCTTTTTGTTGACCTTGCTTCCATCTTCTGTGCAGTAAAACAAAATCTAAGTTATTTGGTGAGCTCTCTGTGCTCACCATCGACAGACTAATCCCATTTTTTTTGCTCATTATAATATTTTCCTTTTATTTCTAGAGAATTTCATTCATAAGTGTCTGCCATTCTTTCTAGACATTCCCAGAATTATTTAAATGTGTGTGTGGGGGTGTGAGTCCAATTTTTTTCTGAATTTATTAGAACTTGCTTTCCTCAAGTCTACAGTATTTGACAGAATATAACCCTTTTTTTCATTCCATTTATGTCATAAGTTAAAAATAGAGTAGTCATTGCCCTACCCCCCCCAGATGCTGATTATTTCCACCCCACAAACCAGTACCTCCCTATCATTATGAATGAAACCCAGAATAGAACTAGGCCCTACTGATTCTTTTATCTTTTGAAAGATGAAACTATCAGTACAGAAAGTCGAGAATTTAGTAGCTACTGCACTTTTCTCTGCTGTATCATGTTCTCTGTTCCAGGCTTGTGATCCACTTCCCATATTGCCAATATAGTCCTCCTTTCTGTTCAGGTGGTCTGTAGAAAATTATGTCAATGAAAGCACAACTTCCATTACTCGTTTTTTGTCTTCTGCTTTTGGAAGAGAAGACGAAAGAATAGAATAGAATAGAATAGAATAGAATAGAATAGAATAGAATAGAATAGAATAGAATAGAATAGAATAGAATAGAATAGAATAGAATAGAATAGAATAGAATAGAGTAGACTACAGTAAAATGGAATAGAATAGAATAGAATAGAATAGAATAGAATAGAATAGAATAGAATAGAATAGAATAGAATAGAATAGAATAGAATAGAATAGAATAGAAGTTCCTTTATGGAATCAAGCTCTTCCAGTAGCTCCTTATAAACTCCAGTAACAAATATACAATTCTCTGCTTGGTATTCAAAACTCTTTATAACCTACCACCTCACTCAAAAACTTTCTAGACTTTTCATAACGTATGTCCTCTCCTCCTCCACTATAAATTCTGCAATCCAGTGACACTTGCTCCAGTCTCCTTGCTCTTCCTTGGACAAGACACTCCATCTCCTGACTTCAAACATTTTCACTGGCTGTTCCCTATGACTGAAAGATTCATCCTCTTTAACCCCACCTCCCTGTTTCTCTGACTTCCTTTAAGAAACATCTAAAATCCAATCTTTTAGGAAGCTTTTCCTGAAATCCATTTATTCTAGCTCCCTCCCGTCTTGATTTTTTTTTCTGAATTTATCTTATCTATAACTTGTTTATGGACAGTTGTTTGCACATTGTCTTTCTCCATTAGACAGTGAGTTCCTTGAAACTACTTCAGGCATCATCTGTCTTTCTTTAAATACTAAGTGCAATGCCTGTCACATTGTAGATGGTTAACAAATGTTTACTAACTGTCTGATTTTATAAACTTTTGTATTGCAGAGCTGAAAATAATTTTATATCTCATAAGTTCTTAAATGATGTTTTATTCATTCACTGAATCATTAAAGGACCAAATGGTAAGATTTTCACAATTAATGTTTGTAATGGCCCTAAGAATTTTATAACTTTCTACTCAATCATCCATTACTGTTTCTAGAGAAACAGAACATAGTGACACTATACTTAGAGCTTTTAGTGTCTCCAATGCATTGGCTTCCATTACCAAAAATTACTTTACCTGGTGATCAGTCATCTAGTAATGAGCCTCTCTCATCTAGTAATGAGCCTCTCTATTTAGATAAATTGGAACACAGAAAATAACCTACTCTCATTATTTGAATTTTGGTGGAATCTGCCAGAATTTTCACTGCTCTGTGATAGACATCAGCAACAAAAGATAATCTCCATAACATAATTAGGCATCACAATGGATTTTATGATGCAATTACTAATAAAGCTAGACACAAATAATTTTACCTTTAATATTTTTCAGTGATTTGTTCCTTAAATACTAAATAAAAATTGAACTGTCAGGCTTTCTTAGCTGTAAACAGGATGTTTTTCAAAAAAATATCATTGTTTTTTCATCCAAGTACACATCCCCAAACCCAAATAGTTTACATTAGGTAGAAGCAATGTCTAATGCAATCAATTTGTTGAGCATAGGGAAATATTGTCAAAGCATAATTTTGTCTGCAAGACACATTTTCTCCTCTGAAAAATGTTGATGACACATCCATCAAGAGTCTTGTCAAAACATTATTGCTATGAAGAGTTCTATGAGCCAGCGAGTTACTATGTATTTTTCTATGAAAAACAACCCTTGTACTTGCTTCACATTGCTACATATATTTGTCTTGTCATGAAAATGAAAAAGAGCTGAACATAAACTTGTTCCTTCTTACAATGAATCATGTCTGACACACATAATCATCTGTTATTTTATGTATTTCTGAGAGATGCTCTGCTTCATCTTCCAAGTATAGAAGGTTTACATCTGGGTCACTTAAAGTGAGAACATGGTAGAAAATTTCCGAAGATTCTTTTTAAAAATGGAAATTGGATGATCTAAGCAGCGTTGCTTTAAAGAATATGCATGTGTAGACATGGGGAAGATTGGAGGAAATTACATAGGAAATTATGAGTATTTTGTACAAGAAGTTTCTCACAAACCCTCTTAATTCTAATGCCTTTCCTCTGTTAATTATTTATTTTTTGTTCTGTTTTTATATAATAATATGTTGTCTCCCCTATTTGATTGTGAATCTCTTGAGGGCAAAGACTGTTTATCTTTTTTTTTTTTGTATTTCCAATACTTAGCACAGTATCTGCTACATAACAGACAGTTAATAAATGTTGATTGATTGAATTCCAACATTTGGTTATTTCTAGTTGTAGCAATTGGAAAGAGGTTCAGAGGAATTTTAAATGAAGACTTGATTAGTTTCTAAACTCCATTTTTTTTTTCATTTGGTGACAAATGGCTCTCCCAATGAGTGATTATTTGGCATTTCAATAGTTATAATTTAATTAAATTTTTAATTCTAAAACTATGAGCAAGGAACCATATAAGCAATGATGGAAGTGCAAAGACAGAGCTCAGGATAATACATTTGCATGACTCTAGGAGATATCATTTTAAAACCAACCAATTTATCATAAATCATTTATAAAATGCTCTCTATGTGCCAGGAACTGTGTTAAGTACTGTAATACAAAGAAATATGATAAACTTTCCTTCAAAAACCATACATCCTAATGAAGGGATCAACATATAAATAATTGGGTATGTATATGTATATAATCTGTGTATATATGCACACATATATACACACATAAACACAGATTATATATAATAAAATATGTGTATGATGCAATATAGATGCAGTTAAATATGAGAGGAGATTTGTAAAAGCCTTCTGTAGAAGGCAATATTTGAGTTGTCTTGAAAAAAAACAGAGAAAGTGTGAAACATTTATTCGTGCATGCAGTGAGGTAGGGGTGAGGGCAAGGGGGTACCTTTATAGGCCAAGAGATAACAAGCACAAAGGCACAAAGATGGGAGACAGAGTATCATTTGTGAGGACCAACTTGGAAAATCACTTTGGAAACTTGGAGTCTTGAATATCAGAGAGCTTATGACTTATTTAATGTCACACATTGGTAGAATCCTCAAGTTCTTATTCCAAATCCAATGCCTTTTTCATTACAATCCTTGCTCTTAAGGAATTTAAAATCTTAGAGTAACAAAATTGCAACAATCAAAATGCATTAAGTCAATGTTTGATATGCAATATTTTGATGATTTTATGTGTGTTATTTCCATTCAATTTATTCTGTGATTAGACACAGGGTGATAGATTCAAAATCACAGAATTGCAGACTGAGATTACAAAGATGTCAGCTGAATTTTTTTTAATCTATAAAGGATAAGTGTTCCTCATTATAATATACCTGAATGTTGTTCAGGACACTTAAACTACTTGAAGACCTTTAATGAGAAATCATTGATTAACTCCTGGGGCAGGTTATTTAACTTTTAGATAGCTTTGATTGTTGGGAATATTTTTCTTTATCTTAGTTTTAAATTTGTTTCTGCCACTTCCAACTTGATATTCTGGGACAAAACAAGGTAAATCTAATCTCTCTTTAAAAACTGTAACACAGCTAGCTTTATGTCCTACTTCTACCACCATCTTTCTGCTGAGTCTTGTCTTTTCCAGGTTAAACATGCCAAATTCTTCTAATATATCCTAATCTGATCAAGGCTCATATGATCTTTAAGACTTTGGCTTCTCTGAAGGTTATCAATGTTCTTTCTGAATTTTTGTACCCCCAAATGAAAACAGTATTGCAAAAGTGGTCTGACTAAAACACACTTGAGAGGAACAATCATTTCCCTACTCTTAGAAGCTATGTCTCTCAGTGAAACCCAAGATTTTTTTTTTCTCTGAGGAGTGGGATGGGAAAGGTCAGGGGGATTGGAACATTGTCACATTGTCAGTGGAATTGTGAGCTGATCCAGGCATTCTGGAAAGCAATTTGGAACTATGCTCAAATGGCCATAAAAATGTGCACATCCTTTGACCCAGCAACATCACTTGTAAGGCTGTATCCCAAAGAGATCAAACAAGTGGGAAATGGACTAGTATGTACAAAAATATTTATAGCAGCTTTTTTTTTGTGGTGGCAAAGTATTGGAAATCAAGGGGATGTCCATCAATTGGGGAATGGCTAAACAAATGCTTATACTCCATATACTCCAGTATACTCCATAAACAATTGTTTATAGTCCGTACTATTGTGCTATAAGAAATGAGGAACAGATGGACTTCATTATACCTTGGAAAGACTTATAAGAACTGATGCTGACTGAGGGGAGCAGAATCAGGAGAATATTATATACTAACAGACACACATGGTATCTGTGGGCACTAACTTTGATAGACTTAGCTCTTCTTGTCAATGCCATGTTCAAAGACAGCTATAAAAGACTCATGATGGCAAAAGCTATGCACATCCAGAGAAAGAATTATGGAGTCTGAATGCAGATTGAGGCAAACTATTTGCTCTCTTTTTTTGTTCATTCTTTTTGGTTTCGTTTCTTCTTTCTCATGATTCATTCCATTGGTTATGATTCTTCTTTACAATTTGACTATTATGTAATTAAGTTTGATTTGAAGGTATATGTAGAACCTATGTCAGATTACATGCCGTCTTGGGGGGCAGGGGGGAGGATAGGGAGGGAGAGAAAATTTGGAACTCAAAAATTTGTGGAACTGAGTGTTATAAATTTTAAAAAATCAAAGAAAAGGAGAAAAAGAAAGTTCAGTAGGGCTACAACATTGTCCTCCTGACATATTAACCTTATAGTCACTTACACAGTAATTTATCACATGCAAGTTAACCTAATACTTGATTGCTCTTAGGAACTTTATGGATCCTGTCTTTCAGTGTGCTATCTAAGCCTACCACCAGTCTTTCCTCTATGTATTTGATTAGCCTGGAATCCATGTCTTTATTCAAATCACTGATATTAAAAAGATGTTAAAAGTGCAGGGCCAAGCATACAGTTTTGGGGGGAACTCTCTTTAACAATGACTTTGAAAACAAAAGATTGTTTTTTGAATCTGGTCAGTCATCCAATTCTATGTATCTTTATCTCTCCCACAAAAATAGAAGGAGATGGCTCTTCAAATGTGCTTCTAAAACCTAAGTAAATCATAAGTATAACATTATCCCTCATGGGCCAACTTTGTCATCTTATTAATAAAAAGAAATCAGGTTAGATATATGTTGAAGAAGCAATGCTGAATTGTAAAAATAACTGCTTCTTTTTCCCCCTAGATATGCATATATCATCTTTTTAATGATCCTTCCTAAAATGTTCCCAATAATTGAAATCAAACTCACTGGTCTATGCCTTAAATATTCTATTATCTTCCCTCTTTTGAAAAGAGACATTTG
The DNA here is from genome assembly GCA_028646595.1 of Phalanger gymnotis. NCBI lineage: Eukaryota > Metazoa > Chordata > Mammalia > Diprotodontia > Phalangeridae > Phalanger > Phalanger gymnotis. Next base: position 262,920,433 of record CM053622.1, on the reverse strand, counting down.
CCTTTCTGCTGTACTGCAATATCTCTCCCAGCAAAAGTATTATTGACCATGGCTCAGCAATCATATCAGCCAATTCATTCAGTACCTGAGTACCTAAACTACTAGATATTGTTCATCTAGGTAAGGTAATTTGAACTCATCAAGGTTATTTAGGTCATTTTCAGTGTAGGAGTGTTTTGGGTCTTCATTGAACTGAACAACTTTGGCCTCTTTGGCATTAGTGGTAGGAGTATGGAAGTGTATTACTGTGATGCTGAATGGTTTGCCTTGGATTCAAACAGATATCATTATGTATTTTTTGAGATTATACTCCAGTATTGCTTTTGATGCCCTTTTATTGATTATCATGGCTACTCCATTTCTTGTAAGGAATTCTTGCTCGCAGTCATATAAGTATTAATCACCTGAATTAAATACACACATTCCCATCCATTTAAGTTCACTGACATCCAAGATGTTAATGTTTAATATTTCCATCTCCTCTTTGACCACATTCAGTTTACATTGCTTTATAGATTTTACATTCCAGGTTCCTATGCAATATTGATCTTTACAGCATTGGGCTTACCTTTCATCAGTCAATGCAAAAGAGCTTCCTTTTAGATTTGGCCTAGCCATTTCATTAATTCTGGAGATGCTGGTAGTTGTCCTCTACTTTTCTCCAGTAGCATATTAGATACTTTCTGACCTGAGGGGCTCATCTTCTGATGTTATCTCTTTTATTATTTTAGTAGTGTACATGGAGTTTAGCAAAGATATTGGATTGGTTTGCCATTTTCTTCTTCAGTGGGTCAGCTTTTGTCAAAAATCTCCACTATGATGTATCCATCTTGGGTACCCCTGCATAGCATTGCTCACAGTTTCATGTAGCCACACAAGCCCTTCCATCACAACAAGGCAATCATCCATATGGTTAGCAACTATTTGGTTTCCAATAGAACAACAACAAAGATGCATCTTTGCTTTTACTATGCTTTTAAATTTAAATTTACCTTGTTTTGTCCCAGAATATCAAGTTGGAAGTTGCAGAAACAAATTTAAAACTAAGATAAAGATGTTTTAGGTGTTACATGGAGTATACATCTAAATAATATCTATATTAATGGGTATCAACATTTTAGTAACTGAAATAGTATAATTCCAAAAAAAGTTTTCCAGAATGTTGTATTAACTCAGAAGTCCATGAACAATGAAATACTATCTGTCTTTCCACAACCCTTACACAGACACAAACAGTATGATGTAATATTAATGAAATGGTCTGTAATCTCCAATTCTCTGATTCTACCATACATTTCCTCTTAATTTTCCCTTTGTGAGATCAGTACATATTCCGCAGTTTCGTGAAATGAAATTGGTTATAACATATATGTATACCATCGATGTTTTATACACGTATTATATGTAAATTTGCATATATAGAGATATGTTATATATGTATATTGGATAAACCCTTATTCGTCAAATTTCAGACAGATCACCCCCCCCAATTCCACCAATTGCCTCTTTATTTTAGACTAATTTTATGCATGAAAAAAGCTTTTCAATTCAAAGATGTTTTATTTAATCTTTTATAAATGTTTTTATCCTTTGCTTAGGAATATTCATCTCTATAAATATAACAAGTACTATATGTGATCTCTTCCTTTTCTATTTTTAAATTGTATGGTATATAACTTTCATAGGTATGTATCTACTTGTATGTATCTAAACTTAACATCGTGTTCCTCAATATAGTTTTTCAACAGGTGAGCTTTATTATATGAAAGCACAAATAATACAAAACCAAGATTATGTTATTTTAATAAATTAAAACTGATAATCTTATAAGAAGTTATATTTTAAGCATTTATTTCAAGACTACATAAATCTTTTATTTCTTTTTCTTTTAAATGACAGAGTATTTTCTTTGACAGTTATGTTGTTTGCAAATGTAATTCCTAATTTAGTAGAAAGATGTAACTACATTCCTGGAGGGTGGCTAACAGCAGGGGAAAACAATTAAAGATTGCTAAAAATAGTCTTTTCTAATTTATTCAAATGAAACTCACAATGCACTTAACATTGGTCTTTGTCTCATTAGTTTATTTCTAGTTAATTACAAAAAATGTGTAAGAAAAATAAATTAAAAAGTAGAGAGTATCCAAGATGAATAAGAAGCTCCATTTTCCTTTATCTCTGCTGATGTGCAAATGACAGATCGATAAGCAGAGCTGATATCCATTTACTTTCTCAAGAGACCAGAGAATTTTTTCCTACACTGCTGACAAGGACTACAAAGTCCCACATTTTGGCATATTTTCTTGGGAGTATTACAGAGGAAAAAAGAAGCCATTATTAACTCACAGGAATTTTACATGTTATCAAAGTTTCTTACTCTTTCACTGTTGGTCTACATGTGGCAGAATGTCGTGGGGACAAAACAAGGAAACAAGCATAGGGAAATATGGTACTTGTTATGAAGGGCTAGCATCCCTACTCATACCAGAGGATTAGCAGTCTGGAAAAGCATGAATAGAAAAGAGACAAAAAGAAGTCAAAGAGTGAGCAAGAGTAAATATCCAGAAACTGAAAAGGAAAAAGATTATGAAACAAAAAAATTGTTCAGCCACAAAGGCAACTCAAAGTTCAAATGAAGTTGCTGGGATTCAGTGGGAGTAAACAGAACAAGGCAAATTTAAATAGAACAGGGTCTGTAAGAGCTGATCAATGTAGCTACACAATGGCCCCAACTTTGCAAATTTTTGTTTTACCAATCCCTAAGGAAGCCAGAATCAATCCTTACATGTTTGAATTGGCAAATGGTAGCATACAGCTGAGTATCGGAATGAAAGAACAGGGTCAACAGTAGCTCTTGACAAGCAGGTCCTGAAATTCAATGTAATGCATAGCAGTTAATGCTAGTAAGGAGGAAAGGACACTCTAGACTTGTTTCTTTATGAACAAAACACACACACAAACACACACACATGCATACATACATATCCATATACACATATATACATACACAGATATGTATATAAAAATAGATAGATTAACTGCACCTCAATATAATTGGCTTCTGTAACCCAATGTATTTTATTTTAGACATTTAAAAACTTTTTTTTTCCTGAGATGAGTTCCATAGGTTTCAAATATTTCTGTGGCTGTCCACTAAGCAATAAAAGTTGTTCATGCAGAAGCCCATGGATTAGATGGTCTCTAAAGTCTTATCCAACTCTAGATCCCTTATCTAATGACACCTTTCCTCTCAATCTTCCTTTTATGAGAACAATGCACTTGTCTCATCTGTGTGGAATAAAAAAAAAAAAAACACCATTAATTTAATAAAAAATTCATGTCTTACATAAATTATTCTTCCTATAGCTTAAATTATGTTGTAATAAATATAAAGTTATATATTCTTTTACTCATCATTTAATCCACAAACATTTATTAAGTGACTAATATGTATTAAGCACTGTGCTAGGCACTAAGATGACCAAGACTGACCTAAAATATATCTCACCTCAAGAAGTTTACATTCTGGGAGAAGGAGAGATAAGGGGTGTTTGTGTGTGTGTGTGTGTGTGTGCATGCCTGTGTGTGTGCATGTGTTTGTGTGTGTGTGTGCGTGTTTCTATAAACATCTAAAATCTATGTATACATTGAGAGAAAAGCTAGAATCCAAGAGATATATGCAAAATAATTACAAGGGAAGTTTATAGTTTGGGATGGGTGGGGAGGCAGGCAATAATGATGAGGTTTGGGGTTGAGGGGTGTTTGAGGCCTGAAAATACTGACACACTGGGTCTTGTCAAATGAATTTGACTCAAGCCTTCTCAGCCAAGTTAAAACAAAGTTTATTAAGGATTTGCCATATTGGGTTGTCATTAGAAATCTCACCATTTGAGATGCTTGGTTTCACAAACAGGCCAGATTCAATCTACTGAGCTAGATTGAATCTGAGTGCCTTCATGGAGGCAAGATAAGACTTATATACAAAAAGATTGTGGGAGGGATTGAAGGGTAGTCTTGAGTAGTCTGAGATGACTAGAGGAGGGGTTTAGAGCAGACTGGGGTGACTGGAGTGAGGTCAGACTCCAGAGTGGGAAATAGGCTAAGAAGAGATGAAGATGGATGATAGAAGGCTAGGGTAACAGAGCTAGGGTATAGATATTTTGATCAATATCAAGGGTAGGAAACAGCCAGAAGGCAATCCAGAGGTAACCAGACAATGGAAGGCTAGGCTAGGTTATTTGGGCATGAAAAGCAGATTAGGTGGGAAGATTCTAGGTGGGGTTCAAGGGTGTTCCCACTGTCTAAATCTCATCAATACCAGCTGGGGAAAATAAGAAAGGAAGCTTTTATGGAAGAAGTGGCACTTGAAATGACTCTTTGATGGCAAATAGGGATCCTAAGAATCAGAACTGAGGGGGAAGAGAATATTAGGCATTAGAACAATTACACCAAAGAGAGAAAAGGGAAAATGGAGTGCCATCATTGAGGAACAGTATAACAGGCACTTTGAATTGCAAAATTTCAGATATCTTTAGAGAAATGCAGTAGCTGAAGAAGGAGCAGTATTATAAATGTGAAAGCAAAACAGTGAATAATAGTAATATTTCTAAATGTTCATTTTTGGCATGGTAGTAAGAATACTCTATTTTTTATTAAAATTAGTTGCCTGTAGGCATTGAGAAATTAAATATGCTTTATTGTAAATTGTTAATCACAGATGTTTCCTAAAGTTATGTAGGAATTATAGAAAGAGTTTTAAGAATATATTTAAATAATCTCACCTCATTAAAAAAAAGATTAAATCATAACTTAAACTAAAATCATCTTTCTCCCAATAATTCATAAATAATATTGTGTAATTGTGGAAGTAGTGATGAGGTTAAAGAAAAATGATGATGGTAAGGAACCATAGGTTTCTAGGGGTGCTCAAGAACCCAAAATACCAACACCCCGGGTACTGCCAAAAGAATTCGACTTGAGCCTTCTCAGCCAAGGAAAAAGACAAAGTTTATTAAGGATTCACCATAATGGGCTGTCTTAAGAAATCTTACCATTTGTGATGCTTGTTTTCACAAGTGGGCCAGATTCAATAGATTCAGTCTGAGCTAGACCGAATCTGAGTGCCTTCATGGAGGCAAAATGAAACTTATATACACAAAGATTATAGGAGGGATCTAGGGTGGGTCTTGAAGAGGGATTTAGGGAAGGTCTTGAAGAGGAGTCTAAGGAGGAGCTTGATGGGACTCGGATGAAGTCAGACTCCAGGGTGGGAAATAGTTGAAGTCTACCTGGAAATGACAGACAATAAGAGAGCTAGGGTAACAGAGCTAGAGTATAGCTATTTTGATCAGGCTCAAGGGTGGGAAGCAGTTGGACAATAGAGGGCTAAGCTGGGTAGAGGTTTGGGCCTAATGATAATGTAAGGTTATAGCCTCAGGCCAAGGCCCAATCAAGTTGGAAGATTCAAGGAGAGTTCAAGGGTGTTCTGAGAGACTGTATGCCAGATTCTAGGGGGTTCCCAGAGACTGTACCCTCATCAGTAGGAAAAGGAAATAAGAGACACTTTTGATTATAACTAGATCTTTGCATTATATGCATCTAATACTGACCTACCAGATTTCAGTTACACTTATAGGTTTTAATGGTATTTAGCATGTCAGTGGCAGTTGCTTTATTTTGTCCATGCTAAGTAGACTATCTGGAAAATTACAGAAAAATAGATTTGCTCTGTGTGTCAAACTGAAACTCAAAGTCAGGTCCTGCTCTGCCTTTACATTTGAAAAAGAAACAAACTGAGAACTATGGACACTCAATATTATTTGTGTTAATGCAAGCAGATAGGCTAATATTTTCCTCCCTTACTGCCAGTTTGATTCTGAGAAAAGACTATATTTCCTATGAGACCTTGGACCACAGTTTATAAATGATGATTGGATTAGTGTAAGAACTCAGTTTTCCAAGGCATATGACACATAGCCATTATTTAAATGCAGAGGAGAGAAACAGCACCTGTGGGAGTGATGTTGCAAAGTCTGTGGTAGGCAGAAATGGAAAGTGTCAAAGAAAATGGCATACATCACACTAAAAAAAAATAACTTTTAACAAAACTGTTAAAACAAGGAAGTGAAATATTCTACGTTGTATTCCAAGGCCTATGTCCTTAACCTTGGCTCCTCCCTTCTCTCCTTCTGGAGACTTAAAATACTCTCATTACATATTTCCAATTTGCTTCTCAACCATCCTTGTACTGCCCCAATCCTTATTAAGTTACTACTCATTAAAGTATATTCTTCCTTCCTCCCAGTCCCTAAGGACTCTGCTATTAGCTGTTCTTTCTAATAAGAAACTAATTGATGCCAAAGTGTCAATGGGTGCTAATGGCTTAATAAGTTACCCCTTTGAAGAAATATATTTGCATTTTAATAGGTGTCTTCAAGAGATTTTGCATAAACCAAAGTAGAGACTTGTAGGAATTTCAATTACTGTAGCATGCTGAACTCACAAGGAGGATTGTTTTATTTTTCAAGGAACCTTCTGCTATGCCTCATATTTTACCATTTAGATGACTGCCTATGCTATCCTTAAGTAGAGTCATTATACCTACCATGAATGGATCCTTGATTTAACTGGTGTGGTTATTTTCTCTATGAATACAGATTATAATCCCTATATACATTTTAACACCAGCTATTTTGCTCTCATGCTTCTCTATGAATTCTCCACAGTGAAGACATTTTCTCCTTTTTTTTGATATCTATGTGATATAAATAAAACAACTGGGCTGTCCATCTGTTTCATCTCATTCTTGATACACATTTAATCCATTTCCTTTCTCAGTGATCTTTATCCTAAATAATGGTATTTAAAACACTTTATATGCATTACTTTTTATTATATGCATTATTGATAGCATACTGAGCATGCTTATGATATTGTATTGTTTTTTCTATTTCTATTTATATTGTTTGCAATTATATTTCTATTCTCTGAGAACATAATATGTAATGATTTGAACTTATGTGCTGTTATTAAAAAAAAATTGTCTTAAGGAGATGGGCTTTGGCTATTTTTAGCTGTTTAGGATCATTGAGACCACTGTGTCATTTCACAGATGCAAACCAGATAGATGTCTTCCTATAATTTAATCTGAGACGCAGCTAACTACTAATGTGCATATCTAGTCCAAGCACAAAATACAGATGGAGGGATTTTACAGGTTTTGTGTCCAAATGCATGTCAAAATCTGGAAAATATAGCTTTTTAAGGTATATTCCTTCCATTATGGATGATTAAAGCAACCACTTTAATATTGTTGAAAGTTTCACTGAGAATAATTTGTGGAGATCTAACTCCTGTTCAGTGATTCTTCATTGACTCCCCTAACAAACAAATTGCATAGACTTCCATGGCCTATCCTAGTTAGGTTTGTTGAGGTTTTTAGGGGTTTAGGGGTAGTCAGGACCCCAAAATATTGCCAGGCCTGGTCCTGCTCAAATGAATTCGACACAAGCCTTCTTTCAGCCAAAGAAAAACAAAGTTTATTGAAGATTTACCATATTAGGTAGAGACTTAAGACATCTCTCCATTTTATGATGCTTGTACAATTTTAGCCAGATTGAGTCTGTGCTAAATTGAAACTGGGCACCTTCATGGAAGCAAGATGGATCTTACTTACAGATAGGTTGTAGGAGGGATTTAGGGAGGTCTGGGGTGATGGGAGGAGGGGTTTAGGGAGGATCTTGATGTGACTGGGGAGAATGGGGTGAGATCAGACTCCCAGAATGGGATTAAATGTGGGAAATAGCTGAAGGCTACCTGGAGATGACTGACAATGGAGGGCAAAGCTAGTTTAAGGCTAACAGATTTGGGCATAGATATTTTGATTGGATCAAGGGTGGGAAATGGCTGTAGGAAATCTGAAGGTAACCAGACAATGGAGGTAGCAGACAACAGATTTGGGCATGAAAAGCCAGATCCAATGGGAAGATTCAGGGAGAGCTCAAGAAGGCTCCCACAGCCTGTACCCCATCAAGTAGAGATAACAACAGATCACGTGCTCATCAGCTCAGCTCTTTGAGGGGGAAACAGAAGGTAGCATGTGCCAAACACATCAAAGCACCTCCACCAAATTGACTACCATTGCCCCTCAGATTCCAATGGCGATGGCCCAAGATGCTGAATTTAAGAGACTTGGGAATAATAATTCTGTATGTCCCAGGCCAACTAAGTGACCTGTTTTTAGCCCAGCCCCCACAGACATCACTAAGGGGCGAAATCATTGTAGATGAGCAGCCTTTCCTCATCATCACAAGCAAGAAGTTTTAACCAGCTATCTTAGATAGACAAATGGGCATGAGATCTCTTAGAGTGGCAGATCCTTCTAAACTATAAGCCTTGTTTCCTGTAGAGAAGAGATCAACATTTCTGACTGAAGGCTATTCACAAGGCAGGAAACCCCAGCTGAAGTAGCAAAGCACCTTGAGGAAGAGCAAGTCAAACATTCTCTGCTACTTTGTTCATTATCTCCCTTCAGAACAAGATAGAGATAATCCAGAATCATGAATTCAAAAACCTTGACAACATCTTTGCTTCTAGCTTAGTGACCTCATCCTATATAGAGGGATGTAAATCCTGTGGAGATAGAGGCTGACAATTGCTCCTTCAGTTTTTACAGCCATACCTACTGCTGGCCCAGAGAGAAAAGTCCCTGGGACCAAAGTCCTTGGCATTGTCAACTAATTAATGTCATAACCTCATCTAGGGCTTAGGGCTGACTCTCTCTCTCTCTCTCTCTCTCTCTCTCTCTCTCTCTCTCTCTCACTCTCTCCTCACTCTGAATGGGAGCACTCCTTAACTCTGTATTGTCTGTTATTTATTTTCCTTTGAAAACTTTCTTTGTTTTCTGTTAACTGTTTGGATAAATGTGTTTCTTTGTTAGTTACTATAGGTGTTCACTGTGGAACTGTAAATTGCTGGGAAAGAAGTCAAGCCTTGGACGTAAAGCTTGTGTCCTCTTTTCCCCATTAACAAACATCAATCAGAATTTAGTTTGAAACTGAAAACTGTATTCCCTATACTAATAATAGGTAAGGGAGCTGATAGATAAAATTTTATACTGCCCTTCCCCCTCCCCCCCAGGAGAGCAGAGCAGCCAAGCTTTTGGACCCAAACTCTTGATCCCTTTCCTGGCAAAAAAAAAAAAGTCTTCCTTAAGAAAGAATTGGGGAAGAAGAAGCTCTAGGTATCTATCCTGTCTCTCTTCAAGCCACACAACAATCTCATGCCTCATATGGGGGACAGTCCTTACCACATTGCTACTTATCCCATATCTACAAATTCTTTAAAAACTATAGACGCAACTCTGTGTATATATTCATTTGAGAAAGGAGAATACTTTAAAAACTAAAGGAATCAGAATCCACTTCTTGGAGGTGATGATAGGTGATCTGAGTCTTAAAAGAAGCTAGGGATTATAGGAGGCAGAGGTGACAAGAAAATGTTTTACAGGAATAGGGAAATAGCCGACATAAAAGCAGAGATGTGAGATAAAATTTCCAATCTGATGTAAAGCAAGTATTTCACTTGGGCCAGAACTTATTATGTGTGAAGGGGAGTAATATACACTCATTCTAGAATATTAGAAAAAAATATTAAGATTGTCTATAAATAACCAGTTGAGTTGCTTTAATTTTCCCAAAGTGAGTAAGAATTCCCCAAAAGTCTTCAGCAGGGCATGCCTAGCAGGGGAGGTTATGTGGTCTTGTTATGTGGTGATAACTGGGAGGGTTTTTTTTTTCCTTAGCTTTATGGAATATAGATTGGAGAGGTGAAATAGTGGAAGCCTACATTCTAGTGAGGATACTGTTGCAGGAAACTAAGATAAAGATTGTAAGGGCCTATTCCAGCATAGTGGGTTTGTAAATAGACTACAGGGGATGGATGGAAGATATGTTGTTATAAGAGCATAGATAGGAGATGGCAACTGATCATTAGGAGAAGTGAATAATAGGAAACAGTTGAGGGTTATGCTGAAGTTTTAAACCTAGGTGAATAGAAGGTCAACAGAAAGAGATGTCTGTGTTGGAGAAGCAGATAATGACATGAACAATAGAGAGGTATTCTGTCTTTTGATGACAGGTACCCAAAATGGGAGCCTCCCAGGACTTGTCAAATCAAATAATTATAGTACACTTCAGTTAATTTACATGGGGAAAAATGAAACTTAGAATATAGAGTAAGCATTATGAAGTCTTGGGACAGAATATAAAGATGCGTAAGTGGTATGTTTATAAGTGCTACTAATTAAAGAACAAGCTTCAGTTAATAAAGTTAGACTTGTGAAGTAAGAAAATAATGTCAAATGATGGATTTTTTGTTTCTAGAAGACAGTTTAAAATGTAAGGTTGACATGCCCTTGTGAAGGACTACAGCGTAGACAGTATTGAATGGTAGCTGTTCTGTGCTGTTTTTATTCCTTGCTGGCATATATAGTATCTTCAGGAGACCAGTCAACAAGAGTTGAGAACAATGACATTGTTTTCAACATTTAAATTTTGTTCTGAGCCCTAGATTCATTTTTTTTGCCTATCACATAGTAACTTAGTGGAGATGCTGGCCTTGGCACCCCAGCCTCTACATGAATCTTATGATATAAACCATGTAAATCTTCCTTCTGACAATGTCCCAATTTGACTTTAGTGAACAAGGTAATAATCAAGGCCTGTAACAGGAATTAAAAGGAATTTCCTAACCATCACACAGGTAGTTGCTTTGGGACCACTGATGTTGAGTCAGTATTAGAGACAGTCAGTCAAAGAGAATACACTTGCTTTATACTAGCAGCATTGTGCTCCCCCCTCTTTTTTTTTTTTGACTTCAGACTGCCTGCATATGGTAAGTCAAAGGTTTAGCTATGCATTTAAAGAACTATGGACCTCAATTTCAAGGAGTCTTTCTAGCTCTTTTAGTCAAGGAGGTGGTAGTAGAGAATAACAGCTGGTCCTAAAGAGGCTAGACAGCTGAAGGTCAACAGAAAGTAATAAAGAACTCAGTGACCAGGAGACTAACAAAAATTCTCAACAAATAAATCAACAAAATGATGGCATACAGAAGAAAATAGAAATGTGGTGCCTAGCCCAGAAGTAATGATGACACATCCAGTGAAATAAAATAAATGACACCTATATTTAAAAAATGACCATAATTCTTGAAAAACTTTCTAGAGCAAATCTTTTTAAAAGTATATTTATTATCTAAAGTGTGTTTTTAAAGCAAGTATTAAGATTTTTATGTCCTATTTTTTTCCCTCCTCCCACACTCATGTACATATTCAGAGGTCTATATAGTATAGCCACATTTGTTCAGTTAAAAACAAAACAAAACAAAACAAAACATCTTTTTTTCATAAGAAGTAAAATTTACCCCCAAAGGGAAGATTGCTTTCTTTGACCAGCAATTACTTTATTTTTAACAATCATCCTAGCTAACAGAACCATGATTGGAATGGCCATCATAAGTCCTTACCACTTGCTGGGATTATATCTTAAGTATCCCTCTCAATTAAATACTATAGTGTTCTTACTTATACTACCCATGTGAATATACAAAAATATAAAAATAGCCAAAGATAGAAAATCCACCTATTGATTTTTCTGGGAATATCAGAGCAGCACATTAATAAAATAAGTTCATGTTTACATTTCTATTGTCAAATTTCACTTGCATGTTTGGTAGTGTGTTGTTAAGCAAAATTGTCTCATTAGCATGGCTTTTGTTTCTTTTGAGTGGAAGTACTTTCAGCTGTTAAGTGCTAAGCCCCAGGCCCAGGGCCCTGTCAGGTGTGAAACCTGTGTGTGTGTGGATTGGTGACTTAGGAGGGGCCAGCTCGGGAACCAATGGTCTCTGGTCGTTGAGGCGGGGCTTGAGGATGCCGGAAGCTCAGCTGCGAGGAGGGGTGAGCCGGGAGACAACCTCAGTGGGGGCGGCAGTGGCGGAAGGTGTGGAAGCCAGAAGGTGTGGAAGCCAGAAGCTGCAGAAGCCAGAAGCTGCGGAGGCAGGAAGCTGCG
>CM053622.1:262878494-262907868 GCA_028646595.1 Phalanger gymnotis | reverse complement strand
ACACAAATATGTATATATGTATATTTATGTATGTATATGTATATAATTATGAATGCTTTGTTTGGCATCGGAAGCTCTTCATAAACTGTCTCCCTCCTAAATTTTCAGTCTTCTTACATAATACTCCCCAAAATATGCTCTTTAGTTCAGTGACATTGCTCTCCTGGCTGTTTCTTAAACAAGATCCTCCATTTTTGAGCTCTGAGAATTCTCTCTGGCTGCCTTGAATGGCTTCTCTACTCTGATGACTCACCTGCCTGTCTTCCTTTAAGTTACAACTAAAATCTTTCCTTCTACAGAAAAATTTCCCATCCATTGTCAATTCTAGTGTCTTCATTATTTATTATTTGTCCTATATATAGGTTGGTTTGCATATATTTGTTTGCATGATATCACCTCCCAACTAAGATTGGAAGCTCCTCAGGGATAAGGGCTGTCTGACTGTTTTTTTTTTATCACTAGTACATATCACAATGCCTAGCACATAGTAGGTGCTTAATAACTGTGTATGAATTGATTCATAAAAGAGATCACACTGTATTACAGGAGATAAGACATGTACATGAATAGCTATAATTGAAAGTATAAGTTAATAAAATTATATACAAAATAGTAAGAATATTATGAGAAGGCAGAGAAAATTTCTAACTGGGAAATTAATTGAATCAGCACTCTTGATCTTATGAGGGAGACACTTAGAGAAACATTTGTTTTCACAAAAATTTCAGTGGGTAGAAATCCTTCCCTCCAATATACATGAAGCTCTTGGTTTTGTTTGTATATGTGCTTGCTTTGGCAAAACATTTTAAACAAGTGGCAAGGAGGCAAATTCATCCCATCCAAGATCATATATTGTGTTTCCATATCATAGTATAAAATTGAAACTATCATATTGTGTGCCTTTTGATTTTTCCCTGGTGAATATCGGTTTGGAAATGATGTAATAATAAACACTGCCAGAGGCTGGAAAAAGCAGAAATATTTGCATAAAAGACTGTTATCTACTCATTTTTAAGATGAATTCAAGCCTGTAAAGTCATTCTTGCTTACTTCCATTTGCTGAGTCCTAGATTTGCTGATAAAATCATTTTGTCATACACATGTATCCACACACCCACACTAATCAGTTGACTCTAAGTGAGCATAGCAGTAGAACAGTCTCAGTGCATTGCGCTGATGTTACAGATGAGAGAGCTATCCTTTTTACTTAAAGAAGCACTAAGCAAGAGGTTTCAAATAATCAGGAATAGAAGGGTTTATAATGAAACTAGATGATCTCTCTTAGAGGTATGTAAACTCTCCTTAGCATTAAACAACCAAAAAATTTATGTAGGAAACTAAAGAGTGTTTCTTTACAACACAGTATAGATATGTTGCGTCAATTGTATCATCAAGTCACATTTTATATCAACAGGGGGAAAAGTTTACATAGTTGGTAGCATCAATGAACATTTCTGTATGAAAGCTAATAGAAATTTTGCTTTAGAGCTTCTGGTAACTTCTGAGCCTTGGGGTGTGTTGTAGTCTTGATTTATATCTTCTTTCTTCTGGTGGCAAGAAGGCAATACATAAAACAGTAGGCTATTGTCACAGTTTTAGATGAAACTCTGCCCATGAAGAATAGTAGTAACTGTAGTAAAGTCACATTGCTAAAATGTTTTGATTTGAATATATTAATAGCGAGGGCAGGAAAGAAAAAAAAAATATTTTTTTTATTCTGATACTTAAAGGTATAATAGAGAATTTTAACACCTTTATTATCTTCTCATTCCAATGGGAAAGTGCTCTGTGATTGGGCCATAGAGTAACTTAGCAATGCATATTTCCAGGCTTCAGTTAAACTACCTGATTTGTGGCATTTTATCAGTAGTATTTTTGAACCATATATTAGAAAGCAAATAAACATGCAAGATACCAACAAACATATTTATTAAGCAATATTAACCAATGTGGGAAGAAAAAAAAACATTCAAAATCAGAAGGTAACTTTTAAACATCTCTATAGCAGCAGCTCCTTTCACAGCACATGTTTACCCTTCATATAGAAGATGCTGGGGGGAGGGTTAGAGAGTCCCAATGAGGATGTCTAAACCTCACATTGAAACTCACTTAAACCTTTTATGTTATTTATGCAGTTGAGTACATTGGGATAGGAGTGGGATATGTGAATTCTTTTTTACTGGTAACTCCCAGGTGAAGGTACTTCCTCTGTCAATGCAGTGAAATTACTTTACTACCACTTAGAGTCATAGTGAGCTGATGAGAGCATTAAGGGTTAAAGTTATAAAAGCCAAAGCCAAGATGTCAGAGTAAAAGCAGGAGTTTGCTAAGTTTTCCCCCAAACCTCTCTAAATACCTTTAAATAATGACTAGAAAAACATTCTAGAGCAGCAGAACCCACAAAAAGGCAGAATGAAGCAATTTTCCAACTCAAGACAACTTACAAAATAGACAGGAAAGGTCTGTTGCACTGGGGTGAGAAAAAAGTACAATCCAACACAGATTAGGCCAGTGTAGACCAGGTCACAGTAAAACAAGACCAGACCTCAGGCCACAGAATCAGTGGTAGTAGTGGCAGTTTCCAGAGCTCTCAGCCTGCAGATGAAACTATGGGTCAGAAGGAAATTTACAGGGGTCCCTTTGCTGGCACACAGTGCAGGACTATGTTGCATTGCCTATACTTGGGTCTGGGTCACAATCCTGGGCCTTAGTCCCAGTGTGAGAAAGAGCACTAGTGCAGCAGAGGTTCTGCCCAGAGGGTAGCAAGGACCCTGGTCACAGTTCCAGCGGTGAAAAGAGTGCTTGTGGTGACTCACAAACCAATGTATAGTACAGGAGAGTAGTAAACACATCTGTCCCTAGATCAGACAACCTTATAAGACCCAAAAACTCACAGGTTCTCAGAATCTTGGGACAATCCAAGCCCCACTTTAGTATAGAGTTGGAAGTCAAGAAATAGGCTGAAAAATGAGCAAATAACAGAAAAAAATTCTGACAATAGAAAGTTACTATGATGACAAAGAGGATCAACACACATATTCAGAAGGAGAGAATAAAGTCAAAATTTCTGCATCCAAAGCCCCAAAGAAAAATATGAGCTTATCTCAGGCCATGGAAGAGTTCGAAAAGAATCTTAAATGCCAAGTAAGAGAAGTAGAGGAGAAATTGGGAAGAAAAATGAGAGCGATATGAGAAAATTATGAAAGAGAGTCAACAACTTAATAAAAGAGGGATAAAAATACTGAAGAAAGTAACACCTTGAAAAAAAAAAAGAAAAGAAAATAATGCCTTAAGAAACAGAATAGGCCAATGGACATATAAACCATGATTGTCTTTGTTCTTAGAGAGAGACAGCCAAGTGACCATCCTTTTATTCATAGACAGGCTGGCATTATTAACAAAGTGATTAAATTATCCAGAAATTATGTCTATTAACCATCAGAGTTATGGGGAACCACAAAGGGATTATAGCCTTATACCACAGATTCTTAACAAAAACCTCCCCTGTATACATTCCCCACTAGGAAGATTTCCTTTAGGACCCTGGCTGTTATCTGACTCTCCCTTTTACCAGTAATTAAATTCTGGATTCTGAAAAATGAAGAGCAGCATGAAAGAAGGGAGGAAATAGGGCCTTTTCCCCAAAGCTGATTCAAGACCTCCAGAGTTCATTCGCTTCATCTACAAGGAGTACTTCACAAACCAAATTTCCATTTAACCTGGGGCACAATTTTTGCCATAGTTGCCTCATCAGCATCTGGCAGGAAGTTTTGACTTCTTTCTTCTGTCTAAAATGCATGAATGCCTACCAGCTGAGGAATTTCTTTTTTTTTTAATTTTAAATGTATTTACTTTTAATTTACAAAGTTCAGTTCCACAAGTTTTTGACCTTCAAATTTTCTCCCCCTTCCTCTCCTTCCCCCTCCCCACCAAAAACAGCATGTAATATAATATAGGTTCTGCATATACCTTCACACTAAACATATTTTCACAATAGTCAAGTTGTAAAAAAGAATTACAACCAATGTAATGAATCACGGGAAAGAAGAAACAAAAGAGAAACAAACTCTTCCCCCCCCCTCAAAAAAAAAAAAAACAGAGAGAGAGCAAAGTTTGTTTCAATCTGCATTCAGACACTGTAATTCTTTCCTGCATTCAGACACCATAATTCTTTCTCTGGACATGGATTGCTTTTTCCATCATGAGTTGTAATTTTGTGATGTCATTTCTTTTTTTTTTTAATTTATTTCATTTTTTATTATTTGTTTAAAAATTTTAGTTTTCAGCATTGATTTCCACAAGATTTTGAATTTAAAATTTCTCCCCATTTCTACCCTCTTCCCCTACTCCAAGATGACATATATTCTGATTGCCCCATTCCCCTGTCAGTCCTCCCTTCTGTCACCCCATGCCCCCCCAACCCATTTTCCTTTACTTTCTTGTAGGGCAACATAGATGTCTATGGCCAATTGCTTGTATACCTTATTTCCCAATTGCATGCAAAAACAATGTTTTTGAACATATGGTTTTAAAACTTTGAGTTCCAAATTCTATCCCCTCTTCCCTCCCCACCCACCCTCTCTAAGAAGGCAAGCAATTCAACATAGGTCACATGGATATCATTATGGAAAATGCTTCCACAATACTCATATTGTAAAAAACTGACTATTTTCCTCCCCCCATCCAGTCCCCCTTTATTCAATTTTCTCCTTTGACCCTGTCCCTTTTAGAAAGTGTTTGCTTTTCATTACCTCCTCTGCCTATCTGCCCTCCCTTCTATCATCCCCTCTTTTTTTATCCCCTTCCTCCTTCTTTCCTATGGGGTAAGGTACCCAACTGGGTGTGTATGTTATTCTCTCCTCAAGTTAAATTCTATGAGAGCAAGTTTTACTCATTCCCCCTCACCTGCCCCATCTTCCCTTCCAATGAACTGCTTTTTCTTGCCACTTTTGTGTGAGATAATTTACCCCATTCTATCTCTTCCTTTATCCCTCTCCCAATATATTCTTCTCTCATCCGTTAATTTGATTTGTCAGGGTATGACTGCTTGTAGAGTAGAGAGTACTTTGTTGAAAGTTGGAAGGGCTGTGCTGCTGTTTTCTATTGTACATATATAGTTCTACATAGAATTATATAGTTCTATAGAACTACTTCTATACAGGAAGCTCTGCCATACCAGCACTCCTTCTCTCCCAGAACTGCCAACCAGGCAGGGCAAAGCAGGCTTTGCGCTCCCGCTCTAATCCGACACTTAATTTCTCCCACCAGGTGGGCCTGGGGCCAGAAGCAACTGCAGCTGTAGCTCTAGAAGCAGCCTCAGAGCTGCAGTACCTCCACCACCCTTGGTGTGGTGGCCGACCATGAACTCCTTTCACTCTGTGCCAGAAGCTTTTCCCACTAGCCTTCTCTACTGTCTTTGGCGTTTGTGGGTGGAGAAGTCTGGCAACTGCCACAGCTCCCACTCTCGTTGGTCCTGGTGTGGCCCACTCTGGGCTCTGCTCTGCTCTGCTCCCAGATCCATGTGATAGACCCTTCCCAAGGACCATCCAGGCTGTGCTGGACTGGAGCCCTTCTTCTCCCTGCTATTTCATGGGTTCTGCATCTCTAGAATTTGTTCAGAGACATTTTTTAATAGGTGTTTGGAGGGACCTGGTAGAGAGCTTTAGCAAGTCTCTGCTTTTCAGCAGCCATCTTGGCTTCATCCCTTTCCATCATGTGTCTTTTGGATTTGTCTTAGAACCTTGCATTTCTGAGAAGAGTTAAGTATATCAAAGTTAGTCATCACAGATACAATGTCGGTAACTGTGAATAATGTTCTCGTGGTTCTGCTCCTCTCATTCCAGCTGAGAAATTTCAATGCCAATGCATGATTTGGGAAACTGCAGCCACTGCAAAACAAACAAACAAAAGAAACAACAAAAAAAACAAATCAAAACAAAATAAAACAACAGAGACCTCACTGTTTGCAGTACCCTGAAAAACATGGCAAGTGTGAGATATATCAGAAAATGGAGAAATGTTTTGTGAGGATGACCAGTCTGAGTGTTCTATTCTCAATCCCAGAAGTATAAGGCTCACAGACTGTGTTGCATAGATGAGGCTGCTGAGAACTTCAGGGGGAAACTCCAAGAAACTGTGACTAATTTGTGGAGGAAAACTGAGAATACAGTTTGACAAATGGTCAAAAATGATTAAATTTGCATTGATGGAGGAGGAAATAGAAATTCAAAAGAAGAGTATTTTGTCCCAATTTCAGAAAATGAAACAATTCTTAAATGAGGATTTATATCTATCATATGTGCAAACATGAAGGATGGCCAATAGAAGGTATGAGCAAGAGAATTAGTGGATCATCCCACCAGGATCAAGAATGAAGTAAGAGGATCACAGATTTAGAGGAGGAGCTTAAGAAATCAGATCTCGATTTTCTCCCGGACATGAAGGGATTGTTAAACAGGAATGAATTTGTGCTGCAAAAAGAATTGGAACCCTTTAACATATGCATGACTATTCCTCCTATCCCTGGAGTTATGGAATGTTTTTTCAGCTTTAAAGTGAACATCACTCTGGATTGTGACAGAGCTGATCCAGGTTTCATCATAACTAAGGATCTGAAGAGTATATGATATGGAGATATCCACAAGGAAGCACCTGACAATAATTAGAGATTAATATATTTTGTACAAGTTCTTGCTAATCAGTCCTTTATTTTAGGGAGATATATTACTTGTAGGTGGAGGTGCCAAACAACACTATCTGGTGTGTTGGCATCTGGAAAAATTCAAAAGAGTCTCAAGACTTCTTTGTTCTTGGAACTATACAGATAAACAATTCCCACTATCTTTATGTCACAGCCCAGCACAATCTTTATTCTCAAGGCCATATAGAAAACCAACAGTTCAGTGTGCCCAACTTAAAAGTGGGCATTTTCCCTGACTATGAACGTGGAGAGATATCACTATCATGTGAAAAATAGATGCCTATTTTATGACTTCCCTACCACGTTATTCTCAAGACCTCTCATGCTTTTTTGTCTTTCCTACAAAAGTCTTATCAAATGGTTGCTGTCTCACAATCTGCCCCAGTTGAGAGAAATCGAGGAATATATACTTGTTGGCCAAATGGACTTCAGGTACTATATTACCCCAATTCCAGGTATTCTGTTACATGAAAATAATTGTACCTACTTGAGTTGCTACAGATAATAACTCATGACCCCAGCAGAATGTAAGCTATGTTACATCAGGGATTGCTTCATTTTGTTCTTTGTACACCTGTTGTTTAGAATGTAGCGAAGGTTTAATAAACACTTATTGATTTGGAAAAAAGAAAAAAAAAAGAGAATAGGCCAAATGGTAAAAGAGGCACAAAAACCAATAAAAAGAAGAATGTTTTGAAAAGCAGAATTGGCTAAATGGAAAGCAATATACACAAATTCACCAAAAAATAACTCCCTAAAAAGTAAAATTGGCCAAATGGAAAAGGAGGTGCAAAAGCTCACCAAATAAAGTATTTTCTTCAAAGTTGGAATTGGACAAGTGAAAGCTAATGATTTTTTGAGCCATCAAGAAACAATCAAATCAAATAAAAAAGAATGAAAAAATAGAAGAAAATGTAAAATATCTTGTTGGAAAAACAACTGACCCTGAAAGTAGATCCAGGAGAGAAAATTTAAGAATTTTTGGATGATCTGAAAGTCATAACCAAAAAAGGAGTCTAAACATCATCTTTCAGGAAATTGTCAAGAAAAACTGCCCAGATTTTACCAAATGGTAACATAGAATTTGAAAGAATCCACCAATCACATCCCAAAAGAAATCCCAAAATCAGAACTCCAAAGAATATTATAGCCAAATTCTAGACCTCTCAGAGCAAGGAGAAAATATTGCAAAAAGTGAAAGGAAACAATTCAGATATTATGGAGCTACAGTCAGGACAACACAAGATTTAGCAGCTTCTACATAAAGAATGTGAAAGTTTGGAATGGGATTTTCCAGAGGGCAAAGGAGCTAGGATTACAACCAAGAGTTATGTACACAGCAAAACTGAGAATAATCCTTCAGAGGGGAAAAAATAAATATTCAGTGAGATAGAGGACTTTCAAGTATTCCTGATGAAAAGACCATAGTTGAATAGAAAATTTGATTTTCAAATACAAGATGCAAAAGAAGAATAAAACAAGTAAACAGGAAAAGGAAACCATAAAAGATTTGATAAGGTTAAACTGTTTAGATTCCTACATTGGAAAATATCTATAACTCCTAAAATCTTTCTCAGTTTTAGGACAGTATAAAGGCGTATACATAAATAAAAAGAAGAGGCGTGATTTGAATGTAATGGTATGATTGCCAAAAAAAAGGGATGAATAGGAAGAATGCATTGGGAGAAAGGGAATGGAAAAGGTAAAATGGGTTAAATTATCTTACATAATAAATAACTGAAAGAGATTTTATAGTGTATGGGAAAATGGGGAAAGCAAGGAGAGGAGTACTTGAACCTTACTCTCATCAGAATTGGCTTAAAGAGGAAATAATATAGTTGGGTGTAGAAATCTATATTACTCTACAGGAAAGTAGGAAGGGAAGAAAATAAGAGAAGGGGGGAGCTGACAGAAGGGAGGAGAGTTTGGGGGAGGTAAAAATCAGAATCAAAACACTTTTGAAAATGAACAGGGTGAAAGGAGAGAGAAGGAGAGTAAGATAAATGGGGGGAAATAGGATAAAGGGAAATAAATACTTGGAAATGTTTGCTGTGAAAAAAAATTACAGTAAGTTTCTTTGATAAAGACTTCAATTCTCAAACATAGAAAACTGAGTGATATTTCTAGAAATAAGAGGGATTTCTCAATTGATAAATGGTCAAATGATATGAACAATTTTCAGAAAAAAGTAATTAAAGTTATCTATAATCATTTAAGATGTTTAAATCATCATTGATGAGAGAAATGAAAATTAAAACAATTTTGAGGTACTACCTCACAACTGTCAGATTGGCTGATATGACAGAAAAGGAAAATGACAAATGCTGGAGGGGATATGGGAAAATTAACACTAATGCATGACTGGTAAAGCTGTATATTGATTCAACCATTTTGGAGAGCAATTAGGAACTATGCCCAAATGGCTATAAAACCATGAATACACTTTGAGTAAGCAATATCGCTACTAGATTTGTATACCACAGAGATTAAAAATCAAGGAAAAGGACATATGTATACAAAAGTAAATGGCATCATTTTTAGTGGTAGCAAAGAACTGGAAAGTGAGGGGTGTCCATCAGCTGACAAATGGTTGAACAAGTGGTTGTATATGATTGTGATGGAATGATATTGTGCCTTAAGAAATTATTTGCAGCATACTCTTAGAAAAAAAAGGGAAGATGTACATGAACTGATAAAAATGAAATCGGCAAAACCAGGAAAACATTGTGCACAGTAGCAGCAATATTGTATGATGATCTACTATGAATAACAGCTATTCTCAGCAATGCAATGATCCAAGACAATTCTGTAGGGCTTATGATGAAAAGTGCTGTCCATCTCCAGAAAAAGAACTGGTTGAGGCTGAATGCGAAACAAAGGTATTTTTTCTTTACTTTTTTTCATGGATTTTTTTACGTTTTATTTCACAAAATGCCTTACGTAGAAATGTGTTTTACACCACTACACATTTATAATCTATGTCAAATTGCTTGCCTTCTCAACAGAAGGGTTAGGAATGGTGGGAAAAAAATTTGGTAAAAAAAATTGAAAAAAAATGTTAAAATCATTTTTATATGTAATTGGGGAAAATTTAAATAATGGGGGAAAAAGTTCATCTTACCAGCCCTGGAAAATATAGCCAGAATAAGTTATATATGGGACTTTAACTTGTTTTTTCTTACTTTAAGACAAGCTATCTATCAGTCATGTCTCACCACTTCTAATGTGCACATGTAGATATAAATATGTAAACATTGTATATTCATTGTTTCGTTTTTGGTCCCCCAAAATGATCATTTCTTTCCAAATGAAACATTATTCACAAATTAAAACAACTGACACTATTGTTTTAAAATTTTATTTCTCAAAAATATGAAATAAATTCACAATATGTTTCTAAAATATATATAAGCAAAAATAAAATTAATTGTAAATTATTAGATGATTTTTTTCTTGTTGTTGTTCTAGGGCCATGGTGGAAAGAAAATAAAATATTTTGAAGGCAAAAAGAGAATTTGGTGTATATATATATATAAAATATGTGTGTGTATATACACATATATATATACCACCCATATGTGTATATGTGTCCTTTAGAATGTATAGGTTTATGAAGTTTGAGCTAGAAAGGAAGAGCCTCAGAAGTCATCTATTTCAATGGACTTATTTTCCAAATGAGAAAGCTAATGCCAACAAAATTTAAGTGACTTGCCCAAAGTCTCATAAATATTAAGTGCTAGGACAAAATTTGAACATGGGTCTTTCTGACTCCAACTAAATTTTCCCATACACTATACTGTAGTGCCTCTTTCTAGAGAGCAAATACTGAGCAGCAACACATAATTTTATCTGTGCCCTAAAATGTGTGAGTAAATGACCTGATAAATAAAGAAAAATGGGAGGAGTGTGGCAGTTAAACTTGTGTTCATTTTGCACATTATTATTTCTTTAAGGCTAAATTTTCATATGACGTATCTCTTCTGACAGAAACTTCAGAGAGGAAACAGGGAGGAGCCCTAGAATATAAAGTCTTCATTAAATCCCTTCAAAATGCTCCTCCTGATCTGCATTTATTCCATGATTTTTTCAAAAATACATTATTATGGAGATGTTCATTGGGTAATAAGAATTTAGTTCAAAGATGATTATGTTCCAACTTTATTAACTTTAACTCTCACACATGACAGTTTTTCTCAAGTGGACCCTTCTCTGCCATCACTTTGATCACAGTGAAGCAATAGAACTTTTAATGGCTTTAAGTAGGAGACACAGCTGATTATTTTTCAATCCAAAGGACTCCAACCTACAAAAGAGTTAGTCAGGCAAATCCAAAGCATTCCTATTAAAGTTCTCCAGAAGGACAATATTTAAAACATTTTTACTTCCACAATTCCATTTCCAACTAACATTTGGAATTTCAGTAAAATAAGGTGTGGCCCTTCCAGTATCTCCAGAGGATTTCTTAGTTAATATTTGCAATTCCTCCATTAAAATAAATTTTAAAACTCACAATATACAGTAAAGACTTATAAAAGAGTACATATTATTTGTAAACCTAAATAAGTCATTACTTCTCTATCCTCTGAACCATTTAAATAGGAAGCAGGGGTGAAAGGGAAAATGAAGAAATTGTCTAATAATGTCATTAGCTAGTGAGAAGCATTTTTTCCCTTGATTATAATTCTCCTCCAAGTTAACTTTTCCACCCACTATAACTCAATATAGCTATTTCTCCTTATCAAAATTCTGGGAGTTATTTTTTAATAAGGACAATTGGAAGGTGTCCAAAATGAAGGAGTTAAGAAGAAAGAAACAATGTCATATTCCTTGAATCATGCATTCATTAAAGAGATATTTTTGAATATCTATTGTGCACAATCTCATTGTTCTAGGACTGTGGCATACACAAAGAAGAATTCAATAGGTTCTGAAGAATTCAGTCTGCTTGGGGAGGTAAGTACATGAAAAACACAATAAAAGGCAGACTGTGACAATTGCCACTCAACATAAATAACAAATTGTGGGTGCTTATTATAGGAGACATTGAATCTCCACAATATAAAGCACTATAAATATGTATGTTATTCTTGTACAGTAATAAATGAATGAAAATTTTTGAGTGCTTATCATGTTTGAGGAACTCTTTTAGTATTGGTATGTAGAAATTCTTTGAGACCAGAAACAGTTCTTTTTCATCTTGGTATGTTCAATGTCCACTGTAGTGAAAGAAACAGTGGAAGTTTAATAAATGGTTGTTGAATTAGTTAAAAAACATTGACTGTGGTTCTTGCCCTCAGTGAACTTGTCACAATATAACTGCGAGAATGAAACAATATGGATATAAAGAAGATAGTTAACAGCTTCTTAATGATCTGTTCTGTCAGGAAACAAAAGTCATCTGGACCCAGGATTGGACATCTATAATCTTATAACTTAAGTTTAGCATATCCTTAATACTATCTTTTTACCCTTTCTTTTTTTTTTATTTTTGAGAGACAAAAAAGTTATCTCAAGTAACAGAAATGTTAAAAGAAAAAAATACCTTTAAATTTGTGATACAAACAAGACTTATTGAAAATCAAGTGTCAGGGAGTCCATCAGAATATCAAGCTATTGGGGGGTAAGCCAAGAAACCCTCTTTGTACATGACACATAAAACAATAAGATCATTTTTAGGACAACAGAGGATTCTATTCCCCACAGCCTAGGTGAGTATGGTATGTATAAGCTAAAGCACAATAATAACATTCTTATTAAAATGGATGGGAATAAACAAAGAAAAAAACTTTCCTTTGAAAACTATATGGAAGAGGAAGAGACAGAAAGGAGCGATTATTATAAGTGTCGTGAGATTTGAGAAAAGTATAACATGTTTTGGGGAATAAATTTCTTGGAGATCTTGGGATTTTAGCTCTAGTGTAGACTAGTGGTTTGTACCAAATTCCACCCAAATGTAACTAGATGGATGGATAAGCCATTTAGATAAATCCAGGTTGCCTCTGTTTTTTTCTTGACATTGGCCATGATAGAAAGAGGTCCAGGAACAATAATGTTCACATAAGAATATTGTCCCTCTTCTATATTTATAACTAGCTCAGTTATACAAGAGACATGCTGTTTTTATTTTAAAAAAAACACTCACATGCCCATACGATGATATCGATTTTGTAAATATTTCGAGAAATCCAAATCTAAATCCATCCATGCCTGTCCATTTTGTGTCAATCATCCATGTCTTCTCAAGTTTTTGCTACAAAGTGTTCAATTATTATAACAGAGGCTATTTCTTCTTCTCTTTCTCCTCCTCCTCCTTCATCATCATCATCTCCTCCTCCTCCTTCATCATCATCATCATCTCCTCCTCCTCCTCCTCCTCCTCCTCCTCCTTCTTCTTCTTCTTCTTCTTCTTCTTCTTCTTCTTCTTCTTCTTCTTCTTCTTCTTCTTCTCTTCTTCCACCTCCTCCTCTTTCTCCTCCTTCTCTATTATTCTTCCTTTCAAAATTATACTGCTTGTCTTTGATTCCTTCTGAGTTCCTTTCCATTTTTCTCTGTCTATTTTTGATGTGTCTTAATGACCTTCTTTTTCATCAATATTACTAACCTTTCCCCCACTCCATTAAAATCAGAGAAAAAAAAACTTGTTGTGAATGAGGAGAGTCAAACAAAACAAATACACACAGTGGCCCCTATTCAAAAATATATATTTTTTTCTGTATTCAGTCCAACCATTCTCTCTCAGGAGGAGGGTTTCATGTTTCATTATGGCTGTGATAAAGCACACACGTTTTTTGTATAAACTTCCTGATCAATATCTCTACCTTCCCAATGCTTAGAGACAGTATAGAGAGCTTCCATATATCATAAGTTTTGCAAATAATAGTCAACTAAGGAAGAGGAATTATTTCCATAAGGAAGGAATTTATAATCATTATAATGTTACATATAGCGTCTGAAATTCTACGAAAAGCAACTCTGACAATTCAAATATCTGAAATTACATTGTTATTGGTCCTGATTCCATCAATGAAGATTGCAACCAATCTATAACCTAGTAGATGATTTTTGAGAAATATTGTAGTATGAATTTGAATCTCCTTTTGACCAATTTGGTCACAACCCTGCACTAACTTAGTCTTCTTTGTCCTCATGCAATGAACCTAGCAAATGAATATGCCAGGAAGTATCTGACAGAGCTTTTATTCCACTAATATAGCTTCCAATAAATGAGGGTCATTGCCTAATCCAACTGAAAATGGAAGAATTGAAATAGGACTTTAATGGAAAAATCAGTAAAAGGAATTTAATAGCTCAGAAAATTTTGATAAATATGAATTGGATTATAGATTTGTAGCTAGAAGGGATCTTATGGAATTGATAATACTTCATTTTGAACATGGTGAGATTTATCAATTCCTCCATCTTCAGAAATTAGTTTAATACTATCACAAGGCTAAACAAGAAATGTGAAGTTGGGGCATGAATTCATGTTGGAGAAAGAACTAAACTTTAATAAATCTGAATTTTTAAATTGGCTTTGGGTAACAAGAGACATTTGTTCTGATATTCAATGTTATTTACTTCAAGAAGAAGAAAGAAAATGGTCACTGCCCCATTCCACTGCTGCTTCTTCTGTAGTTAAGTGGGGTATAGTGAAAAGAGACCTAAGATCCTCCAGGAAAACTGGGGTAGGCTGCATAGAACCCTGGTACGCTGAGACCTAAAGTGTTCAAGATGATGGATTATGGAGTTATGGAGAGTCAATTTAAATAACACTTGCTAAGACAGGCAGCTGCTGTGCATCTTCCCTCTACCACACTCAGAATTTATGCAATGAGAGGTGCTCTATACTCTAACCTGCCCATCTTCCTATGCTCAGATTGGTTGAAAAAGAAACCTTAACATGATCAAGAACCTGAAATTTGTTCTCTCTATTCTTTCTCTTGAACATAGTGTATGGAGGTATGTGTGACAGGGAAGGGTAGAAGAGTAAATACTATGTAGTAGTTTCATTGCAGGTTGCCAGTTATGTGCTTTCTGCTTTGCTCAAATTTTACAGTTGGTATACTGTTTCAATAAATTACATGTCCAGTAAAATAAAATAAAACAAAATAAGTTCTAAGAATGAGAACAGTTTTAAATGAGAAAACTAAAATTTAGTAGTGAATGTGATCTCAGAGCAGAGAGAGAAGCTTAAAAAAAACAAGAACAACAAAACAAAACAAAAATCTGATAATATAGACCTTGTACCAGATCATAGATTTAGATGAACAAAAAACTCCAAGTCAGACTTCTCTAAAGAGCTTAGGCAATGTTTATATGGGGTGGTGCATGGTAACTTTCCAAAATTTTACACAAGGTTGATGTCCCTACTGGCAACAAGTGAGGGGTACTACTGTGGTATGAAAAGCCTATGCAATATAGTCAATATTAGTTGAAAAATATTGCCACCTAGTAGCTAAATAATGAGCTACACTCTCAATCTGATCAATTATTTAATTAATTAATTCAATGACTGTGTTATATCTCTAAAAACTGCAGAAAGCCAGGGAATGGAAACAATCCAGGGCATGAGTGAGTATAGCTCTGGAAGAACTGCCAGCAGCACACATCACTCATCCTATGCAAACAGGGACAACAAAGCACAGGCTTATCCAACGTTGTATACATTAAAGCCTGTGTTTGCACCCAGGTCCTCTTCAACTTTATTTTTCCTATACTCCAGACCCAGGGTTCAAGATTAGAATTTGATATAGCTAACATCACTACCAAAAATATTTTGATCCATATCACACCGTTAAAATACATTTCCCCTACACAAGCATCTTGTAGATAAGCATTTTTTTCAAAAAAAAAGGAGTGAGTATAAGTAAATATATATATATAAAATACATACACATATATACACATATATATACACACCTGAATATATTTATATATGTTCAATCTGCAATTGTCTTTTAAAATTCTTGTTAAACTTTGCTACTCGTTTTCTGTGTATTAATCATTTTTATTTCTAAGGTAGAAGTCAACGAAAAATAAATGTACCCAAGGGGTTCATAGATTATAGGGGCTCAGAGTACCTGTGAACAAAGGAAAGGGGGGATATCATATCTATATTTTAATGAAATTCATTTTTTTGCCATTTCATATCTTTTATCTTATACATTTAAAAACAATATTCGGAGAGATAATCTGTAAGCTTTGCAAGATTGCCAAAACAGTCCTTGAAAAAATGTCTCTTTTTTAAGAGAAAATTCCCCTATAGTCCTCTCATTTACAACATTACAATTGAAAAACTAGTAATATTTGATTATAAATGAAGTGTAATTCCATCCATTTATTTGTTTTTATCCATTTTATTGAAAATATTTTGTGTGTGCAATCTGAATACAGTACACTGGAAACATCCTATACTACTATTAACGATAGGGTGATTCGGAATAAAATATAACTATATTGGACTGTATCCAAGGAGTTTTAGTTCCTGAAATATTTTATTCCAGCATTGTTTAACCTATAAGGCAATTCCACTGAATAGACACTGACTCCAAGCATGAGATTATAATGATGCTCCTCTTTCCATTTTAAGAGTTTCAAGAAACTCTCTAAGCTAAGAGTGTTGACTTTTTAGGTGGCTAAAAGGGAGATTTTTTATATCTATTTTTTGCCACCTAATCTCTCTACTAGAGTCTGACCTTTTAAATTTTTTAAGCTGCTCATCTTGAATGATTTTGTCATTGAGCAAGATTATATGCGCTATAAGCTGGAAGGAGGCTAATAGCTCCATGGTAGCTTTTACACTGAAAGTAAATTACCTTAATCTTCATGAAATTTCTGAAGGACTTAGAAAAGAGAGGTAAGTGAATCTTCAAGACTCAAATTAATAGGATATCATAAAGTGGATCTTTATTAGAATAGATTGCTCATTAATATGAATTTCATGGAATCTGAAATGGTTCAAACTCTTCAGAAGCATTTAAAATTTAACTTTTGGGTTCAGAACTACAGATGGTATTTCTGTGCAACATATGATTTTAATGGGCATTCAGCTATGCTATATGGTATGAGAACTGGTGTTAGAGTGAATGAATCCATTATTCCCACGAACCTTTATGAAAATTGCATTGATGTTCCACCCAGTTACAGAGGATGGAATACACTCGACTCGTTGCAGTTCCCAGGGGTTATTTGTTTCCTCAGCAGAAACCGGATGTGACCAAATCTGTAAAATCAAAATTTATTAAAAATAATGGATAGTTGCTTTGAATTTGAATCCTCATAAGTATATTTCAATCATCCTCTTGAGGTTAAACACATCCTTTACAAGTTATTAATTCAGCAGCGCTCTAGGATACTTCTTATACTATAGATACTAATTTTTCAGTTATTACATGAATAACAAGCAAAATAATTTCTTTTTTATTAAATAATAAATAAATAAATGAAATAACTGTGTGGGGCAAATAATGTAGTGAATAATTACTTTTAATTCCTACCTAAAAGCCACCCTTTTTGATGATGAGAAACTTCAAAAGACTGATGACTATAAATAGCCCTAGCTACTAAAAGATAGGTATAGAATTTTTAGATGAAAATAACGTGTGGATTTTATTTTGTGGAACTACATTTTTTTTTAACAATGTAGGGTTTCTACCTAGTACAGTAATTGGTTAATGAAGGATAAGGAAAATATAAGACAGCATTAAGTAAGAAAAAAAGAAAATAAAACATTTTTAGATTCTAAAGAATATAAGTAGGAAAACAAAAAAGGAGAAGAAAAAATAAATGGAGCAGGTTTGATTTTCTTGTTAAATTGACTATTTATATTTATTAAAATAAACTTTACATAACAGAAGTTCACAGATTCATATACAAGCTTCTTTCTTGTTCTTGAGTACTGAAATGTTTTCATTTGTTGACATTAATTTCAAATAAAAGGAATATTTAATTAAAATAACAAAATGGTTGATTTCTTGAAAGGGAAGGTGAAAGATCAGATGTTTTCAAGCTTTCAAAAAAATTTGCTGATTTTTCCATTTTGATTCCATTACTAATTGTGTACTGTCTTTTCTATCATTAATATTTTAAGATCTCCATTAAAAGGATTTGTGATAATTCAATTAAATGCTACAATATTGTATAAAAGTCTACTATTCATCTTCTTGATGTTCATTCATAGCCTAAGCCCTGACACCAAGGAACTTGCCATTTTAAAGGGTATTTGTGTGATGTGAGGAACAAATATGAGAGACAGAGAGAAAGAAAGAGGGGGAGAGAGAGAGAGAGACAAACAGACAGACAGAGAGAGAGAGAGAGAGAGAGAGAGAGAGAGAGAGACAGAGAGACAGAGAGACAGAGAGAGACAGAGAGAGAGAAAATAGAGGTCACCTTTAGCAACGATGAGAGTAGATGTAGATTGGAACCAGTTTAAACTACTTTTGGAGAAATGATTAAAAAAAATTGTGGCCACCTACGCTTTGGAAATTGACAAATACTCCAAATACAAGCATGATTTATTGCTTTTTTGATTCTCTAGACATAACAAAGTGATAGAGAAAATGCTAATAATTTAGATTAAATGTGTATTGTATATGGATTTTCTTTTTTGAAATATTTTATTAAACATTTACCAGTATAGCTCTTGATGATAGGCAAGCTTCATACCAGCTTTGGCACCAAATATGGGCCTAAAAGGAATTGAATGATTTAAATATGCACAGATAAAATAGAAGTGCTTAGAATTATAAAGTTACAGGGAGACAATAGGACAAGCATGGAAAATGATTAATTTAGTATGTCAGGAATACTAAGTGTGAAGTGAAGTAGTATGTAATAAAATTAGACAGGTAGGAAGAAGTCTGATTTTGGATTTCCTTGTGTTCTAAGTTACATTTCTTTCATTGTTAGTTATAGATAATTGAAACCACTGAAGATTTGAATGACTAGGCAGTGTAGTGGATAGTGCTAGCCATGGAGTCAGCAGAACCTGAGTTCAAATCCAGTCTCAGACATTTAGTAGATGTGTGACCTGGGTTAATTAACCATGTTTGCCTCATTTCTTCATCTGTAAAATGAGCTGGAGAAGCAAATGGCAAACCTCACCAGTATCTTTCCAAAGAAAATCCCAAATGGGGTCATGAAGATTTGGATATATCTGAAAAAAAACTCAACAACAACAATAACTGAAGGTTTGTTTCTCCATAAATTAAAAAGATTAATTTTCCTCATTCCTTCTAGGAGAATAGAGTCTTATTATATTCATATAACGTAAGGAGTGAAGGATGAAAGAAGGATTTAAGAATGAATATGGAATTGTATGAACTGATGCAGAATAAAGTGAAAAATTTCAAAGATTTTATGAAATTAGGAAGAATGGACCAGGGAAATTTAAATAACACTGTAAAATAAATACAAAAACTGCGTAACCCATAAGAATTCTGATCAATGCAACAATCATCCATGATTCCAGAGGACAGATACTGGAGCATACTATTCAATTTTTTAGAGAGAAGTGTTGTACTAAGGATATAGAATGAGATGTATATTTTTGAGCATGACTAATAAGATAATTTTATTTTCTTGTATACAGATATTTATTTTGAGATTTCATTTATTTCCCCCAACTGAGGGGGAGGGGGAAGAGAAAATTAGATTTTTCTTAAGTAAATAGAAAACTGATAATGAACTTGTAAGAAAAATATATTGGAAAAAGAAAAAGACTGGAATCAGGAAGAAAGGTTAGGAAATTGATGAGAGGTAATGAGGATTGAAAACAAAAATGAGTGCAATAGAATTAAATGGCAAGACACAGATGCAATCAATATATTGAATACAGAATTAGTAGAATTTAGCTATCAATTGGAGATTGGGAATCAAGGAGATGGAAAAATCAAAGGTAACTCATATGTTTAGACCATGGTGACCAGATGGATATCTGTCCCCCCCCCTCCAAAAAAAAACCCTGAAAAAAATTGAGGAAATTATATGATTTTCAGGAATTTTATGAATTTAATTTTAGACATACTAAGCCTGAGGGTCAGAAAAATCATCCATTTTGTCAGTTCCACTTGCTATTGGTCTAAATATGTACAGAAATATAATTTGGAAGTTACACTCACATAAATAACCAGTTGTTGCCTACATGTTGTGATATTTAATTTATTTTCTTGTTTTTCAATGTTCATCATATTCATCACATACTCATCTTTTTGAAGAAAGTATTTATTCTTAACAGGTAGGAGACTTCTTTATAATGCTAGAAGCCTATATATTTCTTCATCCTCATCAGTAATACTGTGTCCAGTGACAAAGGTAGAATGTCAGAAAAGTGAAGAGAAGCTGGTAACAATAACATAGTTTTAGATTTTCTATAAACATTGAAAATAATAATTAATATTCTATATGTGAAAGTGTTCTCCAATTTAGACATGAGTTCTGTAATGCTTGTACTGATTAAATATGCTGTGTATGTATGTATGTATATGTATTGTTCTCTCTTAAACCCATTCCTGATGAAAGTAGGCTACCAGAACTACCAGTCCTCCTCCTCCATCTAATTCCTCTGTATTGATTCTTCCTCTTGCACTTCATTTGTATAAAATAATTACTCTTTTTAGTTATTCTTAAATGGTTTTACTTTTTAAATTCACATCATATTCAGGTTTCCCCAATTTTCTTATGAGTTACCCAATGATTAATAACAACTTTAAACATATGTTTGCATTTTACATATATAAAAAGTAAACTGTCCTTATTGAATCCCTTGTAATCAGTGTTTGATATGGGTATGTACCTTATATATCTCTTAGCTCTTGTATGTCAAATATTCTCTTAAGTTCAGGTTCTTTTAAACAAAGTCTTGAAAAGTCTGACAGTTGATCAAATGCCCATTTTTCTTTTCATTCAGGATTATGCTTAACTTTGCTGGGTATGGTATTTTTGGCTGGAGCCCCAGTTCTTTTACTCTTTAGCATATAATGTGCTCCAGTATCTACAATCCTTTAACATCTTAGCTGCTAGGTCTTATGTGATTCCTATTGTGGCACTGTCATATTTAAATTGTTTTATACTTGTTGCATTTAATATTTCACTTTTGATCTGGGGGTTTCAGAATTTGAATATAATATTCTTAAGAGTTTTCCTCATAAGATCTCCTTTAAGTGGTGATCAATCGATTTTTTTTTCTATTTCTACTCCTCCCCCACCTTGTTTTAATGCTTCAGGACAATTTTTTAAAATTATTCCTTGTATTATTGTATCAAGATTCTTTTTCGATCAAGTTTTCCATTAGTCCAATTATTTTTATGTTTTCTCTTCTTGATCTATTCTCCAGATCTGTTGTTTTTGTTATGTTTCACTTTCTTTTCTATTTTTCTTTATTAATATTTTAATTATTTATTGATTTTGCTGACTTCACCTTGCCCAATTCTAATTTTTGAGGAGTCTTTTTCTTACTTTAGATTCTGGATCTCTTTTGCTAATTGGTTGATTTTCCTTTCATAATCTTGTTTTTCTTGGATTATTCTTATTTATTTACTAATTTTAGTTTTGCACTATCTCTGTCATTTGATTTTTAAGTCACTTTCTAAGATCTTATATGAATTATTTTTGGGCAGGTGATCATTGAACATTACTCTTTGGGGGTTTATTTACTTCAATATCCTCCTCTGAGGATGAATCCTGATCTTGTCTATTCCCATAATAGCTTTCTATGGTTGGATTCTTTCTCCTTTGCCTGCGCATTTTTTGTAACAATAGCTTACTTTTTGTAATCTCTTCAACCCGTGGGGTATGGGGGATGGGATCTTGCCCCAGATCTTCGGTTCTCCCCTCTAACCTGGAACCAAAGTCAAATTTCCAACCTCCTGTAAGTGCCCACAGCCAGGGCTTTTCTGTTACACTGCTTCTATACTCACTAGTTGTGTACTCTTTCCTTCTTGCTCCCTCCATTCTTATGGTTTTTGCAGCACAACTGGGTCTGGCATTCTTTGTCAACAGAGGTTCAATAGATCTTCCCAGCAAAGACTCCCAATTCCCCTCACTGGGGAGGGGGATGGAGTTCCTGTGGCTGTGGCCCAGGCAGCCTTGTTGTTTAAGTGGAACTGGAGGTATTACTCTCCACAGGGACCAAACCTCTTCCTGGGATATTTTTTTTCTGGTCTTCTCAAATTCTCCTAGGAAGACCCCTTTTGTGCCCTTATTCTTATTTATTTTTACGCGCACTCTGTTCTCCCTAAGGTGCTATTTTATCTCTTTTGTGAGGAAAAATCTTGAGAGCTTGGAATTTTCTCACCTTCTCAGTCATCTTCCCAGAATCCTTTCTCCAGGGGTTTTATTTTTAACACCAATAATGAGTTAAATTTTTAGTGGAGTAACAAATTATATTGAAATAACATTCTTCCAGTAATCAAAATAGAAGTATTTATACTCTGTTTTTAAAGATGGTTTATGTACTCTCCTTGGAATGTAGCATATTGGAGAAGCAGAATTATTTTCTTATTTTCTGTGACAAATGGAATATGAAACATTCAGGATAATTGTGGCATATAAATCAATGTCTATTGCAGAGGAAGAAAATGTAAAGATATTTTACAGATATCTAATTATATCCTACAAACTAAGCCGATATTTGCCTTGATGCTTGGTGTCCTTACATATTGACAAAATAGATATTTTTAAACTAATTTTTCTATTTATTAATAGCGGCATACCAACCTCCTTAACTACTTCCCTATTTTTATAGCATCTATTGAAAATTATAAAATCAACTGTTTTTCCTTTCTCTACATCCATTAGAAGGAGGAGCTAATGGCCTTTGAAATGTTCAAATTTTTAAAAATAGCTAACATTTATGAAAAGTGTTTATCATATGGCAGACACCGTGATAAGCACTCGACAATTATCTCATTCCATCCTCATAAGAGCTTTATGAGGTATGTGCTATTATAATTTCTTTTTTTACAATTGAAGATAATGAGGCAAACAGAGCAACTTGTCCAGTATTACACAGGAATTGTCTGAGTCATGATTTGAACTCAGGTATTCTTCAGTCCAGGCCCAGCAGTCTATCGACTGCAACACCTAACTGCCCCCTAAGAGTGAAAAATCAAAGGATGGGGGAGAAAAGCAGGGGCTTTAGATAATTCAGAGTGGAAAAAGTGGTCAGAGTTGGAATAACAGAAAATTGTTTCCCATTTAAGTTAAAGTGGAGAATAATTTGAGCAGAAATGTTCTGCCCTTTGCTTTAAAATATGTTTCATGCAAATTAAAAGGATAGAAAAGCAGACTGGCTTCCACGATTTATCAAAAGTAAAATAAATAAAAACAAAACCAAAATCCAATTAGAGTTAGGTTCAGTGTACAACATCTTCATATAAAAGATCAATGCAATGGAGATAATATCACCAATCTTAGATTTAGAGTTGGAAGGGACCTCAAAAGTCATTGGGTCTAACCCCTTCATTTTTCATATGAGGAAACTGAGGCCCATAGCAGCTATGAGAATTGGCCAGAATCATATAGCATTTATCTAAATCAGTATTTGATTGATTCCAGGTCCATCCATGTGAAGAAAACAGCTGCTATTTGTTTTTTCTACTGTTCACTAGTAGTAAGAAAAGGGAAAAATATAAAGTCCCATCAAAGTTGTTGTGGAGGTCAAAGTCTCTATCATAAACTAGCTAATGCTTCAACAGCTGTTCAATACTGATTTGGGTAGTTCAGCATGTCTATGTTTAACAGATGTGTTCTGCTCCTTTTTCTTCTCCAATCAAAGTTTTCAGCTGCTATGATTGAAGGTCAAAACTATTAATTCATCTCACATGATAAGGGGGTAGGGAAGGGACCTTATTATTTTAAAAATATTTTTCATTTTGCCTTCCACTGTTAATCCTCTTTAGAGATCTATCATATTAGATTATTGTCGAGAGTACAAATATAATTCATAGAACTTCATCTTCTCATTCCTTTCCTGGGTCTAGTAACTTTACTATGCTTGATGTCCTGAATAAAAATCCAGTGAGGTACCTCCTAGTCACAAATAGTAAATTTTCCCTTTGAGTCAGAAAGGAAGGCAAAAATTCATTGTATTATTTCATTCAAAAGAATTTACTTAGAATGACACTTACTTATCACAATTAGAGTACGAATAATAACAAAATACTTCACAAAATTTTAAAAGCATGAGAATGTTCAGTTTTTGAAAGAGATGCTTTCCAGAATACTGCATCTTAGATGCCTAGAAAATAAACATGTTACAAGTGAAGCACAAAATGTGATGGGAAATGTTTTAATTTCACCCTTGTTTGCACAAACTTAACATCTTACCCATAAGATGAATGATAATGGCATGGGTTAGAAGCTTAAACCAGTAAAGTGAAATGCATAGAATGATTTGGAAATTTCTCCCTATTCCTCCTTACTGCACCATTGTACTGACTTTCGGTGCTTCGTATATGTTGTGTTTACAAAGAAAGCGTATAACCAGATAGCCCTTTCTTGAGGTAGGAATAATACCTGTAACTATGCAACTGAATGGGACTGGAACCTTAAACTATTTCATAGTTGTCCAAAATATTTTTCGGTAACATTAGTCTTTATTTTCAACAAAATTGTCTAGATATGGAGAGAACTGGACACATTTCAATCTTCTCATCTCTGCTTCAGTGGCAGCTAAAGATGAGGAAGAAAGGCCAAGGTATGAGCTCTAGAAATGAATTGTCAAATATGGACAGCAGCACATAGATGGCAGTACTCCCCAGTGAGATTCAAACCAGATTAAAATGTAATTGGCAAATATTTAACAAAATCAATAAACACAAAACATAGAAATGCTAATATGTGGTTTTCTACATCAATATTTGCCAGCAAAGATTATTATCTATTGTTTAATGCGCAAACCTACCTGCTTACCATTTGAGTTTGACACCATTGCTCTAAAGAACTGGCTGATTATAGGCTGAATGGAGAGATGAGCTTCTAGGGATTGAAAGTCCAAGACAAATAGAAGTTGAAAGGTTATTGCCTGAAACTATCCTTTATTGATTGGGATATTGAAGTAGGAAGAACCTTTAATGAGCCACAAGTTCAGAAGAATCACAAGTTAGCTGCAGCTGGAATTCAGAGACAGCAGTTTACTGAGTAGAAAGTCAGAAGACTCAGTCCCAGTTCAGTCTCTCATTGGCCATGAGACCTCAGGCATTGCTTCATTTCCTTGTACCTGTTTCCTTTTCTGTGAATTGAGCTTGGACTATACGACTTCTAAAGTCCATTGGAAGTTTGTTGTCCCATTATTTTATTTTGTGTGTGTAATTCCTAACATTCAGACTAGGAAAGTAGAGCTAAAAAGTTCTTGGGAAATTTTTCGGGACTTACTTGCTTATCCCCACTAGAAAATGTTCGCTATCTCAGAAAATGAATTGCCCAGAATTTGGGATTGGGCGATAGGATATTTTGGGCTGCATTTCACAGACACACACACACACACACACACACACACACACATACACACATGCACACACAATTCTGGTGAGTTAGCAAAGGTCAGAGAACCAAAGGTCAGACCAATGGAGAAAGATAGAGGAGGATGGAGGCTATTAGAAAGGGACTGAGAGAAACAAGGCTCCCTACTGTCCTCTCCCTCAGAGCAAGAGTCATTATCCAATGCAGACAGATGGGGGCAACAAACCGATGAATCTTCACAGTGACTACCTAGGTTGTGAATCCAAGCTGCTGAAAGGCATCCTTTTATTTTTTTCCTACCTTCTTGTCCTCTTACTACTTCTAATTAAAATTTTAAACATAAAATCATCTACTTTCTTTCTGTTGATTTTTTACTGTTGCATTTGTGGTTTTTATTTTTTGTTTTGCTTTGTTTTGTTTTGGATACACTTTATTCACTTACATAAAGAGTTCAGTTTCCAGTATCATACTGAATATGATCATAAATGACATTCAAGATAAAGAGATGGATCTGAAGAAATTTTAGAGTTCACAGAATTGTTAAACTAGAGCACCACATCTTGACTCAGTGGTTAAAAAAACTTCATGGGGGCAGCCACAATCAATATTGATCATAATTTTACTCTTAATAAGAACAGGATAAATCCTATTATGGGCAGAGAACTTTAAATCAAAGTCAAGGTCATTTCCTCCCCCTAGACCTAAGAGGGCTTAATCATACCTTATCCTCATAAGTACAAATGGCACTGACTTGAAGGACATAAAAAAAATCTCTAGATCAAAGCTTTAGCTTCCTTGACCTGGAGAAAGGCAGGAGAAGGAAGAGAGAAGCAGTCATTGTCTTAGTGAGAAAGTGCCCAGACCTAGCCCATAAGCAAAGTTTGTGAGTTCTCAATTCCTCCACTTTCTAGTTGGGAATGAGAGTGAGTTGGCTCAGAGCGAATGTAAATAGCATTTCTTTTACTGTCGTGGCCAGAAACCTTGAGGGTTTTACCCTCCTAGGTATTTTTTTTTTGAGTAGGTGAAAGAGGTTAGTTTGCCTTCTTTCTTACCTAGCCTTAATCA
Source organism: Phalanger gymnotis (assembly GCA_028646595.1). NCBI lineage: Eukaryota > Metazoa > Chordata > Mammalia > Diprotodontia > Phalangeridae > Phalanger > Phalanger gymnotis. Next base: position 262,881,644 of record CM053622.1, on the reverse strand, counting down.
CTGAAAGAGTATTGCCTCAGACAAACTGAGACCTGGGAAAGACCTTCATTTAAAAGATCCAAGATCCCCCTTTGCATCCAGGTCTGTCAGCAATCGTCCTGATCTATGACTTGACGCTGGACTCAGAAAAGAGTGTGAGGCTGGTGACTTTGCCCTGCCTCACTTAAATCCAATTCATTGGCAAGTCATCACCTTCCTGATGTCATTGACCCTCTTCGAGAATTGTAATAACAATGGTGCTACCAGCTACTGTGGCTGTGTAAGATCAATAACACCAGCACACAGAAGAGAGGCCAACACAAGTTCTTTGATCTGCTTTTCTAAGGAATCAACTTTAAGGGGTTAACAGTCTCAGTTTAATTAAACATACATATATGGTTCACTTATTTCAACCCCTTGAAGTTCAGAGCAAATACAAACAGAAATTATAAGCATATAAACATATAAATATAAACCATATAAACAGAGCAAATAACACACAACAGTCTATCCATAACAATACATAGTTACCAGAGAAGCACCAACATCTGGAATATCAAAGCTGGTGGGTGCATTTTCTGCCATTTACCCAGAGTCTCATCACCAACAATCAATGAGTGTACCCTCAAAGGCAAAATGCCAACCTCAGAGCCTTTGTACTCTGTTCAGGACCCTGAGGGCTGGGAAAAATTTAGCATTTAGGGTATGGAAAATTTTTTCAATCACTAGCACCATATCATATACATATCAATTACTACCAATAGTCTTAGTGCTGAGAAACACTCCAAAACAAAAAAGAGCACACTTCTGCCCCATTCTAACAAAAGTGAGACTCATCAAAGGCACTTGATAGCCTTAGCATCCCAAAAGAGAAGAACAGCAAAAAGTTCTGCCCTGATTACTGTTACAAGAATGAAGGACAAACAACAACAACAAAAATCTTTAAGAGTGAGGTGAACATACAGCTTGGCTCCTCAATAGCATATCTAGAGGTTATATACAATGCCTTTTCATGTTAGAGTGTGAAAGTAATCAGTTATTCCTATTATGTTTATCCTTTTTCAAATGTCTAGCAACATAATGTATGACAATTAGGATATTTGTTTAAAAAAATCTTTTTAAATTTATATTTTTGGATCATCTGTCCCTTGTGCTACAGTAGCAATTTTTTTGGAGTCTTGACAATGTCAGTGGCAGCAGGGAGTCCTTAGGCACTGGGTACCTGGCTTCTGGGACTGAGTGCCATTCTCCTTTTCATACAATAATTAGAGAAGACTGAAATTGACTACTCTTCTGTAATACATGTGAACTTATGGGTGATTGCTATAAACAAAAACACGATACAGAACAAGTATGCTATGTTGAAAAGAACACTGACTTCAGTGTAAGAAAAATTGGTACCCATTCCTGTTAGTCATTCCTTCGGTAATCTCTTGAATTTCTTTTTTTTTTTTGGACATATAAAATGGGGAGAATAATATTAGTTAAAGGCAAAATTGCATAGCAAAAAGATTTGGAGCTTCTTAAAGGAAAAGATCAGGAATTTAACTCCTGGCACTAATAAATAGTATCTGCATGGCAAATTGCCTACCTCATAGTGCCTCCAGGGTCTCAAAGTTAGAGCATCTGAAAATCTACATTTGTAGACAGTATTTTCTTACCAGGAACTTCCCTTTACTGGTAAAACCATTGGATTAGAAATCTAGACGTAGATCTGGATCTAGAAGGGAAAAGTAGCCTTCTAAGGTAGTCATCTCATGTTATAGATGAGAAAACTGATACCCAGAAAGTAAGCATCAGGGATGGGATCAGAACCCATATCAGAGGTAGGATATAGACTTAGATCCCCTGACCTCAAAGCAGTGCTTCCATACTGAGAGATAAATGGATATATAAATGATGGTAGAAAAACAAAGAGATAAATCTTGTCTTACTGTAATATTAAGTTGGGACATTTTTACTGTTTTAGAATGCTAAATTAATTAAGAGTCTTTGATTGAGTCTTACTAGGTGCAAAGCCTTAGACCCAAACCCCTATCTACTAGATGCTAAGCCAATGTGGGCGTGAAGGCCTTGGGGCCCTAAGGGCAGTTTCTAAGACCAAAGCCAATAGTATGCCTAAGTTCTGGTCTCTCAGATGATGGTTTTATGATGTCGAAAGATTGTACAGAAAGAGAAAATAGAGCTATTTGCTTGAGTCTCTCACTATTGGAGGACTGTTGATATGGAGACTCTGGGCAGCTGTAGTTAGGAGCCCCCCAACTGGTGAACCCTGTGTCTGTTGATAATGTGTATTTGTAATTTGTTTGTATTTACCCTGAAGTTCAGGGTGCTGGCTTTTTCCCCTGAACTAAGTGAATGATATTTGTATGTTGGATTGAAATAAGATTTTTAACCCCTTAACATTGCTTTCCTTGGTAAAGCAGATCAAAAAAACCTGTGCTGGTAATGTTCTTGTTGTTGGGCTTATGTTGGTCTTTCACCCCGCACAGCAGCTGCTAGCTGAATTGTTGCAAGACTTGCCTAACCTATAAAGCTATACATCTGAAGAGCAAATAACACTAATAATATTACTTGGTATACCTACAGTATTTTAAGTTATATAATACACTTACATTATAAGACAATATACAATGCATACGTTATAAGGTAAGTATTTTTTTCTTGTTCTTTTTCTTGATTACCTTTTCATGCTTCTCTTGATTCTTGTGTTTGAGAGTCAAATTTTCTATTCAGCTCTGGTCTTTTCACTGAGAAAGCTTGAAAGTCCTCTATTTTATTGAAAATCCATATTTTGCCTTGGATCATGATCCTCAGTTTTGCTGGGTAGGTGATTCTTGGTTTTAATCCTAGCTCCATCGACCTCCGGAATATCGAATTCCAAGCCCTTCGATCTCTTGATGTAGAAGCTGCTAGATCTTGGGTTATTCAGATTATGTTTCCACAATACTCAAATCGTTTCTTCCTGGCTGCTTGCAATATTTTCTCCTTGATCTGGAAGCTCTGGAATTTGGTGACAATATTCCTAGGAGATTTCCTTTTAGGATCTATTTGAGGAGGCGATCAGGGGATTCTTTCAATTTCTATTTTGCCCTGTGGTTCTAGAATATCAGGGCAGTTATCCTTGATAATTTCTTGAAAGATGATATCTAAGCTCTTTTTTTGATCATG